>CATNWA010000314.1:297500-429253 GCA_951230385.1 Staurois parvus | reverse complement strand
TCTCCTGTACCGTGTCCGCAGTCTCTGGCCATCTCCTGTACCGTGTCCGCAACGTTCTTTCTTGGCCATCTCCTGTACCGTGTCCGCAGTCTCTGGCCATCTCCTGTACCGTGTCCGCAGTCTCTGGCCATCTCCTGTACCGTTTATGTCCGCAGTCTCTGGCCATCTTCTGTACCGTGTCCGCAGTCTCTGGCCATCTCCTGTACCGTGTCCGCAGTCTCTGGCCATCTCCTGTACCGTGTCCGCAGTCTCTGGTCATCTCCTGTACCGTGTCCGCAGTCTCTGGTCATCTCCTGTACCCTGTCCGCAGTCTCTGGTCATCTCCTGTACTGTGTCTGCAGTCTCTGGTCATCTCCTGTACTGTGTCCGCAGTCTCTGATCACCTCCTGTACTATGTCCGCAGTCTCTGATCACCTCCTGTACTATGTCCGCAGTCTCTGATCACCTCCTGTACTATGTCCGCAGTCTCTGATCACCTCCTGTACTGTGTCCGCAGTCTCTGATCACCTCCTGTACCATGTCTGCAGTCCATTGGTTCAGAAATTTTTTTTCTTGCTTTCCTCCTCTAAAACCTAGGTGCAGCTTATGGAGGAAAAATACGGTAATTGTACTGGCCGTTTGGCCATTACTTGTTGTTAAAAATAAAGATTGACTATTGGTCTTTTAATATATTGCATGTTTTATACTTTTTTGCCCTCAAAGTCCCATGGGGTTCTCTTGACCTTCTGGTCGTATTTTTTCTGTTTTTTTTATGAAGGATTGTAGGTACACAATTCTTGCAGACAGGAGGAGAAACATTTGTCATAGATATGAACCTGATCTACTATTGTAAATGCCAATGAGCACGTCCAAGCACTCAATGTGTGCTAACAAAAATCTTAAAACAACCAAAGAAACCCGATATGTCGTCTGCAAATGGAAATCGGCCAAGTCGCTGGCAAACTCATTTTCCTTTTCAAATGTTTAACTCTACAGAGTGGATCAGACTTCCATGGTGTGTAACAATACCGTCTTCCCATTCAGGCCTCCTTCCCATCCAGGCCTCCTGCCCATAGAGGCCTCCTGCCCATAGAGGCCTCCTGCCCATAGAGGCCTCCTGCCCATAGAGGCCTCCTGCCCAGTCGCGCCTCCTTCCCAGTCGCGCCTCCTTCCCATCCAGGCCTACTTCCCATCCAGCCTACTTCCCATCCAGGCCTACTTCCCATTCAGGCCTCCTTCCCATCCAGGCCTCCTGCCCATCGAGGCCTCCTGCCCATAGAGGCCTCCTGCCCATAGAGGCCTCCTGCCATAGAGGCCTCCTGCCCATAGAGGCCTCCTGCCCATAGAGGCCTCCTGCCCAGTCGCGCCTCCTTCCCAGTCGCGCCTCCTTCCCCATCCAGGCCTACTTCCCATCCAGGCCTACTTCCCATCCAGGCCTACTTCCCATTCAGGCCTACTTCCCATCCAGGCCTACTTCCCTGAATTGTCTTCAGTGATTTTCAGGGGCTATTGCTAAATATCAGATCTCTTATAATGCACTAAACTGGGGGTGCTCATCTGAACGTCTTCAGACCATACGTAGCATTAATGGCCTTCATAGATCTGATGCAAAAAAGAAATGTTATCCTTTTGAGGGAGGGTGGGGTGGGGTAGAACATGCGCTCAGTAGCTGTATGTAATTCAGGTGCATCTCAATAAATTACAATATCATTAAAAAGTTAATTTATTTCAGTAATTCAATTCAAAAAGCGAAACTCATATATTACATAGATTCATTACACACAGAGTGATGTATTTCAAGCATGTCTTTCTATTAATTTTGATGATTATGGCTTACAGCCAGGGAAAACCCCAAAATTCGATAACAGAGAAAATTAGAATATTACATAAGACCAATAAAAAAGAAATTAAAAAAAAAAGGATTTGTAATACTGAAAAGTAGGTCCATGTACAGTATAGTATGCACTCAATACTTGGTCGGGGCTCCATACTGCATCAATGCGGTGTGCAGGGGCATATTTACCACGAGGCAAACAAGGCACTTGCCTAGGGTGGCATTTTTCAAGGGGGAAGAACCCCCCCTCCCCCAGAAGAAAAGATGAAAGAAGGGAAGCGTGCACCATGGGAACCAGATGGGATCTGAGAGAGGTTGCGGGCTGCTTGATGGTGTATGTAGAGCCTGGCTCTTTTTCACGGGGATGTCCGGGCTGTGAAGATGAGTGTCTCTCTATCGTGGTGAAAGGTTAGTGGAAGGCTCTCCCGGGTGGGGAGCAGGGATGTTGTTGGTCAATGTCAGGCTCTCTTCGTGGGGGGGGGGGGGGGGGGGGTTGTTTTGGTTGGTGTCCATCAGGGCAGACAATGTTTGTATTGCCTAGGGAAGCACAAAACCTACATACACCACTGGCGGCGTGGCATGGAGGTGATCAGCCTCTGGCACTGCTGAGGTGTTATGGAAGCCCCAGGTTGCTTTGATAACGGCCTTCAGCTCTTCTGCATTGTTGGCTCTGGTGTCTCATCTTCCTCTTGACAATACCCCACAGATTCTCTATGGGGTTTAGGTCAGGCGAGTTTGCTGGCCAATCAAGCACAGTGATACCATGATCATTAAAACCAGGTATTGGTATTTTGGCAGTGTGGGAAGGTGCCAAGTCCTGCTGAAAAACAAAATCAGCATCTCCATAAAACTGGTCACCAGAGGAAAGCATGAAGTGCTCTAGAATGTCCTGGTAGACGGCTGCGCTGACTATGGACTTGATAAAACAAAGTGGACCAACGCCAGCAGAGGACATGGCTCCCCAAATCATCACCGATTGTGGAAACTTCACCCTGGACCTCATGCAGCTTGGATTCTGTGCCTCTCAGCTGTTTCTCCAGACTCGGACCTTGATTTGACTTTCATCTGAAAAGAGGACTTTGGACCACCGAGTAATAGTCCTTTTTCTCCCTAGCCCAGGTAAGACGCTTCTGACGTTGTCGCTGGTTCAGGAGTGGATGGATGCAAGGAATGCGACAGTTGTAGCCCATGTCCTGGATACATCTGTGTGTTGGTGGCTCTTGAAACACTGACACCAGCCGTAGTCCGCTCCTTGTGAATCTCCCCCAAATTCTTGAATGGCCTTTTCTTCACAGTCCTCTCAAAGCTGCGATTATCCCTGTTGCTTGTGCAACCGTTTCCACCGGACTCTTTCCTTCCACTCAAATTTCCATTAATATGATTGGATACAGCACTCTGTGAACAGCCAGCTTCTTTAGCAATGACCTTTTGTGACGTTCCCTCCTGGTGGAGGGGCGTCAATGACTGTCTTCTGGACAACTGTCAGGTCAGCAGTCTTCCCCATGATTGTGATTCCTACTGAACCAGACTGAGACCATTTAAAGGCTCAGGAACCCTTTGCAGGTGTTTGGAGTGAATTACCTGATTAGAGTGGGACACCATGAATCTACAATATTGAAATATTTCACAATGTTGTAATTTTCTGATATTTTTCCCTAGCTGTAGGCCATAATCATCAAAATTAAAAGAAAGAAATGCTTGAAATATGTCACTCTATGTGTAATGAATCTATATTGTATATAAGTTTCACTTTTTGAATTACTTCAATTAACGTTTTGATGATATTCCAAATTTATAGAGATGGACCTGTAGTTCTATCTTGCCTACGTTATTTTTTTATTTTAACGAAAAACACGTAAGTGTTCACAAAAAAAGTGCAAGTGCAAAACACCACACGAAAAAGTGCACTTAGGGGTGTGCTTTGTCCTTCCCCCGAAGGGGATGGACCACTACTCTGTTCCCCCGGGGCACGAAGCTCCTGACAAGGACAAGGTTCCCATTTGGTCCTCCTGGCCAAAAGGCCTGGTGGACCACCGTTCCTTGTGGCCAGCCGAAGCCGGACACCCAGTACTTGGTCAGGGGGCTCTCCCGAAGAGAAAACCCCCCAGGGACAGGGGAGGAAGGAACCAAAAGGCCACACATCCTCCCCCTAGACTTCAGGGCAGGCTGAGGACCCACACCCTCCATCCTGTGAGAAAAACACACACATAAGAAAGAAAAAGTGACAAAACGTGGGAGGTGAAATAAATGAAATAAATAGAAAATAAAAAAAGTGGTTGTGCCAAATTGTGCACAGACCAGGCCCTGAGGCCTGTAGCAAAAATTGCCCCGAACTTAGCCAGAAGGCCTGGTCCTGAGGGAGCTGTGCAGGAAAAGCGGTAAACACAGTGACCATGTGCCATTTTCACACTGTGGGGTCCCACACCCAGGGTGTTACTAAGGGCACCCCTGAGGCGACCACTCAGGGGGAACTGGTTTGTGGACTTTCTGCCTTCCCGACCCCTGGCCAGACAAGGTAGATCCGCTCGAATTAGGAGGAACTGGGTCCTTCCGGTCTTCCCGGGAGAATTACTCCCGGGCCCCAGCTACTACTCGTGGGCGCCACGCTTTCTGTTCCAGCCGGTACTAGCCGTCCAGACCCCCATCATTCCAGCAGGGGTACTATACAACCAGCCATCCCCGCAAAGCTAGAATGGCCGTGGAGCACCCCTGCTGGACACTGATAAGAACAGATACTACACTTGATCTTAGCCAAAAGGCCGAGAAGCGATCTTGCCTATGTTATTTACAATCCTGAAGAGCACAGGGTGTGAAACACAAGGCCCCCGGGCCGAATCTGCCACTCCAAGCCTTTTCACATGGCCCTCACACCTCTCCTCAGCTGCGGCACCCCCCCTCGTCTCCGCCCCCACATTGTCTAAGCAATCTACAGCAGAGAGGAGGACAGAATACTATAAAAGTGTGTACTTGTGAGCCAATATGTGATATTTTTTCAAAACAAGTATATACAAATTGTGTAAAAAATATTAATAGTAAAAATACTAGTGGTGCATCAACACTAAAACACTTACTCATAAATAGTGCAAAATACAAAAAACAATTCAATTATGTGTCGCGCTCCACCATATATAATATATACATCAATATAGATCATTTAAAAATCCAAAACTAAATATATAGACCTACAGTCAGGTCCATAAATATTGGGACATGGACACAATTCTAACATTTTTGGCTCTATACACCACCACAATGGATTTGAAATGAAACAAACAAGATGTGCTTTAACTGCAGACTGTCAGCTTTAATTTGAGGGTATTTACATCCAAATCAGGTGAACGGTGTAGGAATTACAACAGTTTGCATATGTGCCTCCCACTTGTTAAGGGACCAAAAGTAATGGGACAATTGGCTTCTCAGCTGTTCCATGGCCAGGTGTGTGTTATTCCCTCATTATCCCAATGACAATGAGCAGATAAAAGGTCCAGAGTTCATTTCAAGTGTGCTATTTGCATTTGGAATCTGTTGCTGTCAACTCTCAAGATGAGACCCAAAGAGCTGTCACTATCAGTGAAGCCATCATTAGGCTGAAAAAACAAAACAAACCCATCAGAGAGATAGCAAAAACATTAGGCGTGGCCAAAACAACTGTTTGGAACATTCTTAAAAAGAAGGAACGCACCGGTGATCTCAGCAACACCAAAAGACCCGGAAGACCACGGAAAACAACTGTGGTGGATGAGCGAAGAATTCTTTCCCTGGTGAAGAAAACACCCTTCACAACAGTTGGCCGGATCAAGAACACTCTCCAGGAGGTAGGTGTATGTGTGTCAAAGTCACCAATCAGGAGAAGACTTCACCAGAGTGAATACAGAGGATTCACCACAACATGGAAACCATTGGTGAGCCTCAAAAACAGGAAGGCCAGATTAGAGTTTGCCAAACGACATGTAAAAAAGCCTTCACAGTTCTGGAACAACATCCTATGGACAGATGAGACCGACATCAACTTGTACCAGAGTGATGGGAAGAGAAGAGTATGGAGAAGGAACTGCTCATGGTCCTCAGCATACCACCTCATCAGTGATCATGGTGGTGGTAGTGTCATGGCGTGGGCATGTATGGCTGCCAATGGAACTGCTTCTCTTGTATTTATTGATGATGTGACGGCTGACAGAAGCAGCCGGATGAATTGTGAAGTGTTTCGGGAATATTATCGGCTCATATTCAGCCAAATGCTTCACAACTCATTGGAGGCTTCACAGTGCAGATGGACAATGACCCAAAGCAGACTGCAAAAGCAACCAAAGAAGTGGAATGTTCTGCAATGGCCAATCACCTGACCTGAATCCGATTGAGCATTTCACTTGCTGAAGACAAAACTGAAGGGAAAATGCCCCAAGAACAAGCAGGAACTGAAGACAGTTGCAGTAGAGGCCTGGCAGAGCATCACCAGGGATGAAACCCAGCGTCTGGTGATGTCTATGCGTTCCACACTTCAGGCTGTCATTGACTGCAAAGTATTTGCAACCAAGTATTAAAAAGTGAAAGTTTGATTTATGATTATTATTCTGTCCCATTACTTTTGGTCCCTTAACAAGTGGGAGACACATATGCAAACTGTTGTCACTCCTACACCGTTCACCTGATTTGCATGTAAATACCCTCAAATTAAAGCTGACAGTCTGCAGTTAAAGCACATCTTGTTCGTTTCATTTCATATCCATTGTGGTGGAGTATAGAGCCAAAAATGTTAGAATTGTGTCCATGTCCCAATATTTATGGACCTGACTGTAAGTGCATCAAATAATAGTGAACGTGCCACACTTAAAGGTGCAAAAAAGATATACTTGTGAAGAATGCAAAATAAATCTATTCAGTATGCATAAAATCTGTGTACATAGATTAAAAAAATAATAAATAAAATTTGAAAAAAATTGGAAATAAGTATAAGTCCACTCTGTGAATATATAAATCTTGATGTGCCAAATAAACGTGCAGTGCCACTCTTGCTGTGCTGATAAATATACGCGCTCACCTCACTTTATAGCCAAACTGTTAAGTAAGGCTGATCACGCTTCTGTCCTCGAGGGATCAGATGACAATAATTGTATAAAGAGGATTCTTTTCCAGGATACAGACGTATTAACACCCTTCTTCCACTGGGGGTCGCCCTTTGTCCTTGACTGGCAATCTATGCCTCAGTGGATGATGTGTAAATCTCCTCCTTCTTCGGGGATATAAGTGTCTATCTCCGCCTCTCCACCAAGTTTGATATCATGCAAAAGAACAGATATATAGTGCCTTATCCTTTATAAATTTACTTTATTAGTAACCTCAAAATTGCGCACTCACATATAGGAAGCGAAAACAAACTGTATGATATGCCTCAGTGTGTGCTCTCAGGCACCCTGTCTGTACTCGCCGTGAATGTCGATAGGTATGGCGTCGTGACGTCAGAGCCCCTCCCCTACACGTTACACCACCGGGTCACGTGGCTTCATCAGGGAATCCCCCTTACATTGGTGGTCAGTGGGAAGAATGTCCCTTACATTGGGGGGGGGTCAGTGGGAAGAATGTCCCTTACATTGGGGGGTCAGTGGGAAGAATGTCCCTTACATGGGGGGTCAGTGGGAAGAATGTCCCTTACATTGGTGGTCAGGGGGAAGAATGTCCCTTACATTGGTGGTCCGTGGGAAGAATGTCCCTTACATTGGTGATCAGTGGGAAGAATGTCCCTTACATTGGTGGTGGGAAGAATGTCCCTTACATTGGGGGTCAGTGGGAAGAATGTCCCTTACATTGGGGGTCAGTGGGAAGAATGTCCCTTACATTGGTGGTCAGTAGGAAGAATGTCCCTTACATTGGTGGTCAGTGGGAAGAATGTCCCTTACATTGGGGATCAGTGGGAAGACATTGGTGGTCAGTGGGAAGAATGCCCCTTACATTGGGGGTCAGTGGGAAGAATGCCCCTTACATTGGGGGTCAGTGGGAAGAATGCCCCTTACATTGGGGGTCAGTGGGAAGAATGCCCCTTACATTGGTGGTCAGTGGGAAGAATGTCCCTTACATTGGTGGTCAGTGGGAAGAATGTCCCTTACATTGGGGGATCAGGGAAGAATGTCCCTTACATTGGGGGTCAGTGGGAAGAATGTCCCTTACATTGGGGGTCAGTGGGAAGAATGTCCCTTACATTGGGGGTCAGTGGGAAGAATGTCCCTTACATTGGGGGTCAGTGGGAAGAATGTCCCTTACATTGGGGGTCAGTGGGAAGAATGTCCCTTACATTGGTGGTCAGTGGGAAGAATGTCCCTTACATTGGTGGTCAGTGGGAAGAATGTCCCTTACATTGGTGGTCAGTGGGAAGAATATCCCTTACATTGGTGATCAGTGAGAAGAATGTCCCTTACATTGGTGGTCAGTGGGAAGAATTACCCCCTTATTGATAGCTAAAAAGATCAATGGTGTCAGTGGCAACTTACCTGAGAGGCAGAAATTGCTCATCGCTCAAGGAACCCCTACAACCCCTCCAAAGGAACCCTAGAGACTTCCATGGAATCCTGGACTGAGAACCCTGCTTTACAAATATTATATGAAATGGTTGACCCTTTCACTGTCAGGGCTGTTTTGCCATTTTTTGCACATATTTTTAAAAAAAATCCTTTTAGGCCGGAGATTACACAATCCCCCCAAACAGGATATATTTTCTGAAAGCAGACACCATAGAGAATTAAACAGCGGTAGTTCCAATTTTTTTAGGTCACACGATATTATTGCAAAGGTCTAGGAAATGCAAAATGTCAGTAAAAATCACACTAAAGTGAATTTTAGGACAAACAGAATAACTTACCCAAATTGTGGGTAAAATATAAAAGACAAGGCTCGCCGAGTAAATCGATACCCAACATGTCAAACCTTAAATTTGTGTGCGCCTGTGAAATGGCGACAAACTTCAGTGCCGATATTTTCTATAGGCGACGCTTCAAAAACCCCGACAGGTCATCAGTTTAGTATCACGGAAGAGGTCATGTGTTAGAATGATCGCTCTCAATCCGGCGTGCGCGCTGATATGTAACGTGTTTATCGCAATTGACGTTTTCCCGCGTAGGCGCCCCAACGTGTGCGTTTACGTTTGTATGTGCGTCTATGTGGGGGTGATCAAATTTATTTTTTGGGGGGGAAGGAATGTTCTGTGCTTTGGTGTAAATATTTTTAAAAAATAGTAAAAAAAATTTTTTTTTACTTCACTTTGTTTTCACCACATAGGGGACACAAATGTGATGATTTTTTGGTGACAGGTTCTCTTTAATGAGATATGCAGGGTCTAAAAGACCACCAATGTTTCCTCTGGGCTCCACTGGATGTAATGCAATGCAGATTCCATTGCAATACATCTCTCCCCATCTATTCTAGCTGAGAAAGTGGCAACCGTGACCCTGGAAGTGACGTCACACGCCGCCTTCCAGGTCACAGGAAGAAGATGAGGGGAGTGCACACTTGTCCGCTCTCTCTCCCTCTACCCGCCATAGCTCTCCCCGGGCCCACAGATGGGCAAGCGGAGCCCGATTACTTGGCGGGAGCGTTCCCACGGGATGGGGGGGGGGGGGACGACCGGAACCAGGGGGCTGTGGAAGCAATCGATTGCAGCGGAGCTGCTGGACTGCTTCCACCTGACAGGCAGGAATCTGCTTGTCAGATTTACACACCATCCCGGTAGCTGCAGCCGCCTGCTGTCAGACCTGGCAGCGAAAGGGGTTAAAGGCGAATTCCAGGCTTAGTAGATTTTTACACAGCTACATTGGTCCAGCTTGCACCCATGTACAGCACATTCAAAAAGTATTCAGACCCCCTTCAATTTTTTTAATTTTATGTTGCAGCCTGATACTACAGTTGTATAAAGCGGAGCTCCACCCAAAGGGGGACGTTCTATTTTAATGCTTTGTCCCCCGGTCCCCATTAAGGATTGGCACCTTCGGGTAGAGGGTATCTGAATTTGACAGGAACCCGCTCCCACTGCGATCGCCTAAGCGATCGGAGGCGGAAATCGCCCCTCCCTGTAGTCTTCAGGGACACATGACAGGTCCCAGAAGACTACGGGGCCGTTCACAAAGCGCAGCGTTTCTCGTACATGCGCAGTGGGCACCCGGCTGTGAAGCCGCAAGCTGTCACAGCCGGGTGCCCACACTGAAGATGCCGGGGAGAGAAGATGGCCAGTGAAACCAGCTGTGGTGAGGACACCACGGGACCGAGGGACAGGTAAGTGGCTGTATTTTAAAAGTCAGCAGCTACAGTTTTTGTAGCTGCTGACTTTTCTTTTTTTTTCCAGCTTTTCTTTTTTTTTCTCTCATTAATCTACACTCCGTACCCATTCCACTTAGACGCTCACAGAAACCTCTCGCTCACCCGTGGACAAAGCTTCCTCCCGGCGTTCTTCCTCCCCGGGCTGGCGGATGTTCCACGTGGTCACTGGCAAGTTTTGAATTTCCTCCACCGAGCTGAGCTTCACCATGTCCATGTGATTGGTGCCACGCTGGTACCGTGTGGAATGAAGCAGGACTTGCCTTGCCTGAAGATGTCCCGTAGGATGTCCCCGGTCTGGATCTCATCTGGCATGTTCAGGAACACTGCGATGCGCTGAGCGGCCCGGTATCGGTCGTGAGACAGCAACTGCAAGGACATTTCATTATCAGAATAGGAGGACACTGGGGATTGGATGGTATGATTGGGGATAGGACTGGGGATAGATGGTATGATTGGGGATAGGATGGTATGATTGGGGATAGGATGGTGATTGGGGATAGGATGGTATGATTGGGGATAGGATGGTATGATTGGGGATAGGATGGTATGATTGGGATAGGATGGTATGATTGGGGATAGGATTGGGGATAGGATGGTATGATTGGGGATAGGATGGTATGACAGGGGATAGGATGGTATGATTGGGGATAGGATGGTATGATAGGGGATAGGATTGGGGATAGGATGGTATGATAGGGGATAGGATGGTATGATTGGGGATTGGATGGTATGATTGGGGATTGGATGGTATGATTGGGGATTGGATGGTATGATTGGGGATAGGATGGTATGATTGGGGATAGGATGGTATGATTGGGGATAGGATGGTATGATTGGGGATAGGATTGGGGATAGGATGGTATGATTGGGGATAGGATGGTATGATTGGGGATAGGATGGTATGACAGGGATAGGATGGTATGATAGGGGATATGATTGGGGATAGGATGGTATGATAGGGGATAGGATGGTATGATAGGGGATAGGATTGGGGATAGGATGGTATGATAGGGGATAGGATGGTATGATTGGGGATAGGATTGGGGATAGGATGGTATGACAGGGGATAGGATGGTATGATTGGGGATAGGATGGTATGATAGGGGATAGGATGGTATGATTGGGGATAGGATGGTATGATTGGGGATAGGATGGTATGATAGGGGATAGGATTGGGGATAGGATGGTATGATAGGGGATAGGATGGTATGATAGGGATATGATTGGGGATAGGATGGTATGATAGGGGATAGGATGGTATGATAGGGGATAGGATTGGGGATAGGATGGTATGATAGGGGATAGGATGGTATGATTGGGGATAGGATGGTATGATTGGGGATAGGATTGGGGATTGGATGGTAGGATTGGGGATTGGATGGTATGATAGGGGATAGGATGGTATGATTGGGGATAGGATGGTATGATAGGGGATAGGATGGTATGATTGGGGATAGGATGGTATGATTGGGGATAGGATGGTATGATAGGGGATAGGATTGGGGATTGGATGGTATGATAGGGGATAGGATGGTATGATTGGGGATAGGATTGGGGATAGGATGGTATGCAGAAACAAATACAAAAATTTGTCAAAAATTTTTCGTAGCGGGGATCTTGCAGTGACCTGAATCTTGCAGATGCAGCTCATTACTTTTCTCTTTGTAACTTACAGTTACAAAGCTCACCCCCCCCCCCCTGCCACTTGCTGGTCTACCGTTAAAAAAAAAAAAAAAAAAAAAAATCGATCTGTGTGTTTGGCTGAAGGTGGAGGCGATGAGAGACTCTATGGTCTTTGATTGCCTCTATCATTCATGATGGAGTACCAGAGCGACATCATGACGTCACATCCGGTCGGCGGCGGAAGAAAACTTTTTTTTTTTCTTTTTTTACAGCAAAAGTTCAAAAAAATATATATTTTTTGATGTGTTGCTTGGAAAGGTAAAGAAGAGATTGTTTTTTTTTTTTTACCCTCAGATCGCTCCTTAAAGTGGTGTTCCACCAAAAAGGGGAAGTTCCGCTTAAAGACTGGTCCCCCGCTCCCCATTAAGGATTGGCAACCTTTGGGGAGCAGCAGGGGGGGGTACCCGAAATTGACAGATACCCGCTCTCAAATTCTGCTGCAATCGTTAGGCGATCGAAAGCGGAAGTTTCATCCCCCCCCTCCCTCCCTCTCTGTAGTCTCCTGGGACATGTGACAGGTCCCAGTAGACTACGGGGCCATTCATGAAGCGCAGTGCTTCTCGCGCATGCGCACTGGGCACCCGTCTGTGAAGCCGCAAGCTGTCACAGCCGGGTGCCCACACTGAAGATGCCGGCCTCCTGGAATACAGGACGGCCGGTGAAACGGACTGCAGGGGACACACCACGGGACCGAGGGACAGGTAAGTGGCTGTTTTTTAAAAGTCAGTCGCAGTACAGTATTTGTAGCTGCTAACTTTTATTTTTTTACAGAGTGAGTGGAACTTTGCTTTAACACCCCGGTCGCACTGGGTGCAACTTGGCATGTGATTTGCATGCCCTGCGGCTTGCAAATCGCATGCCAAGTCGCACCCTATTGCCCGCAATTACAGCAATCATATCGCGGCAGTTCCCGATTTGGTCGGATCCGCACTGACTTCTAAAGTAGTCCATGCGCTACTTTTGGTGCGATTTGCATAGACCTCTGTGTCGGACGTCTTGCAAATCGCACCTGAAATCGGCAAGTCACCCGACTTTGAAATCGTGCGACTTCACTGTAAGTCGCGCAATTTCAAAGTCAGGTTTGATGTGACCGCGCTGTTAAGGACCTGCCATGCATATTTCTGGTACATGAGATGCTTACATTCCTTGTCATAGGAATAAAAATTAAAAATAAATAAAGAGACAATAAAAAAAAAATAAAACATTTTTTAAAGCGCTCCCATCCCTCACGCGCAGAAGCGAATGCATACGTAAATCGTGCACGCATGTGTAAATGGTGTTTGCAGCACACATGTGAGGTATCGCTGCGAGCATTAGAGCGCGAGTAATCATTCTAGCGCTAGAACGCCTCTACCTCTAATCTGGTAACCTGTAAAAATGTTTAAAGCGTCGCCTATGGAGATTTTTAAGTAGCGCAATTTGTCGCCATTCCATGAGCATGCGCCATTTTAAAGCATGACATGTTGGGTATCTATTTACTCGCCGCAATGTCCTCTTTCATATTTTACAAAAAAAAACTATTCGTGGTATATATTGCGTTTTGTATTTTTTTTAAATTCACTAAAGTGTATTTTTTCCAAAAAGTTGTGTTTGAAAAACCGCTGTGCAAATACCATGTGCCATTAAAAAATTGCAACAATCGCCATTTCATTCTCTAGGGTCTTTGCTAAAAAAAAAAATATACTGTTTGGGGGGTTATAAGTAATTTTCTAGCAAAAAAAATACAAAATGTAAACGTGCCAGAAAATGCTCGGTCTTCAAGTGGATATTATATCTACTGACAGTATTTTATACTTTTTTTTTTCAGATTTCTTCAATTACTTCCTGGTTTCAAGGCTAGGCCAAAATGATGTCATACATCCCAGGAGTCTTCATGGGAGGGGCTTTCTCAGCTAAGTACATCGTCCTGCCTGAATGACTGAGCTAAGGACAGACGAATTCCAGAAAGTAAATGTTTTATGAATTATCTGCCCTTACTCAAGATGGCCACGGCTAGAAATGCTGGGGGGGGGGGGGGGGGGGGGGGGGGGGGGGGTTTTTTTTTTCACAACAAAATAAAGCATACAGTACCAGCAATTAGGCATGGGCTGCATGCAGTTCTATATATTACTGGTTCAGGCATTAGACTGCTAAAAGAATAAAGTTGACTATAGCACTGAGATAAGTCACCCAATCTAGTCACGACCCTCCCGGCCAATCCCCAATCATACCATCCTATCCCCAATCATACCATCCTATCCCCAATCATACCATCCTATCCCCAATCATACCATCCAATCCCCAATCATACCATCCTATCCCCAATCATACAATCCAATCCCCAATCATACCATCCTATCCCTGGCCACTCGAAACCGCAGCTAGCAAGGAAATGGCTGCTTTGTTAGTGAGTGGCTGTCTCCAGCTCCCTGCACTTGCCCAAAGATGGCATGCCCCCTCCCTGTCTCGGCATTCCTAGTGTAGGTACTTGCCTTGGCCAAGTGCTGGGAGCCAGAGACAGCCACTCACTAGCAAAGCAGCCAACTCCTTGACATGCCCCCTCCTGGTCTCAACATTGCCCGTGTAGGTACTTGCCGTGGGCAAGTGCTGGGAGCCAGAGACAGCTACTGGCAAGCAAACTGGTCGTCATCTTGACATGCCCTCTCCATGTCTTGGCATTCCTCATCTTGGTATTTGTTTCAGACAAGTGCTGGGAGCCAGAGACAGCCACTCGCTAGCAAATCAGCTTTGCTGGTGTAGGCATCTGCCTTGGTCAAGTGTTGGGAGCCAGAGACAGCCACTCACTAGCAAAGCAACCAACTCCTTGACATGCCCCCCTTCCCCCCAATCTCAGCATTCCTTGTGTAGGTATTTACCTTGGCCAAGTGCTGGGAGCCGGGGATAGCCACTTGCTAGCAAAGCAGCCAACTCCTTGACGTGCCCCCTCCGTCTCAACATTTCCCGTGTAGCTACTTGCTGTGGGCAAGGTCTGGGGAGCCAGAGACAGCTACTTGCTAGCAAACTGGTTGTCATCTTGACATGCCCTCTCCATGACTTGACATTCCTTATCTTGGTACTTGTCTCAGACAAGTGCTGGGAGCCAGAGACAGCCACTTACTAAGAAAGCAGCCATCTCCTTGACATGCCCTCTCCATGACATGGCATTCCTTGTGTGGGTACTAGTTTCAGGCAAGTGCTGGGAGCTGGAGACAGCCATTTACTAGCAAAGCAGCCATCGCCTAGGCATGCTCCGTCCCTGACACAGAATTTCTTGTGTAGTTATTTGCCTCGGGCATGTGCTGGGAGCCAGAGACAGCCACTCGCTAGCAAAGCAGCCATCTCCTTGACATGCCCTCCTCCCGGTGTCAGCATTGTCCAGTTAAGTACTTGATTCAGGAAAGTGCTGGGAGCCAGAGACAGCCACTCGCTAGCAAAGCAGCCATCACCTTGACATCCCCCTTCACCCCCATCTCAGCATTCCTTGAGTAGGTATTTGCCTTGGCCAAGTGCAGGAAGCCAGAGAGAGGCACTCACTAGAGAAGCAGACAACTCTTTGACATGCCCCCCCCCCCCCCCCCCCCCCCCCCAATCTCAGCGTTCCTTGTGTAGGTATCTGCCTTGGCCAAGTACTGGGAGCCATAGACAGACATACACTAGCAAAGTAGCCAACTCCTTGACATCCCCCCCACCCTAATGTCAGCATTCCTACTGTAGGTAGTTGCCTTGGCCAAATGCTGAGGGCCAGAGACAGGCGCCCGCTAGCAAAGCAGCCAACTCCTTGACATCCCCCCCCCCCCCCCCCCCGCCCCAATGTCAGCATTCCTAGTGTAGGTACTTGCCTTGGCCAAATGCTGGGAGCCAGAGACAGGCACTTGCTAGCAAAGCAGCCAACTCCTTGACATGCCCCCTCCTGGTCTCAGCATTGCCCATGTAGGTACTTGCCGTTCGAAGTGCTGGGAGCCAGAGACAGCTACTGGCAAGCAAACTGGTCATCTTCTTGACATGCCCTCTCCATGACTTGGCATTCCTTGTGTGGGTACTCATTCCAGGCAAGTCCTGGGAGCCACAGACAGCCAGAGGCAGACATCTCCTTGCTAGCTGTAGTACTTGGGGCCAGTGTGGACGGGGGGGGGGGGGGGGGGGGGGCAGGCGCCCTCTCCAACATCACAGCTACCATGAGGGCACCTAGAAGACGGGACAGATGTATTCTCTTCTATCAGGAACTGAATATTGTCAGAGAAAAGTGACCCATCTTCTCGAAGTTCTCCCTGAAGAGTGGTCAGGTCTATGGATATGAAGCCTCTGCCTGATCCGGCCCCAAAGAATGCCTGGATTGGGTGACTTATCTCGGTGATATCGGCAACTTTCATCTCCTCGCAGTCTATGACCTCAACCAATAATATCCAGAACCGCATGCAACCCATACCTAATTGGGGCAGCACAGCGGCTAAATGATTAGCACTTCCGCCTGACAGTACTCGGGTCATTGGTTCAAATCCCAACTACAGCACCACTACCTGTCTGGAGTCTGCATGTTCTCCCTGTGCCTGCGTGGGTTTCCTCCCACACTCCAGAGATATGCTGGGAGGTGGATTGGCTCCTGTCAACATTGGCCCTAGTATGTGTATCTATGAATGTGAGTTAGGGACCTTAGATTGTACACCCCTTGAGGGTTAGGGACTGATGTGAATGTACAATATATATGTAAACTAGGGTTTAGGGTCGTTGGTTCAAACCCCAACCACAGCACCACCTGCCTGGAGTCTGCATGTTCTCCCTGTGCCTGCGTGGGTTTCCTCCCACACTCCAGTGACACGCTGGGAGGTTAATTGGCTCCTAAATTGTCCCTAGTATGTATATGTATGAATGTGAGTTAGGGACCTTAGATTGTACACCCCCTTGGGGGTTAGGGACTGATGTGAATGTACAATATATATGTAAACTGAGGTCATTGGCTTGAATCCCAACCACGGCACCACCTGTCTGGAGTTTGCATGTTCTCCCTGTGCCTGCGTGGGTTTCCTCTGGTTTCCTCCCACACTCCAAAGACATACAGGGAGGTGAACTGGCTCCTGTCTACATTGGCCCCAGTATGTGTATGTATGAATGTGAGTTAGGGACCTTAGATTGTACACCCCTTGAGGGTTAGGAACTGATGTGAATGTACAATAAATATGTAAGCTAGGGTTGTTAGTTCAAACCCAAACTACGGCACCACCTGCCTGGAGTTTGCATGTTCTCCATGTGCCTGCGTGGGTTTTCTCGCACACTCCAGAGACATGCTGGTAGGTGAATTGGCTCCTGTCTACATTGGCCCTAGTATGTGTATGTATGGATGTGAGTTAGGGACCTTAGATTGTATGCCCCTCGGGGGCGGGGACTGATGTGAATGTACAATATATATGTAAAGTGCTGCGTAAACCGACGGCGCCATATAAGTACCTGAAATAAATAAATATCATCTAGAACTGCAATCTACACTTAATTGCTGAACGATACTTAAACTTATAGCACCAGCCAACAAAATGACATGGAGCCATCCATATGCATCGATCTGCGCTGGGCACACATAGAAGAGGATGCGTGAGATCGATAAACAAAGACAATTACTGGCAGCAAAACCAATTACCTCTCTAAGGAAATCGGCGTAAAGCGAAGCGAGCCTGGAAGAGTCACAGGCCAGGTAGGCGACGCGGCTTAATACAAATCGGAAAATCCGCGTCTATTTATTTTATTTTGGTTTTTTTTACAGTAATCCAACAAGTTGTAGTTACAAGTCTGCGCTGTCGATAATCCGAGGATAAACCATGAAATATGAAGAAATCCATTCAGTCGCGCTCATGGCTCCTGCAGGTCATACGGTTACACATAGAATCTAAAAATAAAAACTCCATTTAAAGGGTAACTCCATCTAAATCTATCATATACAATGGCGACACAAGTCACAATGTAACTGGGTGTGATTAAAAATTCCTTTTCAATCTGCAAATCGCTCTAATTTTTTGTCAAATGCAATATGGCCGGGGGGGGGGGAGGGGGGGCGCGTTCTGGGAAGACGTCGCCCTCCCAGAACTGGACAACCGCGCTGCAGCCGTCATTCGGCTATAGTGCGGTTAGCAAATGGTTAATGGGGAGGTGTGTTTTTTTTTTAAATTGACCAAATATGCACCAAAAATGCGACCATCAGGATTTTTAATCCCAAGCACTTAAAGGGTAACTCCACTTTCATGGGGGAAAAAAATAGCAAAAAAAAAAAAGTGCAACGGACCAGTGTGAAGGCATACATTGGATTTAACCCCTTCCAGTCCAGACACTTCCCCCCCTTCCGGTCCGGACACTTTCCCCCCCCTTCCGGTCCAGACACTTTCCCCCCCCTTCCGGTCCGGACACTTTCACCCCCCTTCCGGTCCCGACACTTTCACCCCCCTTCCGGTCCCGACACTTTCCCCCCCCCCGGTCCGGTCCCGACACTTCCCCTCCTTCCGGCCCGGACACTTTCCCCCCCTTCCGGCCCGGACACTTTCCCCCCCCTTCCGGCCCGGACACTTTCCCCCCCTTCCGGCCCGGACACTTTCCCCCCCCCCCCCTCCGGCCCGGACACTTTCCCCCCCTTCCGGCCCGGACACTTTCCCCCCCTTCCGGCCCGGACACTTTCCCCCCCTTCCGGCCCGGACACTTTCCCCCCCTTCCGGCCCGGACACTTTCCCCCCCTTCCGGCCCGGACACTTTCCCCCCCTTCCGGTCCGGACACTTTCCCCCCCTTCCGGCCCGGACACTTTCCCCCCCTTCCGGCCCGGACACTTCCCCCCCCCTTTTTGGCCCGGACACTTCCCCCCCCCCCTTCCGGCCCGGACACTTCCCCCCCCCCCCTTCCGGCCCGGACACTTCCCCCCCCTTCCGGCCCGGACACTTTCCCCCCCTCCGGTCCGGACACTTTCCCCCCCCTCCGGTCCGGACACTTTCCCCCCCCCCCCCTTCCGGCCCGGACACTTCCCCCCCCCCCTTCCAGCCCGGACACTTCCCCCCCCCCCTTCCGGCCCGGACACTTCCCCCCCCCCCCCCTTCCGGCCCGGACACTTCCCCCCCCCCCTTCCGGCCCGGACACTTCCCCCCCCCCTTCCGGCCCGGACACTTCCCCCCCCCCCCCTTCCGGCCCGGACACTTCCCCCCCCCCCCTTCCGGCCCGGACACTTCCCCCCCCCCCTCCGGCCCGGACACTTCCCCCCCCCCTTCCGGCCCGGACACTTCCCCCCCCCTTCCAGTCCGGACACTTCCCCCCCCCCTTCCAGTCCGGACACTTTCCCCCCCCCCCCCCTTCCAGTCCGGACACTTTCCCCCCCCCCTTCCAGTCCGGACACTTTCCCCCCCCCCTTCCAGTCCGGACACTTTCCCCCCCCCCCTCCCAGTCCGGACACTTTCCCCCCCCCCCTTCCAGTCCGGACACTTTCCCCCCCCCCTTCCAGTCCGGACACTTTCCCCCCCCCCTTCCAGTCCGGACACTTTCCCCCCCCCCTTCCAGTCCGGACACTTTTCCCCCCCCCCCTTCCAGTCCGGACACTTTCCCCCCCCCCTTCCAGTCCGGACACTTTCCCCCCCCCCCTTCCAGTCCGGACACTTTCCCCCCCCCCCTTCCAGTCCGGACACTTCCCCCCCCCCCCCCACCCCCTTCCAGTCCGGACACTTTCCCCCCCCCCCCTTCCAGTCCGGACACTTTCCCCCCCCCCCCTTCCAGTCCGGACACTTCCCCCCCCCCCCCCTGTAACCTTCCAGTCCGGACACTTTCCCCCCCCTTCCAGTCCAGACACTTTCCCCCCTTCCAGTCCAGGCCAATTTTCAGCTTTCAGCGCTATCACACTTTGAATGACAATTGCGCGGTCATGCAACACTGTACCCATATAATTTTTTTGCATTTTTTTGAGACAGATAAAGCTTTATTTTGGTGGTATTTATTCACCGCTGGGATTTTTATTTTTTTTGCTATGTAAATTAAATGTCCAAAAAAAAGTGTTTTTCTTATAAAATTTTGCAAATAAATATTTCATCATAAATCTTGGCCAAAATTTATTCCGTTATCTTTTTAGTAAAAAAAAAAAAAAACCCAAATTAGTTTATAACCAAAAATTATAATTTTTTAAACATTTTTTTTACATTTTTATATTATTATTTATGTTTTTGGTTTTTTTTTTTTTTACATACTGTCACCCTAGCAGTAGTGTCACCATGGTGACACTGTACTACTTGTGGGGGGTAATGAAGAATTTTTTTTTTTTTTTACACTGATTGCTTTTATACCCATAAAGGATGTAAAAGCAATACCGTATTTTTCGCTCCATAAGACGCACCTAGGTTTTAGAGGAGAAAAACAAGAAAAAAATATTCTGAACCAATGGACTGCAGACACAGTGCAGGGATGACCAGAGACTGCAGACACAGTACAGGGATGACCAGAGACTGCGGACACAGTACAGGAGATGACCAGAGATGACCAGAGGACTGCGAGACAGTACAGGGATGACCAGAGACTGCGGACAGTACAGGGATGACCAGAGACTGCAGTACACAGTACAGGGATGACCAGAGACTGCAGACACAGTACAGGAGATGACCAGAGACTGCGGACACAGTACAGGAGATGACCAGAGACTGCGGACACAGTACAGGAGATGACCAGAGACTGCGGACACAGTACAGGAGATGACCAGAGACTGCGGACAGTACAGGGATGACCAGAGACTGCGGACACAGTACAGGAGATGACCAGAGACTGCGGACACAGTACAGGACATGACCAGAGACTGCGGACACAGTACAGGAGATGACCAGAGACAGCAGACACAGTACAGGGGATGACCGGAGACTGCGAACACAGTACAGGAGATGACCAGAGACTGCGGACACGTACAGGAGATGACCAGAGACTGCGGACACGTACAGGAGATGACCAGAGACTGCGGACATAGTACAGGGGATGACCAGAGACTGCGGACACGGTACAGGAGATGACCTGAGACTGCGGACAGTACAGGAGATGACCTGAGACTGGGGACATAGTACAGGAGATGACCAGAGACTGCGGACACAGTACAGGACATGACCAGAGACTGCGGACACAGTACAGGAGATGACCAGAGACTGCGGACCTTTGGGGAGGGAGGGGGAGCAGGTACCTGAACTAGACAGGTACCCGCTCCCAATTCCGCAGAGTTGTCCTTCTTTCCTTCTTCTTCCCGCGGCGGCTTCTGTGACAGCCGGGTGCCCACTGCGCATGCGCGAGAAGCGCTGCGCTTTGTGAATGGCCCGGAAGCCTTCTGGGACCTGTCATGTGTCTCAGAAGACACCGGACCATCCACAAAGCGCAGCACTTCTCGCGCATGCGCAGTGGGCACCCGGCTGTCACAGAAGCCACCGCGGGAAGACTGCAGCGCTGGAGCGAGGAACAGGTAAGGTCCTGCAGGAGAGAAGAGCTGAGCGGCCGGCCCGGTATTCTGACATGGTGGCGGCAGAAATACCGGACTGGCCGCTTTAAATTCGTTCCATAAGACGCACTGACATTTTCCCCCCTTTTTTGGGGGAAAAAAGTGCGTCTTATGGAGCGAAAAATACGGTAATTTCTCCTCTCTGGCTGCATTCCTGCAGCCATTGAGAAATACTGTGAGAGCTGTGATTGGTGACAGCTTGTCACATGGTACAAGGCTGTTGTGAATGACCCTGTACCATGTGATCTCTGTGATCATTCACAGATTTCACACGTAGTAAACAATGTCAGAAGTGACATCTTGCTTACTACTCTGCATGTGATCACTGATTGGCCAATCAGTGATCACATGATCAGGACCTCGCAGAGAGGTCCCGTACGACGATCAGAGGACACAGTGGGCACCGGATCGCGGTGCTGCGCGCTCCCAGGGAGCGTGCATAAGCAGGGTGCGGGGAGGTCGTTTATAAATGGCCACCCGACCCTGCACTGCCACCGTCCGGCCATTTATATACAACGGCCGGACAGGAGGTGCTTACAGGGATGCATTTCTGTTGAGCATTTCTGGTGCAAAAGCACTACAAAAGCAGCTCAGTGTGAAAGCAGCCTATTGGTTGAAAAGCTGCCGAAAATAAATTCGTACATTCGTTACAACCAAGCACTTATAGGGTAACTCCACTTTCATGCGAAAAAAAAATAGCAAAAAAAAAAAATAATAATAATCTAGTATATACAATTGCTACAAAAGACTTATTGTAAATGTTATTAAAGATTCCCTTTCCTTTTCAATCTGTAATTTTCTACAAAATACAATATGGCCGCCTGGAGGCGTTCTGTACACAGAGCACCCCCCCCCCAGCAATGTCATTTCCTGCTTGTGCCACCATCCCACCCATTTGTTTACTTTCAGCCGACACCTTGGGAATCTCCTGGTTGGCAGCTAGATAGTGCTGAGGACAAGTCATTGGTTGCTAGGGTGCAGACAGCCATTGCCAAATGTAGGTGATTACATCAGCCAGCATCCCACCCATTTGTTTACTTTCAGTCGACACGGAGGGGAATCTCCTGGCTGGTAGCTGCATTGTGGTCAGGGATGAGTCACCAGTTGCTAGGATGCCAGGGGCCAATCCCATATTTAGGTAGCAGCATCAACTAGCATCCCCACCCATTTGTTTACTTTCATTTGTCAGTTAGGGAATCCCCTGACTGGCAGCTGCACAGGACCAGTGACAAATTATGTTACTAGGGTGCCCGTGGCCATGACCATGTTTAGGTGATGACATCAGCATCCTGATCCTTTGTTTACATTCAGGTGTTGCCTGGGGAATCCTCTGGCTGGCAGCTGAATTGGAGTCATTGTTTTCTATATTAAAGTAATGGCACCAAACAGCATCCCCACCCCTTTGTTTGCATTCAGCTGCCAGCTGGTTACTAGGGTGCCTGTGGCCATTGTCATATTTAGACGATGATGTGAGCCAGCATCCAATCCCTTTGTTTACTTTCAGTTGTCACCTAGGGAATCTGCATGGGGCCAGGGACAAGTCATTGGTTACTAGGACAACGTTGGTCACTGCCATACTTGGGTAGTGGCATCAGACAGCATCCCACCCATTTGTCAGCTGGGGAATCTCCTGTCCAGTGGCTGAATGGAGCCAGTGATTGATCTTTGGTTGCTAGGAAGCCGCAGCCGCCAGAATGCTAGCAACCACGAGACTAGTGTAGTAAGCGTTCACATCCATGAAAACTTCCCAGCACAAAGTGCAACACATCAAAGTGCACCGACAGTCGTCCTAATTACTGCCAGTCTGCTTACCTGGTGGTAATTCTTTTTGAATCGGTTGCAGCCATAATGAAAGGTTCTTAACCGCTCGCCACCCAATGAATGCATATAAACGTCCTAGTTGGCAAGTGGTTACATCACGATTATAGCTGCAGCTGTAGCCAGGATCCCGGTACTGTTTTTTATTTTTGAGGGGGGGGGGGGGGCTAGGGATCCTGTAAAAGTGATCCGGGCAGCTTTACAGCCACTCAATCACTTTTACTGCGCCGCTGAGCCCTCCCTCCCGCCCCACCCCCTTTCCCAGGCTCCCCTGTTCCGCCAGGGAAGCCTGGAACCGCAGTAAGCAGTCAGGACAGCTTCTCACAGAGGAGATGGAGGAACTTCCGTCCCCTGATCTCCTCTCTGGCGAATGATTGTCCCCTGATCTCCTCTCTGGCGAATGATTGTCCCCTGATCTCCTCTCTGGCGAATGATTGTCCCCTGATCTCCTCTCTGGCGAATGATTGTCCCGATCTCCTCTCTTGTGAATGACTGTCCCCTGATCTCCTCTCTTGGGAATGATTGTCCCGATCTCCTCTCTTGTGAATGACTGTCCCCTGATCTCCTCTCTTGGGAATGATTGTCCCCTGATCTCCTCTCCTGGGAATGATTGTCCCCTGATCTCCTCTCTTGTGAATGACTGTCCCCTGATCTCCTCTCTTGGAATGATTGTCCCCTGATCTCCTCTCTTGGGAATGATTGTCCCGATCTCCTCTCTTGTGAATGATTGTCCCGATCTCCTCTCTTGTGAATGATTGTCCCCTGATCTCCTCTCTGGCGAATGATTGTCCCGATCTCCTCTCTGGTGAATGACTGTCCCCTGATCTCCTCTCTGGTGAATGATTGTCCCCTGATCTCCTCTCTGGCGAATGATTGTCCCGATCTCCTCTCTGGTGAATGACTGTCCCCTGATCTCCTCTCTGGTGAATGACTGTCCCCTGATCTCCTCTCTGGCGAATGACTGTCCCCTGATCTCCTCTCTGGCGAATGACTGTCCCCTGATCTCCTCTCTGGTGAATGACTGTCCCCTGATCTCTTCTCTGGCGAATGACTGTCCCCTGATCTCCTCTCTGGCGAATGACTGTCCCCTGATCTCCTCTCTGGCGAATGACTGTCCCCTGATCTCCTCTCTGGCGAATGATTCTGGAGGATTTCATCACATCTGGGAAGCAGCTAATCAAGCCTGACCTGTGTGTGAGGAAGGGGAGACATCGGGGGTCTAAAAGGACCTGTCACCTGCCCAAAGCTATCACAATGAGACAAGTTCACCCCCCTTGTTATAGCAATAAAGTTACAAAAAAAAATTAATAAGTGTAAATAAATGAATTAAAAAAGTTAAAAGCACCCCTGTTCCTGCGCCGACACACCAACGCACCCTTCGGCCCCCCACAGATATGTCAGCGGGGACTGTGAGATATCGTTGCAAACGTCAGAGAGAGAGCAATCATTGTAGACCCGGACCTCCGGTGTGAGGCTGAACTGGGAACCTGTAATGGCTTCTAAGGTGTCACCTGCGGACAATTTTAGGGTACCGTAGTTTGGCGCCATTCTGCGAGCGTGCGCACTATAAAAGTGGACTCTGACCTATGATTCCGGCCCCAAATCTAATCGCTGTCATAAGGTTGTAGACTTCACCTCCGTGACATCTCTGAAATTCACCCCAAATAACGAATAAAACCACCAAGCTCCTCATTGTTATCTCTCGCCTTGACTGCTGCAACTCCCTCCTCATTGGCCGACCTCTCCGTAGGCTATCCCCTCTTCAGTCTATCATGAATGCTGCTGCCAGGATCCACTCCACTTTACCAACCATCTCAGTGTCCTCCATCCCTCTCTGCCAATCCCTCCACTGGCCTCCACTCAGTGTCCTCCACCCCTCTCTGCCAATCCCTTCATTAGCCTCCATTCAGTGTCCTCCACCCCTCTCTGCCAATCCCTCCACTGGCCTCCACTCAGTGTCCTCCATTCCTCTCTGCCAATTTCTCCACTGCCCTCCACTCAGTGTCCTCCACCCCTCTCTGCCAATCCCTCCACTGACCTCCCGTCACTGTCCTCCACCCCTCTCTGCCAATCCCTCCACTGACCTCCCGTCACTGTCCTCCACTCCTCTCTGCCAATCCCTCCACTGAACTCCACTCAGTGTCCTCCACCCCTCTCTGCCAATTTCTCCACTGCCTTCCACTCTGTGTCCTCCACCCCTCTCTGCCAATCCCTCCACTGACCTCCACACCTCTCTGCCAATCCCTCCACTGACCTCCCCTCACTGTCCTCCACTCCTCTCTGCCAATCCCTCCACTGAACTCCACTCAGTGTCCTCCACCCCTCTCTGCCAATTTCTCCACTGCCTTCCACTCAGTGTCCTCCACCCCTCTCTGCCAATCCCCCACTGACCTCCACTCAGTGTCCTCCACCCCTCTCTGCCAATCCGTCCACTGGCCTCCACTCAGTGTCCTCCACCCCTCTCTGCCAATCCCTCCACTGACCTCCACTCAGTGTCCTCCACCCCTCTCTGCCAATCCCTCCAGGCAGTATCCTCCACCCCTCTTTGCCAATCCCTCCACTTAGTGTCCTCCATCCCCCTCTGCCAATCCCTACACTGACCTCCGCTCAGTGTCCTCCATCCCTCTCTGCCAATTCCTCTACTGGCCCTCCACTCAGTGTACTCCACCCCTCTCTGCCAATCCCTCCACTCAGTGTCCTCCATCCCTCTCTGCCAATCCCTCCACTCAGTGTCCTCCATCCCTCTCTGCCAATCCCTTCACTGGCATCTGATTGCCAAGTGAATTAAATTAAAAATATTAACAACATACAAAGCCATCCACAACTCTGCCCCCAGCTACATCACTAACCTGGTCTGCACTCCTCTCATGGCTTCCTGCTCTCAAGCTCCCTTGTCTCCTCCTCCCATGCTCGTCTCCAGGACTTCGCCAGAGCCTCTCCATCCTCTGGAACTCTCTACGCCAATCTGTCCGGCTATCGCCTACTCTGGCTGCCTTTAGGCAATCCCCAAAAACTCATCTCTTTAGGGAAGCTTATCACGCTTCCGAACAGATATTTATCACTTCCATCAGCTCATCCCCCACAGTTCCAACCCTTTGTACCACTTGCCCCACCCTATTAGATTGCAAGCTCTTATGAGCAGGGCCCTCTTAGACCTCTTGTATTGTAACTGCACTGCCTCCCTTTATATTGTAAAGCGCTGCGCAAACTGTTGGTGCTATATAAATCCTGTATTATAAGAATTCATAATAATAAAGTATGACATGTTTGGTATCCATTTACTCGGCGTATCATCTTTGAGGCTCCATGCACACTACTGTAGGCTATCAGATTTTTTTGAGCTTCAGCGTCTAGGAACAGAAAAAAAATGCTTTTGTAGAGTTTTTTGGAGACTTTTTCCAGCAGAAAAAAATGCTAAAGGCTACTACACTGCTAAAAAAAAAATGAAAGGAACACTCTTGAATCCGAGTGTAGCATCAAGTCGATGACACTCCTGGGATATGGATCTGGTCAGGTAAGTAGCAGAGGGGGTTGTTCATCAGTTTTGGCTGATTTGGTGGTAATGAAATTAACAACAGGTGCACTAGATGGGCAACAATGAGACGACCCCCAAAACAGGAATGGTTTTACAGGTGGAGGCCATGGACATTTTTTTCCCTACTCATCTTTTCTGACTGTTTTTTACTAGTTTTGCATTTGGCTCGGGTCAGTGTCACTACTGGTAGCATGAGGCCATACCTGGACCCTACAGAGTTTGCACAGGCAGTCCAACTTCTCCAGGATGGAACATCAATACGTACCATTGCCAGAAGGTTTGCTGTGTCTCCCAGCACAGTCTCAAGAGCATGGAGGAGATTCCAGGAGACAGACAGTTCCTCTAGGAGAGCTGGACAGGGCCATAGAAGTCCTTAACCCATCAGCAGGACTGGTATCTCTTCCTTTTGTGAAGGAGGACCAGGATGAGCCCTGCCAGAGCCCTACAAAATGACCTCCAGCAGGCCACTGGTGGGCATGTCTCTGACCAAACAATCAGAAACAGACTTCATGAGGGTGGCCTGAGGGCCCGACGTCCTCTAGTGGGCCCTGTGCTCACTGCCCGGCACCATAGAGCTTGATTGGCATTTGCCATTGAACCCCAGAATTGGCAGGTCCACCACTGGCGCCCTGTGCTTTTCACAGATGACAGCAGGTTCACCCTGAGCACATGTGACAGACGTGAAAGGGTCTGGAGAAGCCGTGGAGAACGTTCTGCTGCCTGTAACATGGTTCAGTAGGACTGTTCTGGTGGTGGGTCAGTGATGGTCTGGGGAGGCATATCCATGGAGGGACACACAGACCTCTACAGGCTAGACAATGGCACCCTGACTGCCATTAGGTATCGGGATGAAATCCTTGGACCCATTGTCAGACCCTACGCTGGTGCAGTGGGTCCTGGGTTCCTCCTGGTGCGGTGGGTTCTGGGTTCCTCCTGGTGCGGTGGGTCCCCTCCTGGTGCGGTGGGTCCTGGGTTCCTCCTGGTGCGGTGGGTCCTGGGTTCCTCCTGGTGCGGTGGGGTCCTGGGTTCCTCCTGGTGCGGTGGGTCCTGGGTTCCTCCTGGTGCGGTGGGTCCTGGGTTCCTCCTGGTGCGGTGGGCCCTGGGTTTTTTTTTCCTCCTGGTGCGGTTCCTCCTGGTGCGGTGGGTCCTGGGTGCGGTGGGTCCTGGGTTCCTCCTGGTGCGGTGGGTCCCTCCTGGTGCGGTGGGTCCTCCTGGTGCAGTGGGTCCTGGGTTCCTCCTGGTGGGTTCCTCCTGGTGCTCCCTCCTGGTGCGGTGGGTCCTGGGTTCCTCCTGGTGCAGGGGGTCCTGGGTCCTCCTGGGCAGGGGGTCCTGGGTTCCTCCTGGTGCGGGGGTGGGTCCTCCTGGTTCCTCCTGGTGCGGTGGGTCCTGGGTTCCTCCTGGTGCAGTGGGTCCTGGTTCCTCCTGGTGCAGACAATGCCCGGCCTCATGTGGTGAGAGTATGCAGGCAGTTCCTGGAGGATGAAGGAATTGAGACCATTGAATGGCCCCCATGCTCACCTGATCTACATCCAATAGAACACCTCTGGGATGTCATGTTTGTGTCCATCCGACGCTGCCAGGTTGCACCTCAGACTGTCCAGGAGCTCAGTGATGCCCTGGTCCAGATCTGGGAGGAAATCCCCCAGGACACCATCCGTGGTCTCATTAGGACCCTCCCCCCGATGTTGTCAGGCATGCATACAAGCATGTGGGGGCCACACAGACTACTGAGGACCATTCTGAGTTGCTGCAATGACATTTCAGCCAAATGGACTCGCCTGCTGCATCATTTCTTCGCTTTGATCTTCGGGGGTGTCCGTGAATTCAGTCCTCTGTAGGTCGACCATTTCCATCCAACGATGGGGCGTCCTTACATTCCTCACCCATCCCCCGTCCATGTCAGTATAGAGATCCAGCAGGAGATTCCTCCCCATTGGGATCTGATTGGTTCTCAGAGTCTTCCTCTAATCGTTATGAGTCGTGTATAACGCTCCTCACAGCTTTTTTGGCTCCATGCACACTACTTTAGGCCAGGGGCGGACTGACCATTTAGCCACTGGGGCACTGCCCGTGGCCCCAGGGTCAGTAGGGGGCCCCATGAGATGCCCATAGTACCTTTCAAAGGCTTTTTTGGGTGTGGTTTGAGTGTGAGAGAGGAGACAGGGGCCCCATGATTTCCTATTGGCCAGGGGCCCCATGAGTTATCAGTCCACACCTGCTTTAGGCTATTTGCATTTTTTGAGCGTCAACATCTAGGTGCAGAAAAAAAAAAATTGTAGTATTTTTGGAGCGTTTTCCAACAGAAGAAAAGCTAAACTCTGCTAAAATGCTCCTAGCAGCTTTTTTTTCCTCTACCTGTACTGTACAAAGCGCTAATAAAACGCTAACGTTCCTAAACCCTTCTGAACGCTACTAACAGCATTTTTTATGATAGCGTGCATGGAGTCTTATATTTTACCCAAAAATTGTGTATTATGTTGTGTTTTGTATGCATTAAAATTCAATAAAGCTTTAACTCTTAAATGACAAAAAAAAAAACCGCGCGCCCCATGGGGCGCGCACTCATCTCTGGCCCCATGCAGCTGCCAGCCAGCTGAGAAAAATAAATGCAAGTCCCTCGGCTGTTTCAGCTGAAAGTAAACAAGGGTTGTCAGACGGGGATGCTTGCTGATGATCATCACCTAAAGATGGTGGCTGTCCAGCAGTGACACCGATCGCATGTCTAGCGCCCAGCATGCGCCCACTAGCCCCGCCCACCCTCCGTTCAGCAGTGCCCCCACCTGTGCCCAGCAGTGCACCCACCTGTGCCACTCTGCAGTGCCACTACCTGTGCCCAGAAGTGCACCTACCCCAGCAGTGCACCCACCTGTGCCCACCCACCCGTGCCCACCAGTGCCACCCACCTGGGTTTGCCCACCCAGGTACCAGCTGAAAGTAAACAAAGGGGTGTGTTGCCGCCACAGTTAATGTGCCCTACCTAAACCTATGGGCCTATCAGGTAACCGCCATCTTAGCAACTGATGACTCATCCCTGACCCCATTAGCACTGCCATCAGTGCCCTTTAGTGCTGCCTATCAGTGCCCATCAGTGCCGCCTATCAGTGCCCATCAGTGCCGCCTCATCAACGCAAATCAGTGAAGGGGAAAAAACACCTGTTTGAATGTTAAAAGAAACAAATGGGATGCACTTTTTTTATTTATAGCGCAAAAAGTCACCTAAATACCAGCTGAAAGTAAACAAAGGGGTGGTTGCATGACCGCGCAATTGTCAATCAATGCCCCTAAAGCTAAATATGGGAATGGGGTATACCGCCATGGTTAGCAAAAAAAAAACTGATGACTCATCTCTGACCCCATGCAGCTGCCAGCCAGGAGATTCCCCCGGTGTCAGCTGAAAGTAAACAAGGGGACTGGATGCTTGCTGATGTCATCACCTAAAGATGGAAATGGCTGTCTGCATCATAGAAACCGATCATCATCATCATAGCAACCGATGACTTTACCTCAGCACCATGCAGCTGCCTGCCAGGGGTTTCACCTAAAGGTATCAGCTGAAAGTAAACAAAGGGGTGGTTGACAGTTAATGCCCCTACCTAAATATGGGAATGGTAACCGCCATCTTAGCAACTGATGACTCATCCCTGACCCCATGCAGCTGCCAGCCAGGAGATTCCCCGGTGTCAGCTGAAAGTAAACAAAGGGACTGGATGCTTGCTGATGTCATCACCTAAATATGGAAATGGCTGTCTGCATCATAGGAACCGATGACTTTACCTCAGCACCATGCAGCTGCCAGCCAGGGGTTTCCCTGGGTGTCAGCTGAAAGTAAACAAAGGGGTGGTCAACAGTTAATGTTACCTAAATATGGGATGCCCTATGATGTCATCACCTAAATATCAGCTGAAAGTAAACAAAGGGGTGGTTGACAGTTAATGCCCCTACCTAAATATGGGAATGGTAACCGCCATCTTAGCAACTGATGACTCATCCCTGACCCCATGCAGCTGCCAGCTAGGAGATTCCCCCGGTGTCAGCTGAAAGTAAACAAAGGGACTGGATGCTTGCTGATGTCATCACCTAAATATGGAAATGGCTGTCTGCATCATAGCAACCGATGACTTTACCTCAGCACCATGCAGCTGCCTGCCAGGGGTTTCAGTAAACAAAGGGTGGTCAACAGCTGAAATGATGTCATCACCTAAATATCAGCTGAAAGTAAACAAAGATGTGGATGCCAGTTAATGTCCCTACCTAAATATGGGAATGGTCCCTGGTATCCTAGCAACTGATGACTCATCCCTGGCCCCATGCAGCTGCCAGCCAGGAGATTCCCCCGGAGTCTGTTGAAATTAAACAAAGATGTTGGATGCTTGATGATGTCATCACTTAAATATGGCAATGGCTGTCTGCATCATAGCAACCAATGACTTGTCCTCAGCACCATGCAGGCCAGGGTTTCTCTGGGTGTCGGCTGAAAGTAAACAAAGGGGGATGCTAGTTAACTGCTTCCTGACTGCCCTATAGCAGAAATACTGCTACAGAGTGGCACGGGTGCACAAAATCACGAATATATACGCGGACGGTAATTACTCGCCGGCGCCCGGGTGATTTCCAATGATCTCCGACGGGGAGGAGGACTGTTTTTTTTTACTAACAGTCCTCCTCCCTGTCAGCTCGGGCACACTACACAGCACAGCCATCCTGATCAGTGTGCTTACAGTGAATCACACAGACCCCGCCCCCTAGTATAACACTCCCAGCACACAGTTAACCCTTTGATCGCCCCAGATGTTAACCCCTTCCTGCCCAGTGCCATTAGTACAGTATCTGTGACTTTTATCAGCAATGATCTGTGTATTGGTGTCATTGGGAATGTCAGTGACACCAAGTCAGCTCCCCCCCCCCCCCCCCAGTGTCAGAATGCCCACCGCAGTCCCACTATAAGTCGCTGATCGCCGCCATTACTAGTAAAAAATAAAAAAAAAATTCCAGTATCTATCCCGCCATTTGTAGACGCTATAACTTTCACGTAAACCAATTAATTTACACGTATTGGGATTTTTTTTTAGCGAAGACACGGAGCAGAATATATTTTGGCCAAAATTTATGACGAAATTTGATTTTTTAATGTTTTTACTGGACGTGTTTAATAGCAGAAAGTCCAAAATATTGCGTTTTTTCTAAAAATTTTTTTTTTTTTTATGGCACAAAAAAGTAAAAACCGCACAGGCAATCAAAGACCACCGAAAGAAAGTTCCATTCGTGGGGAAAGAAAAGGGGACGTAAATTTCATTTCGTTGCATGACCGCGCAAATTGTCAAAGTAACGCAGCGCCGTAAAGCAAAAAATGGCCTGGTCAGGAAGGGGGGGGGGGGTCTCTGGAGGGCGGGGGGGGGGGAATAATCTGGAGGGTGAGGGGGGGGGGGAATCCACTGGAGGGCGAGGGGGGAATCCTCTGGAGGGTGAGGGGAGAGGAGGGGGGATCCTCTGGAGGGCAAGGGGGGGGGGAATCCTCTGGAGGGCGAGGAGGGGAATACTCTGGAGGGTGGGGGGGAATCCCTTGGAGGGTGAGGGGGAATCCTCTGGAGGGCGATGGAGGGAAATCTTCTGGAGGGCGAGGGGCTTCTCTGGAGGGTGAGGGGGGGGAATCCTCTGGAGGGCGAGGGGGGGGGGAATCCTCTGGAGGGCAAGGGGGGGGATCCTCTGGAGGGCGAGGGGGGGGGAATCCTCTGGAGGGCGAGGGGGGGGAATCCTCTGGAGGGCGAGGGGGGGGGAATCCTCTGGAGGGCGAGGGGGGGGAATCCTCTGGAGGGCTGGGGGGGGGTAGAAATCCTCTGGAGGGTGAGAGGGGGAATCCTCTGGAGGGCGAGGGGGGGAATCCTCTGGAGGGGGGGGGGGGGGGGGGGGGCCTCTGGAGGGCGAGGGGTTAATGCCCCTACATAAATATGGGAATGGCCCCTGGTATCCTAGCAACTGCTGACTCCTCCCTGGCCTTCATGCAGCTGCCAGCCAGGAGATCTCATGACAGCTAAAAGTAAACACCTCGGTACTGGCGCAAAACTTTGCACCATCTGCATTAAAAGGGGCCATACCACCAGAAGAGTAACATTGTCGCTTACGTTTTCGCACGTGCTGTGTGTTGCCTCATGGTTGTGTTGTAATAATGGCAAATTTATGAAAGTAATCTGTTGTGGGGCCCTCTGGACATATTGGGGGCCACACCTGAACCCTCCATGTGTGAGGGCAGCTACAATAATTCACACCAAAGCTCTTCAAAAGTTAACCCCGCCCCTGCAATTGGTCTGAAGTTCCTCTCCCCCCACATAGTGATACTCTGTAACCTGAAGACTTCGGGGGGAAAAAACCCCATTTGCCCATACTTAATATGGACGCTCGGTGATCTCTCCGCTTACTGCGCACGCGTACTGTAACAGCGCTCTTAACCAGAGGCAATACCGAGCGGCACGCACCTTCCGGGTCACGGACTGCGATTGGCGAAGCTTTTCTGGGTCGCTCAGGGCTGAAATCCTTTGCTTCAGCTGAGCCCTCAGCGCCCGCTTTGCAGCGTGAACCGACGCCATCTCTGCCACAGCTCCGCCCACACCCACGGACGTCATTTAAAGGCCATGTGACGTAAAGATAGGGCGGAGCTGTAAGTGGGGAGTCCGCTGGGATCACGTGACGAGTGCACTCCTGTGGAGGAGGAGGAGTCAACACAGGAGTGAAGGATGATTGGACAATATTTTAACCACTTGTTTACCAGGAAAATTTTTTAGGTTTTGTTTTTTTTTTTTGCAAATCAGCAATTTTTTTTGCTAAAAAGTTACTTTCACTGTTTGCTTTCTGGGGCATTTTTTTTTTTTAAATTCACATATGTTAAAATTAGCAAAAAATTAGGTAGAACCCCCCCAAACGGCCCGTATTTTCTGGGAGCGGAGACCCCCGGAGAATGACACGGTGGTAGTAGCAACTTTTTATTTTGCACTATATTTTCACGGTTAGCATATTATTTTCGAGGAGAAAAAATACAACAAAATTATTTTTCGTGCAAAACACGTGATTGTGCCCAATTATTTTTGGTATATAAAGAAAAAAGGATGAGATGGCATCAAGTTAAGAGACACCAAACGTGTCAAGTCTTAAAATGACGCATGACCGTGTAATTTCGTAAAAACGGTGCTATGCTAAATTTTTCATAGGTGACACTTTAAAAGCCTTTACAGGTTATCAGCTTAGAGGTAACTATGAATGGCAACCCTACAATTATCGTTTCCAAAGATGCCTCACGTGTGTTGCACAATTAAAAAAAAAATATATATATATATACAGGGGCGTATTTGCCACAAGACAAACAAGGCATATGCCTAGGGCGGCACTTTTCAGGGGGGCACTATTCCTTCCACTGACACCCATGATGGGACACTATTCCTCCCACTGACACCAATGATGGGGCACTATTCCTTCCACTGACACCAATGATGGGGCACTATTCCTTCCACTGACACCAATGATGGGGCACTATTCCTTCCACTGACACCAATGATGGGGCACTATTCCTTCCACTGACACCAATGATGGGGCACTATTCCTCCCACTGACACCAATGATGGGACACTATTCCTCCCACTGACACCAATGATGGGTCACTATTTCTTCCACTGATACCAATGATGGGGCACTATTCCTACCACTGACACCAATGATGGGACACTATTCATCCCACTGACACCAATGATGGGGCACTATTCCTCCCACTGACACCAATGATGGGGCACTATTCCTCCCACTGACACCAATGATGGGGCACTATTCCTCCCACTGACACCAATGATGGGACACTATTCCTCTCACTGACACCAATGATGGGGCACTATTCCTCCCACTGACACCAATGATGGGACACTATTCCTCCCACTGACACCAATGATGGGGCACTATTCCTCCCACTGACACCAATGATGGGGCACTATTCCTCCCACTGACACCAATGATGGGACGCTATTCCTCCCACTGACACCAATGATGGGACGCTATTCCTCCCACTGACACCAATGATGGGACGCTATTCCTCCCACTGACACCAATGATGGGGCGCTATTCCTCCCACTGACACCAATGATGGGGCACTATTCCTTCCACTGACACCAATGATGAGGCACTATTCCTCCCACTGACACTGACACCAATGATGGGCACTATTCCTCCCACTGACACCAATGATGGGACACTATTCCTCCCACTGACACCAATGATGATGGGGCACTATTCCTCCCACTGACACCAATGATGGGCACTATTCCTCCCACTGACACCAATGATGGGACACTATTCCTCTCACTGACACCAATGATGGGGCACTATTCCTCTCACTGACACCAATGATGGGGCACTATTCCTCCACTGACACCAATGATGGGGCACTATTCCTCCCACTGACACCAATGATGGGACACTATTCCTCCCACTGACACCAATGATGGGGCACTATTCCTCCCACTGACACCAATGATGGGACATATTCCTTCCACTGACACCAATGATGGGGCACTATCCTCCCACTGACACCAGGACATTTTCTACTGCCACTGGCCTCAGTCCCCTCCCCCCCAAAGTTTGAAGGACAGTATATTGGCCCTTTGTTTAGAAAGTTTGGAGACCCCTGTCCTAGAGGAATGGGAGAGTGTGGGAACCACGAGAGCCACCCACCAATTGCTACGTGTTGGGGAAACTTTGCCATGGACATGAAGCAGGCAGGTGTCAATAATGCAGGCCAACCGCGCATTTCTGCCCCCCACCAGCTGCAAGTCTAAATGAAGTCTTATGCAGGCCATACATGATTCGAATTCCGAACGATCGGACCCAAGAATAATCGGCCGATTTTCGTGGTTTCTCCCCATTTCGTTTATCGTGCAATCTGGAAAATTTGTGAAATACGACCGATTTTCGAAATCATTGGTGGTGCCATCAGATTACAGAACAAACGACGTTTCGATTTTCGGATGAAAAATCATTTGGAATTTGAACCGTGTATGGCCGGCATAAGGGGTGCAGTTCTGCTTGCACTGGGAACATTGGGCTTCGAACGATCGCTCTCACTCCGGTGTGCGCACAGGCGGGTCGCGCAATTGGCGTGTTTGTGCATAGGCACCATGACGCATACGTTTATGTTCCTGTGTGTATGTGGGGTGGGGGGCTCAAAATATTTTTTTTTTTGGGGGGGGGGGGGGGGGGGGGTAGAGCAGATCTTCCCTCTCTCAATAACGTGAACTATTTTTAATCCTCATCCTGCTGGCATTAGTACATAGATAGGAAGGGAGGTGTTAGACTTACTGGTTGTATACGTGTTTGTACATCTCTCCTGTCACTTCCTGGTTTCTGGTCTAGGCAGATGACATCATATCTCAGGAGTCGTCAGCAGGGGAGGAGGGGCTTTCTCAGCTAATCACACCCTCTTGTCTACATGCCTGAGCTAAGGGCAGATGGATTCCAGATTACAGGAAGGAAATTCATCTGCCTGTGGCCGCAACCAGAAATGCTAGAGGGGTATTTTTCAAAGTTATTTCTCAGCAAAATAATGGATGGAGACATGGATGGATGGAGACATGGATGGATGGATGGAGACATGGATGGATGGATGGAGACATGGATGGAGACATGAATGGATGGATGGAGACATGGATGGATGGATGGAGACATGGATGGATGGAGACATGGATGGATGGATGGAGTCATGGATGGATGGATGGAGACATGGATGGAGACATGAATGGATGGATGGAGACATGGATGGATGGATGGAGACATGGATGGATGGAGACATGGATGACATGAATGGATGGATGGATGGAGACATGGATGGATGGATGGAGACATGGATGGATGGATGAAGACATGGATAGATGGATGGATGGAGACATGGATGGATGGAGACATGGATGGATGGGGACATGGATGGATGGAGACATGGATGGATGGAGACATGGATGGATGGATGGATGGAGATGGATGGGTGGATGGAGATGGATGGATGGATGAAGACATGGATGGATGGATGGGGACATGGATGGATGGATGGATGGAGACATGGATGGGTGGATGGAGACATGGATGGATGGATGAAGACATGGATGGATGGATGAAGACATGGATAGATGGATGGAGACATGGATGGATGGATGGATGGAGACATGAATGGATGGATGGAGACATGGATGGATGGATGGAGACATGAATGGATGGATGGAGACATGGATGGATGGATGGGGACATGGATGGATGGAGACATAGATGGATGGATGGATGGAGACATGGATGGATGGAGACATAGATGGATGGATAGATGGGGACATGGATGGATGGAGACATGGATGGATGGATGGAGACATGGATGGATAGAGACATGGATGGAAACATGGATGGATGGCGACATGGATGGATGGATGGATGGATGGATGGAGACATGGATGGATGGATGGAGACATGGATGGAGACATGGATGGATGGATGGACGGGGGAGTTTGCTTTATTAACTATAAATGAAGTATCGTTGTTGGTCTGTGTTGCTCAGACGCCGTGTAGTTCCATCTGATGACACGGAACACGAAGCCTCCCCTGCGATGAGAATGTTGGTGACGGGTTCTCTTTGGGGTGTACAAGCCTCCCCCGTCCCCGCACAGCTTACACTCTACTAGCTTCCTCGGGGGCCGTGCTGCTTGGGGGAGGGACTTCAGGACGCGGGAGGGACGCTCCACACTCTGGGCCATCCTCAGGAAGGGGAGATGATGAAACAAACGCTCATCGATCTCCCTCCCCTCCATACTGGTTCCAGGTCGGCGGATGGTTGGGCCCAGGACACATGGTGGGGGTACACGTGGGGGAGGGGCGGGATGTAACATTTGTGGCACATTTGTCATTTTTGTGTGTAGACCCCCCCCCCCCTCCTCCAGGAGTGTGATTACATTCACATTGGGGGAGGGGCTTACCCCACAACTTTGGGGGCGGGGTTTAAGTGGATGATTTTTGTTTTTACTAAACTTTATTTATCTGCTTGCCAACCGGCCACCTACCTGATCCATCACCTACCTGACCCGTCACCAGACCCAGTATTTGGCTTTCTTGTCACAGCGATCGGTGAGGCTAACTAGCCGCTTGATCGCTATTACAAGCAGCGGGAGGCGGTATTTCCCCCCCTCCCCCTTCCAACGCTTCAACAGGATCTGCCCAACCAGCCGGCGGATCACAGAGCCCAACCAGCACCGGATCGGCTTCCTTCGGCTCCATTAAATAGTACACTGACGGCCAGACATCACTTCCAAGTCACTCGGAAAAAACACGGCGCCATTTTTAAAAAGCGTTCGATCTTCATGGGATTAACCTTTTTTCTGCCAGAGACGTTTTTTTTTTTTTTCATTTTTTTCACCTAAAATCATTTTAGTCCTGAAGATGACACCAAATCCTCAACCTCTTCTCACCGCCGTTTAGTAAAAATCCTGCTACAGGGCGGCACGGGGGTGCAAAATCAGCTATATGTACGTGATATTCGCATTTCCGGGTAGAGGATGCGTTCAAGCCCCACCCACGCCGCCATTCGCGGCCGCGGTTGTCAATCACCGGGTCCCAGCCGGTAATTACTCGCCGGGATTTCTGACAATCACCAATGGGAAGGAGAACTGTTTTGTTTACTAACAGTCCTCCTCCCTGTCAGCTCGAGTACACTGCACAGCACAGCCATCCAGAGCAGTGTGATTACAGTGAAGCACACAGACCCCGCCCATTAGTAAAACACTCCCAGCACACAGTTAACCCGTTTATTGCCCCTCACATTAACCCCTTCCTGCCCAGTGCCATTAGTACAGTGTCAGGGCTTTTTTTTTTTTAGCAGCACTCACCACTGTGTTGGTGTCACTGGGGATGTCAGTGACACCAAGTCAGTCCCCCGTCCCCCCCCCCCCAGTGTCAGAATGCCCGCTGCAGAATGCCCGCTGCAGTCCCACTATAAATCGCTGATCGCCGCCATTACTAGTAGAAAAAAAAGAAATGTAAAAAAATCCCAGTATCTATCCCGCCATTTGTAAACGCTATAACTTTCACGTAAACCAATTAATTTCCACGTATTGGGTTTTTTTTTTTTAGCGAAGACACGGAGCAGAATACATTTTGGCTGAAATTTATGACGAAATTCGATTTTTAAATTTTTTTACTGGACGTGTTTTATAGCAAAAAGTCCAAAATATATTTTTTTTCTCAAAATTGTTGGTCTATTTCTGTTTATAGCACAAAATATAAAAACCGCACAGGTGATCAAATACCAACGAAAGAAATCTCAATTTGTGGGGGAAAAAAGGACGTAAATCTAATTTGGGTGAAGCGTTGCATGACCGCGCAATTGTGAGTTAAAGTAACGCAGTGCCGCAACGCAAAAAAAAAAAATGGCCGGGTCAGGAAAGGGGGGAAAATCCAGTGGAGAGTGAGGGGAATCGTCAGGTGCACGAGGGGGGGGGGAATCCTCTGGGTCACATAGGACATAGTGAGGGGATCGTAATCCTCTGGAAAAAGACGTGCGGGGAAGAATCATCTGGAAGGGGAGTGGATCCTCAGGAGGGCGAAGGGGGGAATCCTCAGGAGGGCAGGGGGGGAAGTGAATCCTCTGGAGAGTGAGGGGGGGGGGATCCACTGGAGAGTGAGGGGGGGTTCCCCTGGAGGGGGAGGGGGGAGGAATCCTCTGGAGGGCGAGGGGGGAGGAATCCTCTGGAGAGTGAGGGGGGGGATCCCCTGGAGGGGGAGGGGGGAGGAATCCTCAGGAGGCGAGGGGGGAATCCCCTGGAAAGGGAGGGGGGTGTATCCTCTGAAGGGCGAGGGGGGGGGAATCCTCTGGAGGGCGAAGGAGGTGTATCCTCTGGAGGGGGAGGGGTTAAGCATGATATATTTTCTGAAAGTACACACCCTGGAGAAACGTAGCGATAGGTCCAATTTTTTCAGGTCAAATGATATTACCGCCAAGGTCTAGGAAACGCAAAATTTCAGTAAAAAAATACACTAAAGTGAGGGTTTAGGGCAAATTTCAAAATGCTTTAGGGCAAAATTACCTGCATTTTGGGTACAATATAAAAGATGAGATTGCGCCGAGTAAATAGACACCCAACATGCCAAACCTTAAAATTGCGTGTCTGTGAGATGGCGGCAAACTTCCCTACCCGATATTTTCTATAGGCAACGCTTCAAAAGCCCCTTAAAACCTTCCCGCCCAGCGTATTGCAGATTGACGGCCGGGCAGGACACTCCTCCTTGTGGCTGGGCGTCGTATGACATCCCCCGCAGCGGCGCGCTCTGTCCACGTGAAACAGCTGATGACAGATTACTGCACCGGTCAGTTGCTGGTGTCATGTGACTGCTGTGACCAATCACAGCAGATCACATGTCAATTGTATACAATGCCATTCATTGTATACAATTGTGTCGTTAGCTGTGACTGGTCAAAGCATCACATGGTACAGAGATAGGGCCAATCACAGCCCATCTGTAGCATGTGATCAGCTTTGCCATTGTATACAATTGTGTCACAACAAAAGACTGACAGAATCAGTTCCTCATTCTGTAACAATTATTGTAAGATTGCAAATATCAATGAAATACATCGGTATTACCAATCACAATGTGTAAAAAAAAGAAAAAAAAAAAAAAAAATCGCGATCACTTGCCCAGAGTAGATCAATGGTAACATTGTATTGCTTTGGTTACGGTGTGTTGAAAAAAAACAATAGGAAAGAAAGTAAAAATAATGTAAAAAAAATAAAAAAAATAGAAAAAATCTGGAAAAAAAAATAAAAATTTAATTATTATTATTATTTTTATTTTTTTTTACATACTGTCACATAGTCACATAGTTAGTCTGGCTGAAAAAAAGACAAAAGTCCATCCAGTTCATTAAAAACCATTAAAAAAAAACAGGTGTCAATGTCTCTGATCACCGCCATCACTGCTGTCAATATAAAAACACACATGATAAATAACACTGGACTGGTGACAATAGGTAAAAAAAAAAAAAAAAATCCCGATCACTTACCCAGAGTAGTTCATTGGTAACATTGTATTGCTTTGGTCACAGTGTGTTAAAAAAAAAAACGGAAAAAATAATGTAATAAAAAATAAATAATATAAAAATCTGAAGAAAAAAAATAAAAATGTAATTATTATTATTTTTTTCACATACTGTCACCAGTCAGTGTCTCTGATCACCTCCACACCAGTTATATAATAAAAAGGAAAAATAATGTCATAAATTATAAAAAAAAATAGAAAAATCTGGAAAAAAAATAAAAATGTAATCATTGTTATTTTTACATATTGTCACCAGTCAGTGCCTCTGATCACCTCCACACCAGTTATATAATAAAAAGGAAACATAATGTAATAAATTATGAAAAAAAAATAGAAAAATCTGAAAAAAAATAAAAATTAAATTATTTTATATTTTTACATATTGTCACCAGTCAGTGTCTCTGATCACCTCCACACCAGTTATATAATAACGCCGGACTGGACTGGTGACAATCTGTAAAAACAAAAAAAATCCCGATCACTTGCCCAGAGTAGTTCAATGGTAACATTATATTGCTTTGGTCAGTGTGTTGAAAAAAAAAATAGGAAAAAAAGGAAACATAATGTAATAAAAAATAAAAAAAAAAGATAAAAATCAGTAAAACAAAAATATAATTATTATTACTATTATTATTATTTTTTTTACATATTGTCACCAGTCAGTGCCTCTGATCACCTCCACACCAGTTATATAATAAAAAGGAAACATAATGTAATAAATTATAAAAAAAAAATAGAAAAATCTGAAAAAAAATAAAAATTAAATTATTTTTATTTTTACATATTGTCACCAGTCAGTGCCTCTGATCACCTCCACACCAGTTACATAATAACGCTGTACTGGACTGGTGACAATCTGTAAAAACAAAAAACAAAAAAAAATCCTGATCACTTGCCCAGAGTAATTCAATGGTAACATTATATTGCTTTGGTCAGTGTGTTGAGAAAAAAAATAGGAAAAAAAGGAAACATAATGTAATAAAAAATAAAAAAAATAATATAAAAATCTGAAAAAAAAAATTGAATTATTATTACTATTATTATTATTTTTTTTACATATTGTCACCAGTCAGTGTCTCTGATCACCACCACACCAGTTATATAATAACACTGGACTGGACTGGTGACAGTATATAAAAAAAAAAAAAAAATCCTGATCACTTACCCAGAGTAGTTCATTGGTAACATTGTATTGTTTTGGTCACAGTGTGTTGAAAAAAAACTGGAAAAAAAAAAAAAAATAATGTAATAAAAAATAAAAAAATAATATAAAAATCTGAAAAAAAAATAATTATTATTATTATTATTTTTAATTTTTTTACATACTGTCACATAGTCACATAGTTAGTCTGGCTGAAAAAAGACAAAAGTCCATCCAGTTCATTAAAAACCATTAAAAAAAATGTCAGTGTCTCTGATCACCGCCACACCAGTGATATAATAACACTGGACTGGACTGGTGACAATAGGTAAAAAAAAAAATAAAATCCTGATCACTTACCCAGAGTAGTTCAATGGTAACATTGTATTGCTTTGGTCACAGTGTGTTGAAAAGAAAATAGGAAAAAAAAAATAAACATAATGTAATAAAAAATTAAAAAATATATAAAAAATCTGTAAAAAATAAAAACAATTAATATTACTATTATAATTTTTTTTTACATACTGTCACCAGTCAGTGTCTCTGATCACCTCCACACCAGTTACATAATAAAAAGGAAAAATAATGTCATAAATTATAAAAAAAAATATAGAAAAATCTGGAAAAAATAAAAATTGAATTATTATTTTTACATATTGTCACCAGTCAGTGTCTCTGATCACCACCACACCAGTTATATAATAACACTGGACTGGACTGGTGACAATCTGTAAAAAAAAAAAAAAAATCCCGATCACTTACCCAGATCACTTACCCATTGTATTGTTTGGTCACAGTTGTTGAAAAAAAAATGGGAAACATAATGTAATTAATTTGGTCAATATAAAAATCTGAAAAAAAAAATAAAAATGTAAGGAATTATTAATGTAATTTTAAATATTGTCACCAAAGTGCCTCTGATCACCTCCACACCAGTTATATATAAAAAAGAAAAAATGTCATAAATAAAAAAAACAATAGAAAAATTAAAAAAAATAAAAAAAATTATTATTATTTTTTATATACTGTCACCATCACTAAAATAATGTCATAAATAATAAAAAAAATAGAAAAATCTGGAAAAAAAATTTTTTTAATCATTGTTACATTTTTACATATGTCACCAGTCAGTGCCTCTGATCACCTCCACACCAGTTATATAATAACACTGGACTGGACTGGTGACAATCTGAAAAAAACAAAAATAAAAAAAAAAAATCCTGATCACTTACCCAGAGTAATTTCATTGGTAACATTGTATTGCTTTTGGTCACAGTGTGTTGAGAAAAAAAACTGGAAAAAAAGGAAACATAATGTAATAAAAAATAAAAAAAATAATATAAAAATCTGAAAAAAAAAATAATAATTAATTATTATTATTACTATTATTATTATTTTTACATACTTCACATAGTCACATAGTTAGTCTGGCTGAAAAAAAGACAAAAGTCCATCCAGTTCATTAAAAAACCATTAAAAAAAAATGTCAGTGTCTCTGATCACCGCCACACCAGTGATATAATAACACTGGACTGGACTGGTGACAATCTGTAAAAAAAAAAAAAAAAATCCCCGATCACTTACCCAGAGTAGTTCAATGGTAACATTGTATTGCTTTGGTCAGTGTGTCGAAAAAAAAATAGGAAAAAAAGGAAACATAATGTAATAAAAAATTAAAAAATATATAAAAATCTGTAAAAAATAAAAACAAAAAAATATTACTATTATAATTTTTTTTTTACATACTGTCACCAGTCAGTGTCTCTGATCACCTCCACACCAGTTACATAATAAAAAGGAAAAATAATGTCATAAATTAAATAAAAAAAAATAATATAGAAAAATCTGGAAAAAATAAAAATTTAATTATTATTTTTACATATTGTCACCAGTAAGTGTCTCTGATCACCACCACACCAGTTATATAATAACACTGGACTGGACTGGTGACAATCTGTAAAAACAAAAAAAAAATCCCGATCACTTGCCCAGAGTAGTTCAATGTATTGCCGCTTTGGTCAGTGTGTTGAAAAAAAAAAATAGGAAAAAAAGGAAACATAATGTAATAAAAAATAAAAAAAATAATATAAAAATCTGAAAAAAAAAAAATTTGCAGTAAAAAAAAGGAAACATAATGTAATAAAAAATAAAAAAAAAAAATAAAAAATCTGAAAAAAAAATTGAATTATTTATTAAAATCAAATATTATTATTTTTTTTTCACATACTGTCACCAGTCAGTGCCTCTGATCACCTCCACACCAGTTTATATAATAAAAAGGAAACATAATGTAATAAATTATAAAAAAAATAGAAAAATCTGAAAAAAAATAAAAATTTAATTATTTTTATTTTTACATACTGTCACCAGTCAGTGTCTCTGATCACCTCCACACCAGTTATATATAATAACGCCGGACTGGACTGGTGACAGTATATATAAAAAAAAGAAAAAAAAATCCTGATCACTTACCCAGAGTGACATTGTATTGCTTTGGTCACAGTGTGTTGAAAAAAAAAACTGGAAAAAAAGGAAAAAATAATGTAATAAAAAATAAATATATATAAAAATCTGAAGAAAAAAATAAAAATGTAATTATTTTTTTCACATACTGTCACCAGTCAGTGCCTCTGATCACCTCCACACCAGTTATATAACGCTGGACAGGACTGGTGACAATATGTAAAAAAAAAATATTAAAAAAGGAAAAATAATGTAATAAAAAATATAAAAAAAATAGAAAAAATCTGAAAAAAAAAATTTAATTATTATTATTTTTTTTTTCGTACTGTCACCAGTCAGTGTCTCTGATCACCTCCACACCAGTGATATATGATGACGCAGTGCTTCCAAAAAACGCAGCGGCACAAAAAGGCAAGATGTGAACGAGTTCCATAGGAAACCATGTTACATGGACTGCAGTGCGTTTCTGCAAAAAGCGCTAAAAAAACGCATGGGTGTGAATGCAGCCTAAGGCCCGGTCCACACCTATGCAGCTTGCGTTTGATCCGTTTCCACAGTGCGTTTTGCTGCATTTTTAGTGCGTTTTTTTCTCAACTAGTCACTGGGCAGATTAAAACACAAAACGCGTAAAAAATGCATACAAAACCGCATTCCATGCTTCTTTGCAGCGTCCTCCATTACAGTCACATCACTGCAGTTTGCGTTTTTCGTTACCTTTTTTGAATCTTATTTTTTGGCCAGCTTGTTGCTGGGCAGATTAAAAACACAAATGGCATCAAAAACGCAGCACGTGTGCGTTTTTGATGCGCCTTTGCAGCGTTTTCAATGCATTTCAGGCCGGTTCACACCGACACAGTTTTGCGCTTTGTCTGTTTTGCCGTGCGTTTTTGCATGCGTGCTTTTGATGCGTTTATTTTTTTTTGCCAACATGTTGCTGGGCAGATTAAAAACACAAAATGCATCAAAAATGCAGCAGCATGTGTGCGTTTTTAATGTGTTTTGCTGTGTTCTGCGTTTTCAGGCCGGTTCACTACACCCAATGCAGTTTGCGTTTTGTCCCATTTTGCAGTGCGTTTTTGATTTTTGCGCGCATATTTTTTCATTTTTTTTTTTCTTTGGCCAGCTTGTTGCTGGGCAGATTAAAAACACAAAACGCATCAAAAATGCAACACATGTGCGTTTTGTGCTGCATTTTTGATGCATTTCAGGCCTTGTTTACAACAATGCAGTTTTCCTTTTTCAGATTTGCAGTGCGTTTTGCGCACGTGCTTTTGATGTGTTTTTTTTTTTTTATTTAACCAACATGTCGCTGGGCAGAATAAAAACACAAAATGCCTAAAAAAGGCAGCATGTGTGCGTTTTTTAAATGTGTTTTGCTGTGTTCTGCGTTTCAGGCCGGGTTCACTCCAATGCAGTTTGTCTGTTGTCCATTTTGAAGTGCGTTTTCTATTTTTGCGCGCATATTTTTGATGCATTTGATTTTTTTTCTTGGCTTGGCCAGCTTGTTGCTGGGCAGATTAAAAACATAAAAGGCATGGAAAACGCAACATGTGCGTTTTTACTGCTTTTTCAATGCATTTTCAGACCTTGTTCATGCCAGTGCAGTTTACTTTTTTTCACTTTTGCGGTGCGTTTTGCGTTGTTGCACACGTGCTTTTGATGCACTTTTCAAACTTTTTTTGGCCAATTTGTTGCTGGGCAGATTTAAAACACAAAAGGCATCAAAAACGCAACACGTGTGCATTTTTGATGCGCTCTATATTTCACGTGCGTTTTTATGTGCCACGAGCATTCTTGACTTTTTTTTGTTTTGCGTTTTTTTAAATTTATTTTTTGGCCAACTTGTTGCCGGGCAGATGAAAAACGCAAAATGCATCAAACACGTGAAAAACATTGTCTTAGATTTTACCCAAAAAATCGGTCATGCGTTGCGTTTTTTAAAAATTCAAAATTGTTTTCCCCCCCCAAAAAAATAGGTATTAAAAAGCCGCTGCGCCAATACTGTGCGCCGTAAAAAATTCAGGCCGGGTTCACTCCAATGCCGTTTGTGTTTTGTCCATTTTGCAGTGCGTTTTTCATTTTTGCGCGCATATTTTTTATGATGCATTTTTTGGATTTTTTTTTCTTGGCCAGATTGTTGCTAGGCAGATTAAAAACACAAAAGGCATCAAAAACGCAATACGTGTGCGTTTTTGCTGCGTTTTCAATGCATTTCAGGCCTTGTTCACACCATTGCAGTTTGCTTTTTTCCATTTGCAGTGCGTTTTTCATTGTTGCGCATGTGCTTTTGATGGTTTTTGAATTTTTTTTGGACAACTTGTTGCTGGGCAGATTAAAAACACAAAAAGGCATCAAAAACGCAACACGTGTGCCTTTTTGCTGCGTTTTCGATGCATTTCAGGCCTGGTTCACACCAATGCAGTTTTCTTTTTTCCGTTTTGCCGTGCGTTTTGTGCGCATCGAGCTTTTTATACTTTTTTTTAAATTTTTTTTTTTTTGGCCAACTTGTTGCTGGGCAGATTAAAAACACAAAACGCAATTCAAAAAAAAAAACGCCACACGTGTGGTGTTTTCATGCTGCGTTTTCAATGCATTTCAGACCTTGTACACACCAATGCAGTTTGCGTTTTTTTCCTTCATTTTTGAATATTTTTTTAAATTTTTTCACATATTTCACTTGTTCACAACCCGATGTCAGTTTGCTTTTTTTTCCCGTTTAGCGCGTTTTTGTGTGCGTGCTTTTAATGCACTTTTTCAAAAAAAAAAATTTTTTTGGCCAACTTGTTGCTGGGCAAGAATTAAAAACACAAAAAGCATAAAAAAAAGCAACACGTGTGCGTTTTTTGCTGCGTTTTCAATGCATTTCAGACCTTGTACACACAAATGCAAATTTGCATTTTTTGATATTTTTTTTGGCCAGCTTGTTGCTATGCAGATTAAAAGCACAAAAGCATAATAAAAAACGCAACATGTGTGCATTTTTGATGCGTTTTTTGCTGTGTTTTTATTTTTTTCATGTGCGTTTTGTGCACACGCATTATCCTGACTTTTTTTTTATGTTTTGGCTATTTTTTTAATTTATTTTTTTGGCCAGCAGACTCGTTGTCAGGCAGATGAAAACTGCGAAACGCATTAAACACGTGAAAAATGTGCCATGCATGTAAATAGCGAATCGTCCCACATGTGAGGGTAGATCGCCGCGATCGTCCAATCACAGGCAGTCATTCCAGCACCAGATCTCCTCTGTCAGTCTATAGCGGCGGCCTTTAAAGGCTTTTAAATCGACTATGAAAATGTAAAATTGACGCGGTTTGGTCGCCGTTGCGTGAACACATTTTAAAAACCTGAGACGTGTTTTGGACTATCAATTTACTCGGAGTTAAAGTTCGTCTTTTTAGATTTTTATACCAAAAAAATTGGGTTTTTAAAACTTCAAACTTGTTTTTCCCCAAAAAAATGGGTTTTGAAAAGCCGCTGCGCCGATAATGCGCACCGTAAAAATTGCGAAATTGACGACCCCGCCATTTTATTCTGAGGGCCTCGGTTTGTCTATATATATAATATAATGTTTGGTAATTTTGTAGCAAAAAATCCTGATTGTTACATGGAAACAAGGGGGCGGGGCCCTGAGGTGGTTACGTCACAAGCAGCCAAGGGAGGAGTGTTTTTCAGGTCACCAATGACCTCCCTCCATGCTCACTGACAACACATTCGGTGTCATCACACTGTTCCAGGTGTCAGGCATCTCTCATCGATGATTCACTCACCCCCCTCCCCTCCCCACTGGTGGAACTGGCCGGGGTAGCCATGACTAAGCCTGGCGGTGACGTCACGCCTGACGTTTTTAGTTACGTCACACCAGAGTTCTCCCGCTCAGCCAATGAGGAGGGAGCTCCGGCGGGGAGGAGCCGGAAGTGGTCCGGGGGAAAAAGCGGCTCTCGTCGGAAGTGGGAGACTGGAAAAAAAAAAAAAAAAAAAAACCGGGAAGCGTGAAAGGAGGAAGTGTCTGAGACCGGCTGTGTCCTGAGCGGTACCGGAGAGTCCCACGTCACCGGAGAGAGGGAGCGGGAGAGGAGCGGGGATGAGGAGACACCGAGGCCGAGTCCCTGCCTGACAGTGGAGGTGCGAGTGGTTAGAGTCCGGACACAACCCTCCCCCAGCCTGTATACCGCCGGGGGCAACTCTGTGTATCCAGAAGTGTCCCAGGAATATTGATAGCCGTCCCCGTGACCGGTGTGTGTATCCAGAATGTGAGATAGATGTGTGTATCCAGAATGTGACCCCCAGAGACGTGATATCCAGATATTCATGACCCCCCCCCCATCCCAAATTGTGACCCAGAGTATATACAGCTGTAATAACCCCCCCCCCCCGGGGGTATCAAATGTGACTCTGTGTGTATCCAGAATGTGACCCCCCCCCCCGGTCGGTAGTGTAACCAGAATGTGACCCCCCCCCCCCGGGTCTGTGTGTATCCAGAATGTGACCCCCCCCCCCGGGTCTGTGTGTATCCAGAATGTGACCCCCCCCGGGTCTGTGTGTATCCAGAATGTGACCCCCCCCCGGGTCTGTGTGTATCCAGAATGTGACCCCCCCCCCCGGGTCTGTGTTGTATCCAGATTGTGACCCCCCCCCCCGTGTGTGTATCCAGAATGTGAATCCTGTGACCCAGAATAGTGACCCCCCCCCCCCAGGGTCTGTGTGTATCCAGAATGTGACCCCCCCCCGGGTCTGACCAGAATGTGACCCCCCCCCCCGGGTCTGTGTGTATCCAGAATGTGACCCCCCCCCCCCCCCCTGTGTGTATCCAGAATGTGACCCCCCCCCCCCCCGGTCTGTGTGTATCCAGAATGTGACCCCCCCCCCCCCCGGGTCTGTGTGTATCCAGAATGTGACCCCCCCCCCCCCCCCCCGGGTCTGTGTGTATCCAGAATGTGACCCCCCCCCCCCCGGGTCTGTGTGTATCCAGAATGTGACCCCCCCCCCCCCCCAGGGTCTGTGTGTATCCAGAATGTGACCCCCCCCCCCCGGGTCTGTGTGTATCCAGAATGTGACCCCCCCCCCCCCCGGGTCTGTGTGTATCCAGAATGTGACCCCCCCCCCCCCCCCGGGTCTGTGTGTATCCAGAATGTGACCCCCCCCCCCCCCCCCCCGGGTCTGTGTGTATCCAGAATGTGACCCCCCCCCCCCGGGTCTGTGTGTATCCAGAATGTGACCCCCCCCCCCCCCGGGTCTGTGTGTATCCAGAATGTGACCCCCCCCCCCCCGGGGTCTGTGTGTATCCAGAATGTGACCCCCCCCCCCCCGGGTCTGTGTGTATCCAGAATGTGACCCCCCCCCCCCGGGTCTGTGTGTATCCAGAATGTGACCCCCCCCCCCCCCCCCCCCCGGGTCTGTGTGTATCCAGAATGTGACCCCCCCCCCCCCGGGTCTGTGTGTATCCAGAATGTGACCCCCCCCCCCCCGGGTCTGTGTGTGTATCCAGTGACCCCCCCCCCCCGGGTCCGGCTGTGTGTATCCAGAATGTGACCCCCCCCCCGGGTCTGTGTGTATCCAGAATGTGACCCCCCCCCCCGGGTCTGTGTGTATCCAGAATGTGACCCCATGTGCCCCCCCCGGGTCTGTGTGTATCCAGAATGTGACCCCCCCCCCCCCCGTCTGTGTGTATCCAGAATGTGACCCCCCCCCCCCGGGTCTGTGTGTATCCAGAATGTGACCCCCCCCCCCCCGGGTCTGTGTGTATCCAGAATGTGACCCCCCCCCCCCCCCGGGTCTGTGTGTATCCAGAATGTGACCCCCCCCCCCCGGGTCTGTGTGTATCCAGAATGTGACCCCCCCCCCCCCCCGGGTCTGTGTGTATCCAGAATGTGACCCCCCCCCCCCGGGTCTGTGTGTATCCAGAATGTGACCCCCCCCCCCCCCGGGTCTGTGTGTATCCAGAATGTGACCCCCCCCCCCCCCCGCCCCGGTCTGTGTGTATCCAGAATGTGACCCCCCCCCCCCCTGTGGGTCTGTGTGTATCCAGAATGTGACCCCCCCCCCGGGTCTGTGTGTATCCAGAATGTGACCCCCCCCCCGGGTCTGTGTGTATCCAGAATGTGACCCCCCCCCCCCGGTCTGTGTGTATCCAGAATGTGACCCCCCCCCCCCCCCGGGTCTGTGTGTATCCAGAATGTGACCCCCCCCCCCCCGGGTCTGTGTGTATCCAGAATGTGACCCCCCCCCCCCCGGGTCTGTGTGTATCCAGAATGTGACCCCCCCCCCCGGGTCTGTGTGTATCCAGAATGTGACCCCCCCCCCCCCCCCGGGTCTGTGTGTATCCAGAATGTGACCCCCCCCCCCCCCCCCGGTCTGTGTGTATCCAGGGTCTGTGTGTATCCAGAATGTGACCCCCCCCCCCGGGTCTGTGTGTATCCAGAATGTGACCCCCCCCCCCCGGGTCTGTGTGTATCCAGAATGTGACCCCCCCCCCCCCCCGTCTGTGTGTATCCAGAATGTGACCCCCCCCCCCGGTCTGTGTGTATCCAGAATGTGACCCCCCCCCCCCGGGTCTGTGTGTATCCAGAATGTGACCCCCCCCCCCCGGGTCTGTGTGTATCCAGAATGCCAGAATGTGCCCCCCCCCGGGTCTGTGTGTATCCAGAATGTGACCCCCCCCCCCCGGGTCTGTGTGTATCCAGAATGTGACCCCCCCCCCCCCGGTCTGTGTGTATCCAGAATGTGACCCCCCCCCCCCCCCGGGTCTGTGTGTATCCAGAATGTGACCCCCCCCCCCGGGTCTGTGTGTATCCAGAATGTGACCCCCCCCCCCCCGGGTCTGTGTGTATCCAGAATGTGACCCCCCCCCCCCCCGGTCTGTGTGTATCCAGAATGTGATCCCCCCCCCCGGGTCTGTGTGTATCCAGAATGTGACCCCCCCCCCCCGGGGTCTGTGTGTATCCAGAATGTGACCCCCCCCCCCGGGTCTGTGTGTATCCAGAATGTGACCCCCCCCCCCCGGGTCTGTGTGTATCCAGAATGTGACCCCCCCCCCCCCCGGTCTGTGTGTATCCAGAATGTGACCCCCCCCCCCGGGTCTGTGTGTATCCAGAATGTGACCCCCCCCCCCCCCCCCCCAGGTCTGTGTGTATCCAGAATGTGACCCCCCCCCCCCCGGGTCTGTGTGTATCCAGAATGTGACCCCCCCCCCCGGGTCTGTGTGTATCCAGAATGTGACCCCCCCCCCCGGGTCTGTGTGTATCCAGAATGTGACCCCCCCCCCGGGGGTCTGTGTGTATCCAGAACCAGCTCAGTGTAAACACAGGATCTCTCTAATATATATCCAGAAATATAATAATCAAAAGTGCTGTAAAGGACAAAGGTGTTTTTTGTTGTTTTTTGGGGTCCCTTTTAATGCCATCACAAGGAATGCAGACATCCCGTATAACCTCCGTAGACGTTGTCATAGATTCTTTTTTTGATACCTCTGGGGTCTATCAGACTCTGGATCTCTCCTCTGTCCTTCCATCATCTCCTTTTCACCAAGACCGCTGTGATCGGACACTTTCCCAACTTACAAATGGCGCTGTTTATATCCTGCGAACCCGAAGTGATGAAATACTCGCAGCTTCTGATTTCTTGGACCATAGAGATGATTGGAGCCATTCTGGTCTCTGATCAGCTCTATGGTAAGTCAGCGGAACTGCCGGCTGCATTCTCTGTATCCCCTGAGGGATGGCTGAGCCCGGCTGGGGGGGGGCGCTTGGCTTTACCCTGCTGTTATCTGATGTCACTAGTGGCAGGAAATCCAGCGATCAGTGAAGACTTCCATATACTGACACTACTAATGGCACTGGCTGGGTGACGGGGCGATCGAAGGGTTAAATGTGCTCATCGAACGTGTGTGTAATGTACCCCCCCAAAATAGGAAATGACGCAAGATTGTCGCTTTGCTAAGAGGGAGGGGTTTGGGAAGTTTAAAAATAAAAAAATACCATATTGAGTTTTTTTTTTTTTGTTTTTAATTTTTTTAATTTAAGGGTTTTTTTTTTACTTTTTTTTAATACTTTTATCAGAATAGTACAATGTTACCATAATAACATTGTACTACTGTGTGGGGGGGGGGGGGGGGGGGGGGGGAGGGGGGAGGAGGGGGGGGTCAGGGAATTTTATTTTTTTTTTCTTTCTTTTAATCATTTCTCCTGCAATGCAAAGCTTCCTATTGTGAATCTAATTCCTTCATGAACTGTCATCAGTGAGTTGTGTTTTTGACAGCTCAAGATGGTGATCTGCGATTGGCTGGAGCTGGTTCACATGGTACAGGGTGCTGTGATTGGCCCCCATGTATCATGTGATAGCTGTGGACCAATCGCAGCTCTCTAGGAAGAGAAGCAGAGCTGTTATGAAAGAGATTGATTCAGAACAGCTTTGCTTATGTCGTGGTCATTGATTGCATAGCGATCACATGATCACCGGGATCTTCATTCCGATACAGCAGTCAGGGAGCCCCCTTGTGTTGGTACAGCCAGAGCGACGTGCGGGTCACATGATACATTAAATATTTACGAAAATGTGAGGGGTGCTCTAGTTCTATGATGGATCTGGGCGGACGGTGCGCACTCTCTTCAGGTGTCCCTTCTGTACATCCACATTGGGGAGGGGTTTAGGAATTACAGCTCTTAAGAGTAGCTTCTTCCCCCCCCCTCCCCTTCTCTCCCCCCCCCCCCCGTCCCTCTCTTCGTCTCCCCCCCCCGTCCCTCTCTTCGTCTCCCCCCCCCGTCCCTCTCTTCGTCTCCCCCCCCCCCGTCCCTCTCTTCGTCTCTCCCCCCCCCCGTCCCTCTCTTCGTCTCCCCCCCCCCCCTCCTTCGTCCCTCTCTTCGTCTCCCCCCCCCCCCGTCCCTCTCTCGTCTCGTCTCCCCCCCCCCGTCCCTCTCTTCGTCTCCCCCCCCCCCCCCGCCGTCTTCGTCTCTCTCCCCCCCCCCCCCGTCCCTCTCTTCGTCTCCCCCCCCCCCCCCCGTTCCCTCTCTTCGTCTCCCCCCCCCCCCCCCGTCCCTCTCTTCGTCCGTCTCCTCCCCCCCCCCGTCCCCTCTCTTCGTCGTCGCCCCCCCCCCCGTCCCTCTCTTCGTTCCTCCCCCCCCCCCTCCGTCTTCCTCCCCCCCCCCTCTCCCTCTCTTCTCCCTCTCCCCCCCCCCCGTCCCTCTCTTCGTTCCCCCCCCCGTCCCCCCCCCCCCCCCCCGTCCCTCTCTTCGTCTCCCCCCCCCCGTCCCCCGTCCCTCTCTTCGTCTCCCCCCCCCCCCGTCCTCTCTTCGTCTCCCCCCCCCCCCGTCCCTCCTCTCTTCGTCTCCCCCCCCCCCCCCCTTCTCTCGTCTCCCCCCCCCCGTCCCTCTTTCGTCTCCCCCCCCCCCAGTCCCTCTCTTCGTGTCTCCCCCCCCCCATTGTCCCTCTCTTCGTCTCCCCCCCCCCGTCCCTCTCTTCGTCTCCCCCCCCCCCCCCCTTCTCTTCGTCTCCCCCCCCCCCCGTCCCCTTCTTCGTCTCCCCCCCCCCCGTCCCCTCTTCGTCTCCCCCCCCCGTCCCTCTCTTCGTCTCCCCCCCCCGTCCCTCTCTTCGTCTCCCCCCCCCCCGTCCCTCTCTTCGTCTCCCCCCCCCCGTCCCCCGTTCTCTCGTCTCCCCCCCCCCCCCCCTCCCTCTTCGTTCGTCTCCCCCCCCCCCCACGTCCCTCCTCTTCGTCTCCCCCCCCCCCCCCCTCGCTCTTCGTCTCCCCCCCCCCCACGTCCCTCTCATCGTCGTCTCCCCCCCCCCGTCCCTCTCTTCGTCTCCCCCCCCCGTCCCTCTCACTTCGTCTCCCCCCCCCGTCCCTCACTCGTGTCTCGCCCCCCCCCCCGTCCCTCTCCGATCGTGTCTCCCCCCCCCCCCCCCGTCCCTCTCTTCGTGTCTCCCCCCCCCCCCCCCCCCGTCCCTCTCTCTCGTGTCCTCCCCCCCCCCCCCCGTCCCTCCTCTTGTTCGTGTCTCCCCCCCCCCCGTCCCTCCCTTCGTGTCTCCCCCCCCCCCCCCACGTCCCTCCCTCGTGTCCCGCCCCGTGTCTCCCCCCCCCCCCCCCGTCCCTCTCTGTCGTGTCTCCCCCCCCCCCCCCCGTCCCTCCTCTCCTTTCGTGTCTCCCCCCCCCCCCCCCCCGTCCCTCTCTTCGTGTCTCCCCCCCCCCCCCCCCCCCTGTCCCTCTCTTCGTGTCCTCCCCCCCCCCCCCCCCCCCCGTCCCTCTCTTCGTGTCTCCCCCCCCCCCCCCCCCCGTCCGTCCCTCTTCGTGTCTCCCCCCCCCCCCCCCCGTCCCTCTCTTCGTGTCTCCCCCCCCCCCCCCGTCCCTCTCTTCGTGTCTCCCCCCCCCCCCCCGTCCCTCTCTTCGTGTCCCCCCCCCCCCCCCCCCCCCCCTCTTCGTGTCTCCCCCCCCCCCCCCCCCCCGTCCCTCTCTTCGTGTCTCCCCCCCCCCCGTCCCCTCTCTTCCGTTTGGCTCTACACCACAATGGATTTGAAATAAAACAAACAAGATGTATTTAACTGCAGACTGTCAGCTTTCATTTGAGGGTATTTACATCCAAATGGTCAGGTCATGAACGGAGTTGGAATTACAACAGTTTGCATATGTGCCTCCCACTTGTTAAGGGACCATTGGCTTTCTCAGCTGTTTCCATGGCCAGGTGTGTGTTATTCCCTCATTATCCCAATTACAATGAGCAGATAAAAGGTCAGAGTTTCATTTCAAGTGTGCGATTTGCATTTGGAATCTGTTGCTGTCAACTCTCTCAAGATGAGATCCAAAAAGAGCTGTCACTCTCAGTGGAAAGCCATCATTAGGCTGAAAAAAAAAAACAAACCCATCAGAGATAGCAAAAACATTAGGCGTGGGCCAAACAACTGTTTGGAACATTCTTAAAAAGAAGAACGCACCGGTGAGACTCAGCAACACAACAAAAAGACCCCGGAAGACCACGGAAAACAACTGTGGTGGATGACTGAAGAATTCTTTCCCTGGTGAAGAAAACACCCTTCACAACAGTTGGCCAGATCAAGAACACTCTCCAGGAGGTAGGTGTATGTGTGTCAAAGTCACCAATCAAGAGAAGACTTCACCAGAGTGAATACAGAGGGTTCACCACAAGATGGAAACCATTGGTGAGCCACAAAAACAGGAAGGCCAGATTAGAGTTTGCCAAACGGACATGTAAAAAAAGACTGCCTTCCACAGTTCTGGAACAACATCCTATGGACAGATGAGACCGACCATCAACTTGTACCAGAGTGATGGGAAGAGAAGAGGATGGAGAAGGAACTGCTCATGGTCCTCAGCATACCACCCCTCATCAGTGATCATGGTGGTGGTAGTGTCATGGCGTGGGCATGTATGGCTGCCAATGGAACTGCTTCTCTTGTATTTATTGATGATGTGACGGCTGGACAGAAGCAGCCGGATGAATTGTGAAGTGTTTCGGGAATATTATCGGCTCATATTCAGCCAAATGCTTCACAAACTCATTGGACGCTTCACAGTGCAGATGGACAATGACCCAAAGCAGACTGCAAAAGACACCAAAGAAGTGGAATGTTCTGCAATGGCCAAGTCCATCACCTGACCTGAATCCGATTGAGCATTTCACACTTGCTGAAGACAAAACTGAAGGGGAAAAATGCCCCAAGAACAAGCAGGAACTGAAGACAGTTGCAGTAGAGGCCTGGCAGAGCATCACCAGGGATGACACCCAGCGTCTGGTGATGTCTATGCGTTCCACACTTCAGGCTGTCATTGACTGCAAAGGATTTGCAACCAAGTATTAAAAAGTGAAAGTTTGATTTTTGATTATTATTCTGTCCCATTACTTTTGGTCCCTTAACAAGTGGGAGGCACATATGCAAACTCTTGTAATTCCTACACCGTTCACCTGATTTGGATGTAAATACCCTCAAATTAAAGCTGACAGTCTGCAGTTAAAGCACATCTTGTTCGTTTCATTTCAAATCCATTGTGGTGGTGTATAGAGCCAAAAATGATAGAATTGTGTTCCATGTCCCAATATTTATGGACCTGACTGTATTCTATATATATATATTTATATATTTAATTTTAACTGATTTTTTTTTAATAAAATGCTTTTGGAGTTAATCTATCTAAATCTAGTTTCCTATTTAAAATACACTAATAATTTCATGTATTCAGCATGAATTGATCTTTGTTATGTAGCAAGGTGGCGGTATATTCTGCAATATTGACATTTTTGGTAAACTCGTTCGATGAATCCGAGCTCCGCCAGCCGAGATCACACGCAGCGCATGGACGCATTCACACGATTTTGCAGCAACCACGAGGAAAGACATGAGATAAAAAGAATGTGAGTCGTTCTCCAGCTACGTGCGATTAACCGGAAATCTGTTCGGAGATCGATTGTTTTACTAAAGCTGACAGCTTATTATTCTAAAAAGGAAATCTTCATTTGGTTTGCAAATTTTAACCGCCTCCCACCTGCCATATAGTCCAATGACGGGCACAAGGCGGTTCTCTCGTTCTGGGAGGATGTCCTATGACGTCCTCCCCATTCTCACCACGCATGCACGGCGATGGGCGGTGCGCTGTGTCCCTTGGATCACCGATACACGGAAAAGAGCCGAAAATATCGGCTCGGTCATGTGATCAGCTGTGTCTGATCACATGTAAACACGGAAATGCCAGTTATCTGCATTTCTCTCCCCATGAGCCGTCACGCTGACAGAGGAGAGGAGAGCCGGTAATCGTCATTCATCGGAGGGAACATGTACACTGATGATCAGTGTAGCCCCAGCAGTGCCACCTGTCAGTGTCCATCTGAGCCACCTATCAGAGTCACCATCAATGCCATCAGTGCGGCCCATCAGTGCAGGAGAATAATCACTTTTTACAAAAATTTTAAAACAAAAAACTAAAACATTTTTTTTTCTTCAAAATTTTCAGTGGTTTTTGGTTTAAGAACCGGAGGACACAGCGGGCACCGGATCGCGGTGCTGCGCGCTCCCAGGGAACGTGCACAAGCTGGGGGTGGGGAGGCCGTTCATAAACGTCCACCCGCCCCTGCACTGCCACCTTCCGGCCGTTTATATACAATGGACGGATGGGAAGTGGTTAAAGGCCACGCTTTGCCGTGATTGCTGCACAGTCCTGTTACATGACAATCGTGGCGGAATCTCATTGCATGTTGGGTGCCAGTAAAGGGTAACGGTACCCGAAGGCATGTTGCGTGTTGTGCAGAGTGTTTGGTGATGGTGGACTTTCTTCTGTCTTCCCCTTGCTGCTGTTTTGGGACCCCTATAGCAGTACTGAGGTTCCAGAGAAGAGGGGCTTGTTCTATATATTCTTATTTTTGTGGATTGGACTCCTAAGTTCAATTATTTTTGAAGCTCCGCACTTCTGTATATTTTATGTGTATTGTTACCTGCAGTGTTGTGGTGGCTGCTCATGTGGATGGAATTATTTATCTTTTCATCTTGATATATTATTATTATACAGGATTTATATTATTATTATTATACAGGATTTATATTATTATTATACAGGATTTATATTATTATTATTATTATTATTATTATTATACAGGATTTATGGCGCCAACAGTTTGCTCAGCGCTTTACAATATAACGGGAGACAATACAGATCAATACAAGAGGGATAGGAGGGCCCTGATCCTGGGAGCTTACATTCTAGGAGGGAGGGGCTGATCCTGGGAGCTTACAATCTAAGAGGGAGGGGCTACTGCTACAAAAGGTAGTAACTGTGGACTGGTGGGAGGAATAGAAGATTCCATTATTAGCTGAGGGCAGGATAGGCTTCCCTGAAGAGATCGGTTTTCAGAGATCGCCTAAAAGTAAGCGGAGTAGGCGATAGTCTGATAGATTGGGGTAGAGAGTTCCAGAGGATGGGGGAGGCTCTGGAGAGAAGTCCTGGAGATGAGCATGGGAGGAGGAGATAAGGGAGCTAGAGAGTAGGGGGTCTTGCGAGGAGCGGAGAGGACGGTTTGGGTGATATTTAGAGATAAGATCGGATATGTAAATTGGGGCAGTGTTGTGGATGGCTTTATATGTTTTGAACTTTATCCTTGGGCAACTGGGAGCCAATGGAGGGATTGGCAGAGGAGTGGAGGATACTGAGTGGAGGGATTGGCAGAGAGGAGTGGAGGACACTGACTGGAGGTCAGTGGACGGATTGGCAGAGAGGGGTGGCAGACACTGAGTGGAGGGATTGGCAGAGAGGGGTGGAGGACACTGAGTGGAGGTCAGTGGAGGGATTGGCAGAGAGGGGTGGAGGCCAGTGGAGGGATTGGTAGAGAGGGGTGGAGGACACTGAATGGAGGCCTAGTGGAGGGATTGGCAGAGAGAGGGGGTGGAGGCCAGTGGAGGGATTGGCAGAGAGGGGTGGAGGACAGTGTAGGGATTGGCATTTTGTGATTGTGATTCGCAGAGAAGTGCTGTTCTGTCCTGTGATATACCGCTCCACATTAATGTGAATTCGGGCTTAAAGCCTGGCTAGTAGCTCAGGACTTTAAATTTTGATCCCTGATTTAAAGTGTTTTTTTTTTTTTTTTTCCAAAACATTTGCTTTTTGTACAAATTCCACGTGACGTAAAAAAAAATTGCAGCACCCACTTTTTTTTTCTTTAGAGCCTCTGCTTGACAAAACATCATGTTTGGGGGTTCCAAGTAATTTCTAGCAAACAATTTCTGCTTTTTAAATGTAGGAGAGGAATCGGCCCGGCAGTCAAGTGGTTAATGTAGCGCAGGACCTTTGTTTATGGTCCCTTGAAAAAAAAAGTCCGAGTAAACAGAGCGGAGCTCCTTCCTGATGTTGTGGGAGCGCCCCGATCACACCTTCTATGTTCCAGCACAGACATCGGAATGCAGAACAACATGTGTCAGAGGAACACGTTACCCAAGGAGCCTTTTTGTGTGCTGTGAGGCCAATAGCAGTCTATGGGAACGCAGGAAGAAGCGTGTACGGTGTGTTATGTATGTTCAAATGCGTTTCTATTACAAAATATTAAATATTTTTAAAAATAGTTCAAATATGCTGTGTCTTAAATACATTTAATCTACATTTTTGGAATCCATTTTCAAATATATGTTAAAATTACTTTTTTTATGTTAAAAACCTGAAAAAAAATCTTGAAAAATATATATATTTTTTTAAATATATACTTCATATATTTTTTAATCTATAAAAACACACATTTCAAGTGTGTGTTAGATCTACCGTATTTGCCGGCGTATAAGACGACCCCCCCTACTTTTCCTGCTAAAATTTAGTGTTTGAGCTATACTCGCCGTATAAGACTACCCCTCTTACAATGCACACCAGTGGCAGGAATAGTGCCCCATCATTGGTACCAGTGGCAGGAATAGTGTCCCATCATTGGTACCAGTGGCAGGAATAGTGTCCCATCATTGGTACCAGTGGCAGGAATAGTGTCCCATCATTGGTACCAGTGGCAGGAATAGTGTCCCATCATTGGTACCAGTGGCAGGGAATAGTGTCCCATCATTGGTACCAGTGGCAGGAATAGTGTCCCATCATTGGTACCAGTGGCAGGAATAGTGTCCCATCATTGGTACCAGTGGCAGGAATAGTGTCCCATCATTGGTACCAGTGGCAGGAATAGTGTCCCATCATTGGTACCAGTGGCAGGAATAGTGCCCCATCATTGGTGTCAGTGGGAGGAATAGTGCCCCATCATTGGTGTCAGTGGGAGGAATAGTGCCCCATCATTGGTGTCAGTGGGAGGAATAGTGCCCCATCATTTGGTGTCAGTGGGAGGAATAGTGCCCCATCATTGGTGTCAGTGGGAGGAATAGTGCCCCATCATTGGGGTCAGTGGGAGGAATGGTGCCCCATCATTGGTGTCAGTGGGAGGAATGGTGCCCCATCATTGGTGTCAGTGGGGGGGAATGGTGCCCCATCATTGGTGTCAGTGGGGGGGAATGGTGCCCCATCATTGGTGTCAGTGGGGGGGAAGGTGCCCCATCATTGGTGTCAGTGGGGGGGAATGGTGCCCCATCATTGGTGTCAGTGGGGGGGAATGGTGCCCCATCATTGGTGTCAGTGGGGGGGAATGGTGCCCCATCATTGGTGTCAGTGGGGGGGAATGGTGCCCATCATTGGTGTCAGTGGGGGGGAATGGTGCCCCATCATTGGTGTCAGTGGGGGGGAATGGTGCCCCATCATTGGTGTCAGTGGGGGGTGGAATGGTGCCCCATCGTTGGTGTCAGTGGGGGGTGGAATGGTGCCCATCGTTGGTGTCAGTGGGGGGTGGAATGGTGCCCCATCGTTGGTGTCAGTGGGGGGTGGAATAGTGCCCCATCGTTGGTGTCAGTGGGGGGGGGGGGGGGGGGGGGGGGAATAGTGCCCCATCGTTGGTGTCAGTGGGGGGGAGGAATAGTGCCCCATCGTTGGTATCAGTGACACCAATGATGGGGCACTATTCCTCCCACTGACACTTGCTGACCCCTCATGTTCTCGTATGGTGCTGCTGCAGCCAGCATATGTGGTTGCAGCAGCACCTCTACACTGACCACTTACCTGCTGGTCCTGCACTCGATTTTCGCGGAGCCGCTCGGCTCCACCCCCTCACCGGTGATTGGCCGCCTGTGTGCCTTTCCTGAGCTACAGTTCTGGCGGCCAATCACTGGTGAGGAGGCGGAGCCGAGCAGCCGCACGAACATCCAGTGACTGAACTGAAGGCGCAGCCGCGCTTCCTGGACCGGATCGTCGTGGGACCGGAACCAGGTAAGAAACAGCAGCCGCTGCCCACCCCTGTACTTAGTGTCCCTTCCATTGGGGAAGGGGGGGGCGGCGGCGGCAACGCGCCGCCCCCCTAAAAAGTGTCAGTATGCCGTATACCGGCGTATAAGACGACCCCCGACTTTTGAGAAGATTTTTAAGGGGTAAAAAGTCGTCTTATACGCCGGCAAATACGGTAGCTATAATTATGGTCGGCAAGCGGTTATAACTTAACCCCTCGCCTACCGCGCACTGTCACCTCCTTCCTGCCCAGTTTTTAGTTTCAGTGTTGTCGCACTTTGACAATTGCACGGTCATGCAACACTGTACTCGTGATATTTTTATTTTTTTGAGACAAATAGAGCTTTCTTTTGGTGGTATTTAACCTCCTTAGCGGTTTTCCCGAGTGTAGCTCGGGGTAGAATTTCTATACCAAGAACGGTAACCCCGAGCTACACTCGGGCTTACCATGCAGCGTTCTCTGGGGGTCCCTGCAGCACTTACCTTGTCCTTCGCTCCCACGATGTGTCCCCTGCAGCGTCCCCGTCCATCTCCTCCGGCGGATGCCGGCATCTGACTTCCGTGTTCCGGTCCCCGTGACGTCGGAACGTTCAGGCGGCGGAACCGGCGGGAAATTTGAAATTTTTAAAAAATGACATTTTTGCTGTCATTGCTTTTTCACTGCATTTCACATACATTTTGTCCCCACTGCTTTGTCCGGCGCCCTGCCTGCAATTTTACTGTTCTTTCTGCCTGGAAACTTAGAAAAGTCCATGGCGGCCAAAAAGCGTCCCTTTACATCAAAAGCGGTTTTAGAACAGCGATAGTAAATCAGAACCACTTGCAGAATTGAGTGATAATGATTGGGTGGGGGAAATTCCTCATCAGACACTGAAAACGATTTTGCGACTTTGCTCAGCGATGTGCGAATTTGCCTCTGTATTTCAAATTTCAGTGTTTTTGGTTTGATTATATTATTGAATTAAATTGATTATTATTATATTATTATTTTTTATGATTATTAATTAAATTATAATTTATGATTTTGTGTTTCAAGTTTTATCATATCCGGAATGTTTAATAGACTCTTGTCCGGACAGATTTCAGTGAGTTATTCCTAAAAATTACAGCCTACAATTAAAAACGACATATTTCCATGCAAAAAAATGGTACCACCGCTTTCAGCACAAAATTCCTGACATGATCATACCGCCAGGGAGGTTAATCCCCTCTGGGGTTTTTTATTTTTTGATAAACCAAAAACTGAAAAACGTGAACTTTTTTTCTTATGTACAATTTTATAACCGAAACGGAGTTTTTTTTTTTTCTCCGTGTGTGTGTATATGTATATATAATAAAAATTTTGAAATGTGGTTTTTATATATTACAAAATATATGAAGTATATATTTTTCAAATTTTTTTTAACATATACATAAGTAATTTTTTACATATATTTTGAAAATGCATTCCAAAAATGTAGATTAAATGTTGTGTTTTTTTTTTTTTTTTTAAGACATGCAGCATATTTGTTTATTTTTTTTCTTTTTAAAACTTTCATATTTTGTAATAGAAGCTCATTTCAACATACTGTATATATGTATATGTATATGTATATATGTATATATGTGTGTGTGTATATATATATATATATATATATATATTAGAATATGGCCAAAATTGTAGTATTTCAAGTATGTCAATACATGAATCGTAGCTGATTGAGCCTCTCAGGATTTGTGATCAGCAGGTATCGGAGTTGTCTCTTCTGAAAGTTGATTAGGAAATGACATTAAAGTGATATTCAAGACAATTTGACCCTGTGAAAAATTTACCCCGTCATGACCAGGCCATTTTTTAATTTATTTTTAATTTTTTTTGCTGTATGGCCCTGTGCTGCTTTAACTGTCAACTATATGGTCATGCAACACTGTTCCCAAATGAAGAATTTTTTTTGTTGCTTTTTTTTTTTTTTTTTTTTCTCTCTACGAGTGAAAAAAACCAGACTGGAAATTTTGGAAAACAAAATTTTTACTTTCCGCTATAAAAATATCCCATAAAATTCCAGTTTGCCTTTATTTATGGCCGTGTTTTTTCATGTTGTTGGTCTGCAATCTCCTCTATAAATCTAAATTGGAAACCTGTAAAGGCCTTTCAAAGTGTCGCCTATGAATAGTAAAATTACAAACCGTTTGTTGCTGTTGCACAGCGTGCGCAATTTTAAAGTGTACCCAAATGAAATTTCTATTTTTGTTTTTTTGTTTTTTTCACAGAGCTTTTTTTTTATGCTGGTATTGAATAGTCACCGGGGTTTTTATTTTTTCACTACGAATGAAAAAAGACAGAAGCCCCCCCCCCCCCCCCCCCCACCCAGTCTTTCCTCATTGGCTCACTGGCTGTTATTGACAGCAACAGTAGCCATTGCTGTCTCAGCCAATGAGGAGGTAGAGCCGCTGCTCTCTCTGCACATAGCTGGATCACGACAGGGCTCAGGTGTTTGTGTGTTTTTTTTTTTTTTTTTTTTTTTTTTTTTTTTTCGGTGGGGAAGTTGCACACAGAAGGTATTTTACCCTCCAGCCCGGGTTCACATATATGCGGTGCGGTATATCACATGTGATTTGTGTGCAGTTCGATCAGTCGTACGTTCTGTATGGTTCTATTCGCACCACACCAAAGATGCGCAGGACCCTTTTTTTTTTTTTTTTTTTTTTTTTTTTTTTTTTTTTTTTTTTTTTTTTCCACACTGGTAGTCACACTTATGCAATCTGATTCTGCACATCGCACCGTGTTTTGTGGCCTGCTTTTGGAGTGTAACATACACACCCGCCGCGGTCCGAATGAACGGGGCGTGATTCTGATGCGGTGCGGTATTCACACAGGAAACGCTGACAATTCCTCACCGCGTCGGTGTGAAACCGGGCTCGTGTATAGAATGCGCCTTAACCACTTCCACACGAATGATGTACCTGCAGGAGTGATGCTCTTTGTACAAGCAGAGGGGGGAGACCTTCCTGTAGCCCCCCTCCTGGAATCGGCTTTAATCAATCTCCTTTTCTAGCAAAATTACAGATTTTTTTAAAAAATGTAAACAAAGTGGCAGAAATGGCCGGAGCTGACGTGATGAAGACGCACTTTGAATGTGCGCAGTATAGCGCTGTGATATCAGTTCTGGTCCTGTACAATACAGAGTTTTTCCCCGAATGCCTGTATTTTCCCCCCAACCCGTGCGCCCCCCCCCCCCCCACACTCTCTCTCCATCACGTCCAACAACGCCACCATCAATCCCACCCCACCTACAAGCCAAAGTCCTAGGTGTCACCCTCCACTCTAGACTCAAACCTCTCCTTCCAACCTCATGTCCAATCGTTGGCAAACTCATGCCGGCTCCGCCTCCCCAACATCTCCAAAACACGTTCCTTCCTAACCGCAGACACTACTAAACTACTCGTTCACTCCCTTATCTCACTCCTGGACTACTGCAACTCCCTCCTCCCCAGCCGACCTCATCGCAGACTATCCCCGCTTCAGTCTATCCTGAACTCAGCGGCCAGACTCATCCACCTCACCAACCGCTCCGCATCTGCCACCCCCCTGTCATTCCCTCCACTGGCTCCATCCCCCTCTGTCATTCCCTCCACTGGCCTCCACTCAGCGTCCTCCACCCCTCTGCCAATCCCTCCACTGACCTCCACTCAGTGTCCTCCACCCCCCTCTGCCAATCCCTCCACTGTGTCCTCCACCCCCCTCTGCCAATCCCTCCACTGGCTCCCGATTGCCCAACTCATTAAATTCAAACTACTAACACAAGCCATTCATAACGCTGCCCCAAACTACCTCACCGACCTGATACCCAAATACCACCCAACCCGTACTCTTCTCTGCTCACAAGACCACCTACTCTCTAGTTCCCTGGTCTCCTCCTCCCACGCCCGACTGCAGGACTTCTCCAGGACTTCCCCCATCCTCTGGAACTTCCTACCCCAATACATCAGACTGTCACCTTCCCTCCTCGCCTTCAGGCGCACCCTGAATACCCATCTCTTCAGGGAAGCCTACCCCGCCCTCACCTAACAGCTGATCTCCTCCTCTCCTCCCACCACTCCATCCCCCACAGCCATCTCCTCCTGTACCACTATCCCCTCCCTCCTAGATTGTAAGCTCCAAGGATCAGGGCCCTCGAACCCCTCGTGTATTGTATTGTTGCTGTATTGTTCTGTCCCCCACTATAATGTACAGCGCTGAGCAAACCTTCTGCCGCCATATAAATCCTGTATAATAATAATTTTATGTCCCGGTTTTGCATGTTGTTGGTCTGACATTCGTAGTCCTTCCTGTGGGATGGAGGGCCGGGGATTTCCATGTACACGGTGACATCAGTCTTTGTTTATGTATGGACTGACATGTTCCCAGAATACACATTACAAATGCAGCCGGGCTGCAGTGTTGTTGTGAGATCTTTTGACCTTTTTCTAGTTTCTGACCCTCGTCTGTCCTTTGATGGCTGGTCATGTGATGTCTGGCGGTGCGAAGCTTTATTTAGGTCCCAGCTACGTGCAGACACTGTATGGGAGGTGCTTGCTGAGCAATGTCTGCGCAGAGGGCGATGACGGTTAACCGCTTGGTAACCGCGCTATAGGCGAGTGACGGCGACGTGGTGACCCAGTTCTGGGAGGGCGTCGTATGACATCCTCCCAGAACACGCTGTCCCGCTCGCACCTGGCGATCTCCATGCTGATCACGTGATGAGGTAAAAGGCCATTCACAACAGCCTTTTACCATGCGATCAGCCGTGTCCAATGACACAGGTATACATTTACTTGGCATAAAATTATCCTGACACGTCGAGCTTTAAAATTGCGCACACACGTGGAATGGCAACAGGATACCTGCTATCATTTGTGTCGCTGTCCCGCTCGCACCTGGCGATCTCCATGCTGATCACGTGATGAGGTAAAAGGCCAATCACAGCGGCCTTTTACCATGTGATCAGCCGTGTCCAATGACACAGGTTAATTTTACGCTGAGTAATTGGATACCTGACACGTCACGCTTTAAAATTGCGCACACGCGTGGAACGGCAACAGGATGCCTGCTAACATTTGCGTCAATACCTCACATGTGCGGTGCGAACACCATTCACCTATGCATGCCCCACCTTGCGTATGCAACCACTGAGGGATATTTTTTACACTGTCTCCATTTTTATTTATTTTTAAAATCGTTTTTATCCCGATTACAAGGAACGAAAACATCGCTTGTAATAGAAGTAAGGGCTGACAGGTCCTCTTTATGGAGAGAGCTCAGGTCTATAAGATCCCAAATCTCTCCGACTTTTAAAAAAAGCAAAAGATCTTTTTGCTTTTTAACCCCCCTGGCGGTATTCCCGAGTGTAGCTCGGAGTAAAGTTTCAGCACCACAAGCGGTGACCCCCCCCCCCCCCCCCCCCCCCCCCCGAGCTACACTCGGGAATACTCTGTAGCGTTGCTCCAGGATCCCTTCTGCACTTACCTTGTCCTGCGCTCCCGCGATGTCCCTCCTGCAGTGTCCCCGGCAATGTCCTCCGGCATCTGTCTTCCAGGTTCCGTTCCCTGCGACGTCGGGACGTACGGGGGATGGAACTGGCGGGAAATTAAATAAGTGACATTCACTAAATCCACTAAAATCACATCGTATAACATTCCTGTATCAAACCATTTCACATACATTTTGTCCCGAGTGCTTTGTCCGGCGCCCTGCCTGCATCGTTACTGTTCTTTCTGCCTGGAAACTGAGAAACGTCCATGGCGTCCAAAAAGCGTCCCTTTAGGTCAGACGCGGTTTTAGACCGGCTAGAGAACAGCGATAGTAAATCAGAACCACTTGCAGAATTGAGTGATAATGATTGGTGGGGGAAATTCCTCATCAGACACTGAAAACGATTCTGCGACTGAGCTCAGCGATGTGCCAACTTGGCGCTCTATTTCACATTTCAGTGTTTTTGGTTTGATTATATTATTGAATTACATTTATTATAATAATATTTTTTGATTATTTATTAAATTATAACTTATGATTTCGTGTTTCAAACTTTATCATCCCCGGGATGTTTACTAGACTCTTGTTAGGACAGATTTCATTGTTACTCCTAAAAATTACAGCCTACAATAAAAAAAATACATCTTTCCATGCAAAAAAATGTACCGCTTTGAGTACAGAAATATGGACATAATCAGACCGCTGGGGAGGCTACCAAAAAAAAAAACCTTAATTTACTCCTGCCCTACACAGGAAGTGAGGTCATGACGTCGCTCCGGTCTTCCCAAGATCATAGAGGTGATCAGAGACTTTCTGGTCTCTGTTCACCTCTATGGCCAACCACGTGACTCGTCAGATCGTCTCACAGGCTCGCCGGTAAAAGCGATAAGCCCAAGAAATGCCGGCGAGCGGCAGGAGGGAGGCCACCCCCTCCTCAGATGAAGTTTAGATTTACTTTAATACATTTTGCCTTTTTGATGACCCTGCCTCTTGCCCTTTTGGACATCTCTTTATAGTATGTGAAGCTGTGTAGGTCACAGGAGATGATTGTGAAGGTAAGGGTTAAAAATGTAGAGAGCTTTAACACCTTCCTGCCCGGCCTATAGCTGATTGATGGCCGGGCGCGACACTCGCCGTTGTGGCTGGGAGTCATATGACGTCCTGTCAAAAGGAGCCGTGCAGCGAGTGTGATCTGTCCACGGGATGCAGCCAATGACATATCACTACACTGGCCCGTTGCCAGTGTCATGTGACCGCTGTGACCAATCACAGCAGATCACATGTCGATTGTATCCAATGGATGGCTTCCTGTCGTGCCATCCATTCTATACAATTATGTTAGCTGTGACTGGTCAAGGCAGTGACATGATAGACAGGGCCAATCACAGCCCATCTGTATCATGTGATCAGCTTTGCCCAATCACAATCACAAGTAAATGAATCCGTTTCAGTAACAACGATTGCAAATATCAATTAAATACATCGGTATTACCAATCAAAATGGATTTTAAAAAAATCCTGATCACTTGCCCAGAGTAGTTCAATGTTACTATGGTAACGTTGTATTGCTTTGGTCACCATGTGCTGAAAAAAAAGGTTTAAAAAAAATAATAAAAAAATACAATCTTTCTTCCCCATCTCCTTTCTTTCCCTCCCCCCCCCCCCCTTTCTTTCCCTCCCTCCCCCCCTTTCTTTCCCTCACCCCCCCCTTTCTTTCCCTCACCCCCCCCTTTCTTTCCCTCACCCCCCCCTTTCTTTCCCTCACCCCCTCCCCCCTTTCTTTCCCTCACCCCCTCCCCCCTTTCTTTCCCTCACCCCCTCGACCCCCCCCTTGAGAAATGGTAAAATTGCGCACTTACCAGTGTGCGCATAGGATACGTCACTCAAAGTGCGACAGCGCTGAAAGCTGCAAATTGGCCTGGGCGGGGAGGGGGTAGAAGTGCCCGGTGGGCGGGGAGGGGGTAGAAGTGCCCGGTATTTAAGGGGTTAAGGGCCCATTCACACCTACGCATGCGCGGTAATACTTACTGTACTTGGTGTAAATGGACCTTTTATGGTCTTCCACCAAAAAACGCACAAAACTGGTGTTGCATGTAAAGTGAACCAGCCACATAGGAAAGAATTGGGTTTCTATTTGAAATGTATTTGCATGCAGTAAAATGTGTTACAGAAGAAAATAAAGTCCCTTTTTTGTGTTGTGTGGTATGTTTATTTTTTTTTTGTTAATCTTGTCAATAGATGTCGTCAGCTTTGGTGGAAGAACTACCTGTTCCTGTAGTGTTTGCAGGTGTTTTTTTTTTTTTTTTTTTTTTTTCCTACGTGGACAACGGTGTTAATTTTGTCATCTAAAATTTTCGTTGACTAATTTTAAAACTATTTTTTAGTTGACTAAAATGCCATTTTAGTAATATTTTAGTCGTCTGAATTGTTTTAGTTGTATTTTAGTCAAGAGTGACTAGAACTAAATCAAAATTTGACATGAAATTTTGTGCTGGTGGACATATGAGGTCATACAGGGGTGTGGAACTCCATTTCATAATTCATCAGTATTACGGTTGTCCTCAAAGGGCTGGTCTGTATTTGTAAGACTAGATGTCCAGAGCCCCCCACCCCTTACATCAGATGTCCAGAGCCCCCCCACCCCTTACATCAGATGTCCAGAGCCCCCCCACCCCTTACATCAGATGTCCAGAGCCCCCCCACCCTTACATCAGATGTCCCCCCCCACCCCTTACATCAGATGTCCAGAGCCCCCCCACCCCTTACATCAGATGTCCAGAGCCCCCCCACCCCTTACATCAGATGTCCAGAGCCCCCCCACCCCTTACATCAGATGTCCCCCCCCACCCCTTACATCAGATGTCCAGAGCCCCCCCACCCCTTACATCAGATGTCCAGAGCCCCCCCACCCCTTACATCAGATGTCCAGAGCCCCCCACCGTCCCTTACCTTGTGCTGCTGCCAGGAAGAAGCTTGGGACGGAGCTGGAAAGCAGAACCTGCGGGATCTGGAGGAGGGCTGGAGTCTGCTGAATGCTAAGACTAGGGGAGGCTGAGATGAGGGGGTGCTGCGGCTGCACAGAGGTGCAGGATTTGCAGGAGTCCTGTCATCTGAGACAGCGGGGGGCAGAGATGACCCTTTCCGTGGCTGCATGGAGAAGTACAGGATCTGGAGAAGGAGTTCTGTTGTCCTTTCTGCTGCTGACTGCTAAGACAAGGTGGGGGTGGTGCTGCGGCTGCACAGGATCTGTGGGGATGGTGCTGCACAGGGAGGCACAGGATCTGTGGGAGGAGTCCTGTCCTTTCTGCTGCTGACTGCTAAGACAAGGTGGGGGTGGTGCTGCGGCTGCACAGGATCTGTGGGAGGAGTCCTGTCCTTTCTGCTGCTGACTGCTAAGACAAGGTGGGGGTGGTGCTGCGGCTGCACAGAGGGGCACAGGATCTGTGGGAGGACTTCTGCCGTCCTCTCTGCTGCTGACTGCTAAGACAAGGTGGGGGTGGTGCTGCGGCTGCACAGAGGGGCACAGGATCTGTGGGAGGAGTTCTGCCGTCCTCTCTGCTGCTGACTGCTAAGACAAGGTGGGGGTGGTGCTGCAGCTGCACAGGGAAGCACAGGATCTGTGGGAGGTGTTCTGTCATCCTCTGTTGCCGACTAAGACAAGGTGGGTGGTGCTGCATAGAGGCACAGGATCTGTGGGGATGGTGCTGCGGCTGCACACAGGGCCACAGGATCTGTGGGAGGAGTTCTGTTCTCTCTGCTGCCGACTGCTAAGACAAGGTGGAGGGTGGTGCTGCGGCTGCACAGAGGGGCAGAGGATCTGTGGGAGGAGTTCTGTCATCCTCTCTGCTGCTAGCAGGGTGGGGGCCGAGATGAGGGGGGATGCTGCAGAAGAGGTGCGAGGGCCACATGAAATGGCCTGCGGGCCCTGCATTTGACACGTGTAATAAAATGATGAAATATACGGCGTGATCTCCGCAGCTGATGCGGTCTGATTGTGTATGTGACTCACAGAAGCTTTTTTTATCACTTTTTTATATTTTAGTTGCATGGTGGATGAAAATGGCGCAGGAAACGAACCACAACCAGGCACCGCTACTTTGTTCCAACGGCTGCGGATTTTATGGTAACCCTCGCACCAATGGACTCTGTTCTGTGTGCTACAAAGAACACCTACAGAGGCAGAACAGCAGCAGCGGGCGGCGGCAGGAGCAGTCCACCAGGTAGATCCACGTTCTTTTCACATCCATAAACCCGAGCAACTGGCTACCTGCCTTAGAGCCCCAGTGATGCACCTTTCAGATACATGTGTATGGCATGGTTTGCCGCATTTGCTTTTTTATTTTTTTGCATTACCTTATTAAACCGGGTGTTTTTTAAAAAAAAAACAAAACTAAAAATCGGTCGTTTGATCGCCCGACGTTACCACCAATGGTAAAAAGATCGGACAATTTTTGTCCCGTCTACAGCCGGCATTTAACCCCATAATCACTTCTGTCCCTAAGAATTCCAGTCCACTATTATATTTTATATGAAAAGTCTTGCGGTTGCAACAATGTATCCGTTTGTATCCATTTCGGATACAGATGGTTTTTTCGGATACAAATGGATACATTGTTGCAACCGCAAGACTTTCATGTAAAATATAATAGTGGACTGGAATTCTTATTCTTCTGCTTTTTCTTTTTCTTCTTGCAGGTCACGGCTGATGCGCATTTTTTTTTTTTTTTTTTTTTTTGGTAAAAACAATCGGCTGATTTGCCCATCATTGCCGGGAAAGTCAGCCGATCGTCAAAATCGGTTGCGAATTTTCCAACATGCCTGATTTAAAAAAACAAAAAACAAAAAGAAAATGTGCAAAAACCCTGAAAAACGGCCAACCAATTAACCCACTAACGGTGCGAAAATCTGACTTTTTTTTTTTTTTTTTTTCGGCTGAAAAATCAGTCGATTTTCATCCCGTCTGTGGCCGGCATTAGAGCCCATTCACACATTGGGGTCCAGAGTCGCATGAAAGTTGCACCCCATGTTTCCCATGAGTAACTTTTCACGTCTGTGCGACTTTAGTGCAGGAACTTTCAAGTTGCTGTGACCTGCTTTTGGTCCGAATTGAGGGCCATAGACTTCAATGTAAACCCTCCAGAGCCGCATGAAAGTCGCACCCCATGTTTCCCATGAGTACAACTCGCGTCTGTGCGACTTCAGGTCACAGCATCTTGAAAGTAGTTCCTGCACTACTTTTTGGTCCGACTTTCATTTTACTTCAATGTAAACCCTCCAGAGTCGCGACTTTGTAGAGCACAAACCAGGGGTGGACTGACAACTCATGGGGCCCCCGGGCAATAGGGGATCATGGGGCCCCCGGGCAATAGGGGATCATGGGGCCCCCGGGCAATAGGGGATCATGGGGCCCCCGGGCAATAGGGGATCCCCCCTGTGTCCTTGCCCAAACTCAAAGCACACCCAAAGAAAACCTATAAAAGGGCACCAGGGGTATTTCATGGTGCCCCCTACTGACCCTGGGCCCTCGGGCATTGCCTGAGTGCTCAAATGGTCAGTTTGCCCCTGGCACAGACCATTCTCATTGGTCGCAGAGGTGTGAATGGAGCCTTACAGTCACCTGTCACGTCCTAAAATGAACTATTACAGCTTCAATAGGGGAAGGTTACATGTGAACGTTAGATACACCATTCATCACCCATGTATCTGACGGATCCCTCCGACATGATGGGGCTTAGCTCGGGCTCCGGCTCGGGCATAGGTCAAGGTCCTTTGTATGCTGAGAATCTGGGATTTCCATCGAGGACACTTTGCCCCCCTTACAGAAACCATAAAAAAAAAACTTGTAAAAACTGCTACTTATCCTTTACTAATGCGAAGTGTTTTTCACGATGGATTATAGGGGACTGTATTACCCTCGATTCACGTCTGTGCAGGGGGCCGCTGCGGACCTGCGGGCGGGCACCATTGGTTCTAACGCCACGCCGCCCGCACTGGGAAACGCAACCGTACTGAGAACCTCGGCTGCGTCTTCCAAAGAAGTGCCGGGACTCTCGTGCCCGCGCAAAACGTGGCCTGCGTGGCCGCATATATGTGAACCGGGGGGGTTACGGCTGCAAGTAATTTGTTTTTTTATATAATCGATTAGTTGGCCGACTATTGTTTCGATTAACCAGTTCCCCTCCATGAGTATTCTCCCCACCCCTCTTCCCCCCCCCCCCCCCCTTCCTGACCAGGCCATTTTTTTTTTTTTTTTTTTTTTGCAATAATGCACTGCATTACTTTAACTGACAGTTGCGCGGTCATGCAACGCTGCACTCAAATGAAATTTACGTCCTTTTTACCCACAAATGGAGCTTTTTTTTTTCCGGTGGTATTTGATCGCGGTGACACTATACTGCTAGGGTGACAGTATGTAAAAAATAAAAATGTAAAAAAAAGTTTAAAAATTAGAATTTTTGGTTATAAACTCATTTGGGTTGTCTTGTCTTTTTTTTTTTTTTTTTTTTTTTTACTACAAAGATAACAGAATAAATTTTGGTCAAGATTTATGATGAAATATTATATTTGCAAAATTTTATAAATCGCTTTTTTTTTCAAAATTTTTGGATTTTTTCATTTACAATTTAAAAATTCCCAGTGGTGAATAAATACCACCAAAATAACGCTTTGTCTCAAAAAAAAGCTAAATTCATGTGTTGCATGACCGCGCAATTGTCATTCAGAGTGTGATAGCGCTGAAAGCTGAAATTTGGCCTGGACAGAAAGGGGGGGAAAGTGTCTGGACTGGAAGGGGGGGGGGGGGGAAAGTGTCCGGACTGGGGGGGGTTGGGGGGGGGGGGAAAGCGTCCGGACCGGAAGGGGGGGGGGGGAGGGGGGGGAAGGAAGCGTCCGGACCGGAAGGGGTGGGGGGGGGGTCTGGGGGGGGGGAGGAAGGGAAGCGTCCGGACCGGAAGGGTGGGGGGAGGGGGGGGGGAGGGAAGGGAAGGGGAAGGGGAGGGGGGGGAGGGAAGGAAGCGTCCGGACCGGAAGGGGTGGGGGGAGGGGGGGGGGGGGAGGGAAGCGTCCGGACCGGAAGGGGGGGTGGGGGGGGTGGGGGGGGGGGGAGGGGGGGGGGGGGAAGGGAAGCGTCCGGACCGGAGGGGGGGGGGAAGGGAGGAAAGGGGGGAAGGGGGGTGGGGGGGGGGGGGGGGGGGGGAAGGGAAGCGCCTGGACCGGAAGGGGGGGGGGGGGGGGGGGGAGGGAAGGAAAGCGTCCGGACTGGAAGGGGTGGGGGGAGGGGGGGGGGGGGGGGAGGGAAGGAAAGCGTCCGGACTGGAAGGGGGGGGGGAAGCGTCCGGACTGGAAGTGGAAGTGCCCTTTATAAAACGTGTTTTTTTACTTTTCTCTGGCCTCCGGAACAGATTAATTGGTTTTCAATGCCATTTATGAATTCTTTTTAGCAATACGGAGTAGGTTCCCCAGGATGTGCCGTGGCCCGGAACTCCCACGCGGTGACAACGCGTCGCTGGAGGGCTTCGTTGTAGGTGAAGTCCTACGTGATCTGCTAGTATGTGACGTGTCCAGCACATTGTGGCATTACTTTGCACGACTTTTTTTGTATTTTTTTTTTCTCCCTGCGGTTTACGATCGCTTTAGGACCGTTCGATTTTCTAATCCATTAGTGGCATCAAATTGACATTAATTTTCAACCACAACCAGCAACTAAATGATTCTGAAAATGGTTAACAATTGTTTCCATAATCGACTCTGGATTCGTTGTTTCTAGACTGTACAGCCGGTTATTTATCCTGTGAAAGAAAAGACGCCTGTACTTGCCTATTCTGAAGCTGCTCTCTGTCACATGATCTCTCCAGTGGTGGCTTCAGTGAAGAGGAGAGATCACTGACAACAGCTGCAGAGCCTGCGAGATGACGTCGCTCATAGTTACATAGGGCATCCATTGTCGGCTGTCCCTCTACACTGAAGCTGGGACCTGATCATGTGACCCGACCGGAGCGGCTTCACTGAAGAGGAGAGATCACTGACAACAGCTGCAGAGCCTGCGAGATGACGTCGCTCATAGGCTTACTATGGGGCATCCATTGTCGGCTGTCCCTCTACACTGAAGCTGGGACCTGATCATGTGACCCGACCGGAGCGGCTTCACTGAAGAGGAGAGATCACTGACAACAGCTGCAGAGCCTGCGAGATGACGTCATTCATAGGCTTACTATGGGGCATCCATTGTCGGCTGTCCCTCCTCTGCACTGAAGCTGGGACCTGATCATGTGACTGGCATAGCTTCAGAATAGGTCAGTATAGACAACTTTCCTTTTCTTGGGGTAGATAGGATAGACTTTTAGAATGGAGGCTTAGCCTTTAGATTTTGACTTGAGCTTCTACTTTAGGGCTAGGAGGTTGCAGAAGGGGCTGTGCTACTTATCTGAATGTGTCTGGAATTGCGCTTTAACAGTGAAACCAAAGAATGAACTTGTGTGCACTTGTCTTAATCCAGAGCACTGTCTATTCTGTCTCCTTCCCCTATCAGTATGAGTCGCTTCTGGCAAGTTTTCCTGAAACCTAGAGATAAAAAGGTGATAGAAGGGAGCTCCAGCACACAGCCTGTGATTGACAGCCTCAGTTTTGTTTCTGTGAGCTGTGTGAAGGGGGAGGGGGTCTCTTCCCTCCAATCAGATCTCCGACCTCTCCTCATGGAGTTCTGCAGTATGTAATTTCCACTCTCTGCTGCCCCTGTATAAATTCAGCACTTTAAACGGCTGTAGAGAAAAGAATACCCGCAGATAAACAGTTACAACTCGTATAGAAGGATTTTTCATCCATTCACTTCACTGGGTATATGGAAGGGTGTACAACCACTTTAACCACTTGCCCTCTGGAAGATTTTACCCCCTTCATGATCAGTCCATTTTTTTTTTTTTGCTATTCAGCACTGTGCTACTTTAACTGGGAATTGTGCAGTCATATAACACTGTACCACTTGCCCTCTGGAAGATTTTAACTCCTTAATGATCAGTCTGTTTTTTTTTTATGCTATTCAGCCCTGCGCTGCTTTAACTGGGAAGTGCACGGTCATGCAACACTGTACCCAAATTACATTTTTATAGAATTTTTTTTTTTTTCTTCACACCAATGGAGCTTTCTTTTGGTGGTATTTGATCACCACGGGGTTTTGAAACTTTCTTTTGTTTTTTGCGATAAATGAAAAAAAGACCGACCAATTTTGAAGAAAAAAAAAAAAGTACTTTCTGCTATGAAACTTATCAAATAAAAAAAAAAAAAAAAAAAAAAATAGAATAAAATTTTCTTTATAAATTGAGGCTTAAATGTATTCTACATATTTTTGGTTAAAAATCTCAATAAGGCTCCATGTACACTGCGGCTGATAAACTCACGTTTAGGCGCTTTTCTGCGTTGGGTGTTTTTTTTTTTTTTTTTTTTTTTTTTTTTTTTTTTTTTCCCTGTATTTCAGGGAAACCAAAACCAGCACCTCTCTGCTGACAGCGCAGGCCTCTGTATTGTTTACATACACAGAGCTCGGTCCTGCCAGCCTCTTCGCAGATCACCAGGTCCTGGCCGTCAGTCATTGGCTGGGACCCGCTGATTGACTTGTGCAATGTCTAATCACCTAATTACAGCACAGCCGGGGCGGTGGACGCGTGCGCCCCCCCCCCCCCCGCTTCCCAGAGGTGCAAAGGAAAGCCACCTTGCTGCCGCACATCTATGTGATGCATTTACTGATAGGAATGTTTCAGGCTGGAATGTGTAAACTTTACCACTACAAAGTAGTAACACAGGTCAAGGGAAGGACTACTTTTTTTTTTTTTTTTTTTTTTTTTTTTTTTTAGTAGGTTGGGGATTGTAAAAGTATTTATGATCTCCTGGGAATCCAGAGTTCAGAGGTAAGCTGCCAACGTTACTTGGATAAGATTGTATCTGCATTGATTACCAGATTTTATGATATTGCTCTTCTTTGTTTTCTTTTTTTTTTTTGCTTTTTAGTGGTGTCAATGGGGAGTGGGGTGGAGGTTCCCTCATCGCAGCAGGCTGTCACACCTCAGGTATCTGAACCAGAAGAGTCCGTGTTGCCACAAGCACAAGCAAGGTAAGTGTCCTTCCTCCATAGTAGATAACGGGCATTCTGCTGAATCAAAAGTCCTGTCTACATCTTGCTGGTCATAAGCAGCCCCATAATACACTATATTGCCAAAAGTATTGTCCCTCCCCCACCAAATCATGTGATTCAGGTGCTCCAATCCCCTCCCAATCATGTGATTCAGGTGCTCCAATCCCCTCCCAATCATGTGATTCAGGTGCTCCAATCCCCTCCCAATCATGTGATTAAGGTGCTCCAATCCCCTCCCAATCATGTGATTAAGGTGCTCCAATCCCCTCCCAATCATGTGATTCAGGTGCTCCAATCCCCTCCCAATCATGTGATTCAGGTGCTCCAATCCCCTCCCAATCATGTGATTCAGGTGCTCCAATCCCCTCCCAATCATGTGATTCAGGTGCTCCAATCCCCTCCCAATCATGTGATTCAGGTGCTCCAATCCCCTCCCAATCATGTGATTCGGGTGCTCCAATCCCCTCCCAATCATGTGATTCAGGTGCTCCAATCCCCTCCCAATCATGTGATTCAGGTGCTCCAATCCCCTCCCAATCATGTGATTCAGGTGCTCCAATCCCCTCCCAATCATTCGGGTGTGATTCAGGTGCTCCAATCCCCTCCATGGACACAGGTGTATACAATGAAGCCCCTAGGCATGCAGACGGCTTCTATTGGTGAAAGAATGGGTCGCTCTCAGGAGCTCAGTGACTCCAAGCGTGGTCCCCCGTGATAGGTGGCCACCTGGGCAATAAGTCCATCCGTGACATTTCCTGGTACTAAATATTCCACGCTCAACTGTTAGTGGGATTATAACAAAGTGGAAGCCACTGGGAACAGCCACTCAGCTACCAAGTGGTAGGCCACGTCACATGACAGGGCGGGGTCAGCGCATGCTGAAGCGCACAGTGCGCAGAAGTCACCAACCTGTCTGCAGAGTCAATTAGCTAAAGACCTCCAAACTTGGTGTGGCCTTCAGATGAGCCCAACAACAGTGCGTAGAGAGCTTCATGGAATGGGTTTCCATGGCCGAGCAGCTGCATCCAAGCCTTCCATCACCAAGTGCACTGCAATGCAAAGTGTCGGATGCTGTGGTGTAAAGCACGCCGCCACTGGACTCTAGAGCAGTGGAGACGTGTTCTCTGGATTGACCAATCGCACTTCTCTGTCTGGCAATCCGATGGACATGTCTGGGTTTGGCGGTGGCCAGGAGAACGGTACTTGCCTGACTGCATTGTGCCAAGTGTAAAGTTTGGTGGAGGGGGGATTATGGTGTGGGGTTGTTTTTCAGGGGCTGGGCTTGGCCCCCCTAGTTCCAGTGAAGGGAACTCTTAAGGCGACATTTTGGACAATTTCATGCTCCCCAACTTTGTGGGAGGAGTTTGGGGATGGCCCCTTCCTGCTCCAACATGACTGCCACACCAGTGCACAAAGCAAGGTCCATAAAGACATGGAGGAGCCAGTTTGGGGTGGAGGAACTTGACTGTCCTGCACAGAGTCCTGACCTCAACCCCATAGAACACCTTTGGGATGAATTAGAGCGGAGACTGCGAGCCAGGCCTCCTCCCCCGACATCAGTGCCTGACCTGACAAATGTGCTTTCTGGAAGAATGGTCCAACCTTCCCATAGACACCCCCTAAAACCTTGTGGGGGGCCTTCCCAGAAGAGTTGAAGCTGTTATAGCTGCAAAGGGCGGGGCCAACTCAATATTGAACCCTACGGACTAAGACTGGGGGGCCATTAAAGGTCATGTGTGTGGGAAGGCAGGTGGCCAATACTTGGGGAACATAGTGTGTATATAAGGGGGGCGGGGGGGACAATACTTGGGGGCAAATATAGTGTATATATGGGGGGGGCGGGGACAATACTTGGGGCAATATAGTGTGGGCGGGGGACAATACTTTAAGCAATATAGTGTATATAAGGGGGCGAGGACAATACTTGGGGTAATGTGTATATACTTGGGGGGGGACAATACTTAGGGGCAATATAGTGTATACAAGGGGGGGGAAATACTTGGGGTAATAATAGTGTATTAAAGGGGGGGCGGGAAATACTTGGGGTAATATAGTGTATTTAAGGGGGGGGGGGGGGAAAATACTTGGGTAATATAGTGTATATACGGGGGGGGGGACAATACTTGGGGCGACAATATAGTGTGTATAATACGGGGGGGGGGGGGACAATACTTGGGGCCATATAGTGTATATACGGGGGGGGGCGGGGGACAATACTTGGGGCAATATAGTGTATATATACGGGGGGGGGGGGGACAATACTTGGGGCAATATAGTGTGTATATACGGGGGGGCGGGGACAATACTTGGGGCCATATATAGTGTGTATATACGGGGGGGCGGGGACAATACTTGGGGCCATATAGTGTATATATACGGGGGGGGGGGACAATACTTGGGGCCATATAGTGTATATTGGGGGGGGCGGGGACAACAATACTTGGGGCCATATAGTGTATATATGGGGGGGGCGGGGACAATACTTGGGGGCCATTATAGTGTATATAGGGGGGGGGTGGGACAATACTTGGGGCCAATTATAGTGTATATAGGGTGGGGGGGGGGGGGGGCGTGACAATACTTGGGGCATATAGTGTATATAGGGGGGGGCGGGGGACAATATACTTGGGGCCATATAGTGTATATAGGGGGGGGACGGGGACAATACTTGGGCCATATAGTGTTTATATAGGGGGGGGGCGGGGGACAATACTTGGGGCCATATAGTGTATATATGGGGGCGGGGGACAATACTTGGGGCCATATAGTGTATATATGGGGGGGCAGGGGACAATACTTGGGGCATATAGTGTATATAGGGGGGGGGGGGGGGACAATACTTTGGGGCCATATATGTGTATATATGGGGGGGCGGGGACAATACTTGGGGCATATAGTGTATATATGGGGGGGGGGGGGGACAATACTTGGGGCAATATAGTGTATATATGGGGGGGCGGGGGACAATACTTGGGGCCATATAGTGTATTATATGAGGGGGGGCGGGGACAATACTTGGGGCCATATAGTGTATATATGGGGGGCGGGGGACCATACTTGGGGCCATATAGTGTATTTATGGGGGGGGGGGGTTCGGGGGACAATACTTGGGGCCATATAGTGTATATATGGGGGGCGGGGGGACCATACTTGGGGCCATATAGTGTGTATATCATATTGCGTATCTGTTTTTAATGGTTGCAGTTTTGTGATTGTTTTTGTTTTTTTGTTTTGTTAGTTCCTTGCCACTTCAGAATCTGTGTCCCCTTCACCGGCTGAAAACACAGAGAGAACAGAACTTCTGAAACAAACGAGCCCCAGGTGAGATCTGACACTTTGAAGCGTGTCTAATGTTGTCTATTGTGGCTGCATGTATGACGGGAGATGCGTTGTCCTTGCATTGTGATTCGTATACATCCGGATATTTCAGCTTTGGTCCTAGATGATCCCTTGTGTGCGTAGAGCTTCCCCGAGGAATAGGGACGCTGTAGACCTCGTTCACATGGACATTACCACATCATACACCCGTGTGGAGGGCCGTGTTCACCCACACAGGGGGTGTTCTGTACATCCTGGTGCAGGCTGTCCCATTAATGTCAGTTGGGATGCAGAGACTCTGGGTGCAGGCCACTTGCACACATGTCACATTGGGAGTAGCCGCTGTTTCCCTGCAGCCGCTGGGTCTCAATGGAGATGAATGGATGAGTGGAGATGCACGGATTACCTGAGCATTTCTGTGTGGGCAAACACGGCCCTCCAATGGGCTTACACTGCACTAAGCCACTTGCCTCATTTTTTGTGAACTTCACATTTGACGGTGAAGGGCGGCTATATAAAACAAATTGGCTTCCTTACGTTGGGCTGTCCACATTTCCCTTTGGGCACCTTGTGCTGTCCTTTTACTTCTCGATGTGGCAATGACAGATGACAGGGTTTTAAAAAAAAAAAAAAAAAAAAAAAACCGCTTGCTGACCACCTATAGAGGTTTTACTGCTACAGGTCTGCTGATCTGTGCAGAATTACTTGTGTATACATACATCTGCATTTCCGAGTAGGGAGTAAGCGTGCACGCGCAGCCACCTACCGGACTGTCATTGGCTCCTGTACATATCAATCATCGTGTCCCGGCAGGGATTCATGGCCGGTACCTGGCAATCAGTGGAGCAACTGACAGAGAGATCTGTGAATATAAACCACACAGATCTCTGTCAATGGAAATGTGTCGGTTAATATCTCCCCGCAAAGCAGGGAGATGAAAACCAGCACATCGCTTAGCAAAACTGTATACGCTCCCCACATGAGGTCGGGCATTGTCTGCACCAGGAGGAACCCAGGACCCACTGCACCAGGAGGAACCCAGGACCCACTGCACCAGGAGGAACCCAGGACCCACTGCACCAGGAGGAACCCAGGACCCACTGCACTCAGCGTAGGGTCTGACAATGGGTCCAAGGATTTCATCCCAATACTTAATGGCAGTTCAGGGGCCATTGTCTAGCCTGTAGAGGTCTGTGTGTCCCTCCATGGATATGCCTCCCCAGACCATCACTGACCCACCACCATAACGGTCATGCTGAACCCATGTTACAGGCAGCAGAACGTTCTCCAACGGCTTCTCCAGACCCTTTCACATCTGTCACATGTGCTCAGGGGGAACCTGCCCTCATCTGTGAAAAGCCCAGGATGCCAGTGGTGGACCTGACAATTCTGGTGTTCAATGACCAATGCCAATCCAGCTCTATGGTGCCGGGCAGTGAGCACAGGGCCCAATAAGGATGTTGGGCCCTCAGGCCACCCTCATGAAGTCTGTTTTCTGATTGTTTGGTCAGAGACATTCACACCAGTGGCCTGCTGGAGGTCATTTTGTAGGGCCTCCGTGCGGTCTGGCAGGGCTCATCCTGTTCCTCCTTGCACAAAGGAGCAGATACCGGGTGTCCTGCTGATGGGTTTTTAAGGACCTTCTACGGCCCTGTCCAGCTCTCCTAGAGGAACCGCCCTGTCTCCTGGAATCTCCTCCATTGCTCTTGAGAGACTGTGCTGGGAGACACAGCAAACCTTCTGGCAATGGTACATATTGATGGGCATCCTGGAGGAGTTGGACTGACTGTGCAACCTCTGTAGGGTCCAGGTATGGCCTCATGCTACCAGTAGTGACACTGACCCGAGCCAAATGCAAAAACTATGAAAGACAGTCAGAAAAGAGTGAGTAGGGAAAAAAAATGTCAGTGACTTCTACCTGTAAACCATTCCTGTTTTGGGGGTCGTCTCATTGTTCCCCACATCTAGTGCACCTTTTGTTAATTTCATTAACTCCAAAGCAGCTGAAACTGAGATGAACAACCCTCTCTGCTACTTGCTTTACACTTTTTTTTTTTTTTTTAATTTTGTGTGTGTGTATACACACACAAAAAGAATTAAAGGAAGACTTTAATACGAGTCTAGCATCAGCTCGATGAAACTCCTGAAGATTGATCTGGTCAGGTATACAGGTGAAACTCAAAAAAATGAGAATATGGTGCATTCATTCATTTCTCATTCATTTATTTCAGTGCAGCAAAACTTAAAAGGTGAAACTAATATATGAGATTCATTCCATGCAAAGCAAGATAGTTCCAGCCGTGATTTGTCATCATTGTGATGATTATGGCTTACAGCTCATGAAAACCCCAAATCCACAATCTCAGAAAATGAGAATATTGTGAAAGGTGGAATAATCTCGGCTCAAAGTGTCCCAACTCTAATCAGCTCATTCAGCCATAACACCCGCAAAGGGTTCCTGAGCCTTTAAATGGTCTCTCAGTCTGGTTTCAGTAGGAATCACAATCATGGGAAAGACTGCTGACCTGACACCATCACTGACACCCTCCATAAGGAGGGAAAGCCTCAAAAGGGAATTGCAGAAGAAGTTGGATGTTCCCAAAGTGCCGTATCAAAGCACATTAATAGAAAGTTATGTGGAAGGGAAAAGTGTGGAAGAAAAAGGTGCACAAGCAGCAGGGATGACCGCAGCCTGGAGAGGATTGTCAGGAAAAAGGCCATTCAAAAGTGTTGGGGACTTTCACAAGGAGTGGACTGAGGCTGGAGTCAGTGCATCAAGAGCCACCACACACAGACAGATCTGGACATGGGCTTCAAATGTCGTATTCTCTTGTCAAGCCGCTCCTGAACAACAAACAACGTCAGAAGCGTCTTACCTGGGGCTAAAGAAAAACAGGACCTGGTCTGCTTGGTGGTCCAAAAAGTCCTCTTTTCTGATGAGGGCAACTTTTGCATCTCATCTCAGAGCTGAAGGCCGCTATTGAAGCATCCTGGTCTTCCATAACACCCTCAGCAGTGCCACAGGCTGATAGCTTCCCATGCCACGCCGCATTGAGGCAGTAATTTGCTGCAAAAGGGGCCCCAACCAAGTACTGGGTACATATGCAGCTTCTACTTTTCAGAGGTCTGATATTGTTCTATGTACAATCCGTGTTTTATTGATTGCATGGAATATTCTCATTTTCTGAGATTGTGGATTTGGGGTTTTCATGAGCTGTAAGCCATAATCATCACAATGATGACAAATCACGGCTGGAACTATCTTGCTTTGCATGGAATGAGTCTCATATATTAGTTTCACCCTTTTAAGTTGCTGCACTGAAATAAATGAATAAATGATATTCCAATTTTTTGAGTTCTCACCTGTAAATCTCTCCACGTACCTCCGGGTTACGAATTTTTTTTTTTTTTTACAATACAAAGTGTATATGTTGGTACACATTTTTTTTTTTTTTTTTTTCTTTCTTCACTATAGCTCACAGAATTAGCTGTCACTTTCCATGGAGCTAAATGATACACTTTTTTTTTTTTTTTATTCCTGACCTGGGAATGGATTATTTATTTATTATTTCAGGTACTTATATAATAGCGCTGTCAATTTTACGCAGCGCTTTTACATCTATATTGTACATTCACATCACTCCCCACCCCCCGAGGAGCGTACAATCTAAGGTCCCTAACTCACATTCATACATACACATACTAGGGGCAATTTTAGGCAGGATCCAATGAACCTCCCAGCATGTCTTTTGGAGTGTGAGAGGAAACGGGGTGTACCTGGAGGAAAACCCACGCAGACACAGGGGAGAACATGCAAACTCCAGGCAGGTGGAGAGACCGTGGTTGGGATTTGAATCAGTGACCCGAGTACTGCCAGGCGAAAGTGCTAAAACCATTTAGCCACTGTGCCGCCCAATTTGGATTATTGATTTTCAGTGCATTCTTATGGGAAACCGCATTTTAGCTTATGAATTTTTCGCTTTACGAAACGTCTCAGAGAACGGATTAAATTCATAAATCGAGGTGTGTGTGTGTGTGTGTGTGTGTGTGTGTGTGTGTGTGTTTTACACAGGAGCCTGCAGAGTGTGCCACTTGCGGTCAGTGGATGGCGGGTGCAATGTCAGGCTCCTGCAGACACTTCTCTAACAATACCTCTGTTCTGGCTTTCAGTTGCTGAACAGCAGGAAGTGTCCATGCAGAGAACTGGGCCCTTCTAATTCCGGGGTCAAACGAATTCCACGTGGACTTAAGATTTTATTAAAATGTAACCATGTACTGCACCCATATAATGTTCCATCGTGTCATCGAATCCTCCATTGTTCTCAGCTGATGGGTATTACATGAGTGCATAGACCAGGTATGCTGAGGATGGCCCCAGGTAAATGATTGGGTTTGCTCTGCGAGTTCCTCATCTGTAGAATAAGAAGAATGCGATGTAATTACAGATTATTCAGAATGAGTCGCCGTGAGATCATCCATTGAAGGTATTTAAATCCTGACTCCAGACAAAACCTGTTGTTTTGCCTGTGTGTTTGATAGAGTAGTAGGAGGTTCTGTATTTCCATTGTTAGAAATTGGGGAAAAAAAGAAAAACAAAAAAACCAGTGCTGCGCATAAATTCCGGACCATGAAGGCCTCCTTCACACGGGTGTTCCGTATTATCACCGGCTTACATCAGTTAATGTCTGTATCTGTTAACATCCATTCTTTTGAAAGGAAGAAAACTCATTTTTTAAAAAAAGCGTGTATCCATTAACATCCTTGTGGGGTTTTTTTTGGTTGTTTTTTTGGTGGTGGTGGTGGTGGTTTGTTTTTGTTTCTTTGTTTGTAAGGGAAGAAAACATTATTATTATTATTATTATTATTATTATTATTATACAGTATTTATAAAGCGCCGATAGTTCACTCAGCGCTGTACATTACAAAGGGGGACAGAACATGTGACAGAACAATACCAATACAATGCAAAACATGAGGGGATCGAGGGCCCTGCTCTTTGGAGCTTACAATCTAGGAGGGAGGGGATGGTGGCACAGGAGGAGATAGCTGTGGGGGATGGAGTGGTAGGAAGAGTGGAGGAGGTCAGCAAGTTAGCAGGGGGTGGGTAGGCTTCCCTGAAGAGGTGGGTTTTCAGGGTGCGCCTAAAGGAGAGGAGAGTAGGTGATAATCTGATGGGTTGGGGCAGGGAGTTCCAGAGGATGGGTGACACCCTGGAGAAGTCCTGGAGGCGGGCATGGGAGGAGGAGACCAGGGAGCTAGAGAGGAGGTCTTGTGAGGAGCGGAGCGTGCGTGTTGGGTGGTACTTGGATATTAGGTCAGTGATGTAGTTCGGGGCAGTATGGTGGACGGCTTTGTACGTCAGTGTTAGGATTTTGAATTTGATCCGTTGCGCAATCGGAAGCCAGTGGAGGGATTGGCAGAGGGGGGTGGCGGAAACGGAGCGTTTGGAAAGGTGAATGAGTCTGGCAGCCGTATTCGGAGGATGGACTGAAGCGGGGATAGCCAGCGGCGAGGCAGGCCAGTGAGGAGGGAGTTGCAGTAGTCCAGTCGTGATATGATGAGGGAGTGGATGAGCTGTTTAGTGGTTTCTGGGGTTAGGAACGTGCGGATTTTGGCGATGTTGCGGGGGTGGAGTCTGCATGTTGCGGGGGTGGAGTCTGCATGTTGCGGGGGTGGAGTCTGCATGTTGCGGGGGTGGAGTCTGCATGAGTTTGTTAAAGATTGGACTTGGGGCTGGAAGGATAGGTTGGAGTCCAGAATGACACCAAGTACTCTGGCCTGCGGAGCGGGTTTGATATTGGGCGTTGTTGGATGTGATGTAGAAGTCAATGGGGGGTGGGGTTCGGGCTGGGGGGAAGACAAGGAGCTCGGTTTTGGAGAGATTCAGTTTAAGGAAGTGGAGCGACATCCATTCTGAGATATGTCGCTCAGTAGGTTTGTGATTCGGGCTGAGACCAAGGGGGTGAGGTGGGGGGCGGAGACCGAGGGGGTGAGGTGGGGGTTGAGAGATAGATTTGTGTGTCGTCGGCATAGAGGTGGTAGTTGAAGCCGTGAGAGTGTATGAGTTGGCCAAGGGAGGAGGTGTAGATGGAGAAGAGAAGGGGCTCGAGGACAGAGCCTTGAGGGACCCCAACAGAGAGGGGGAGTGAGGGGGAGGTGGTAGCATTATAGGTAACGCTGAAAGAGCGTTGTGACAGGTAGGATGAGAGCCAGGAGAGAGCAGAATCTCTGAGGCCGAGGGAGTGTAGTAGTAATTATTATTATTCTTATTTCTTATTTTATATATATTTTTCTTGCATTTCCATGTTCTGTGTACTGTGGGAGACCAGATACGGTGAATGCGGGGTCCGGGGAGAGCGGATACGGTGAATGCGGGGTCCGGGGAGAGCGGATATAGTGAATGCGGGGTCCGGGGAGAGCGGATGTAGTGAATGCGGGGTCCGGGGAGAGCGGATGTAGTGAATGCGGGGTCCGGGGGGGAGAGCGGATGTAGTGAATGCGGGGTCCGGGGAGAGGGGATGTAGTGAATGCGGGGTCCGGGGAGAGGGGATGTAGTGAATGCGGGGTCCGGGGAGAGGGGATGTAGTGAATGCGGGGTCCGGGGAGAGCGGATGTAGTGAATGCGGGGTCCGGGGAGAGGGGATGTAGTGAATGCGGGGTCCGGGGAGAGGGGATGTAGTGAATGCGGGGTCCGGGGAGAGGGGATGTAGTGAATGCGGGGTCCGGGGAGAGCGGATGTAGTGAATGCTGGTTTAAAGCAGAACTTCCCCTTTTGGGTGGAGCTCCACTTTAATGACTGGTCCCCGCTCCCCATTAAGGATTGGCACCTGTGGGGGGGGAACAGGTACCTGAATTTGATAGTTACTCGCTCCCACTTACGCTGCGATCGCCAAGGCGATCAGAAGCAGAAGTTGTCCTCCCCCCTTTAGTAACCTCTGCTCTTTAGAGCAGCATGTCTTTAGAGTGTGGGAGGAAACCTGCACAGGGAGAATATGCAAACTCCAGGCAGGTGGTGCTGTAATGGAGGTTCAAATCGATGACCCTAGTGCTGCTAGGTAGAAGTGCTAACCACTTGGCAACTGTGCTTTTGAGTGAAGTTCCCCTTTAACAGCCCTATTTCCCTCACTTTGGGAGATTTCCTCCAACTTCCTGTTGTGTTTGGGACGAGAAGTAATGGTAAACAGACATCCAAAAAGCCTGAAAGGTTTAAACCATTCCTTGTTCTATCCAAAACTCAAACCATTCGGGATATAGCTACACCTTATTAAACCAAAGGGCGCAAATAAGAGACGTTCATGGTTTGCATTGACGGAAGCCCAGTAATGGTCCTCCAGGACACAAGTTGAGGAACCCCATGGAGCACATTGGGGGAGATTTACTAAAAACTGGAGCACGGCGGCCAATCAGCTTCTAACGTCAGTTTGTTCAATTAAACTTTGGGAATAAAACCTGGAAGCTGATTGGTTACTATGCAGAGTTGCCCCAGTTTTTGCACTCTCCAAGTGTAGTAAATAACCCCATTCAGTCATGTTTGCATGTGAAATCTTTGGTAACGATTTGATAAGCCAGTTCCGGGATTGGGGTGTTCATCGGGTTTGTAATTGGGGTGCAGTGACTGCTGGCAAATGGGGCTTTACTCTGAATAGCCATGGAAGGTGTTGATGTTGGATGGTCCAGGTTGCTCTGACCGGCTCTCAGGCAGGGGCGGACTGACAACTCATGGGGCCCCCCGGCAATAGGGGATCATGGGGCCCCTGTGTCCTTGCCCAAACTCAAAAAAGCCTGTGAAAAAGGTACCAGGGGCATCTCATGGGGCCCCCTACTGACCCCGGGCCCTCGGGCAGTGCCCGAGTTTCCAAATGGTCAGTCCGCCCCTGCTCTCAGGTTTCAGTATTTCAAGCGTAGAAAAGGGGGGGGGGAAGTCAGCGCAGTGTTGTAAGAAGGGGCAATAGAAAGCAGAATGGGAGAGCGCGGATGATAGACGGTGCTGACGGTAAGTGACTGTTGGGGGTTCAATCCCAGCATAGGGAAGGCGTAGCATGGAGGCCGCCATTTTACATCATGTCCATTCATTTTCTTGTAGCTTCTCCATCAGACAGCGCACAAAACTCTTCTGAAGAGCAAGCGAGCTCTCCTGCCAAGGCCAAGCTAAAAAAGAACCGCTGCAACTTGTGCCGCAAGAAGGTCGGACTTACAGGTACGTCGCTTGCGCTCAGCTTTGTTTTCGCTGCCAGAGTTGCTTTCTTTGCGTGTTTTTGTTTTTTTTTGTTTTAAATATGTTTGAAAATAATTTTTAAGCCTGAAGATTGCTTTCAGATATGTAATGTTTAGGGGGTTTATGCAGACATCTTATAGCAGGCATCACTAAATGGTGGAGCGCGACCTGGACCGAGCCACAGTCCCATCCGGACCCGGGGTCTCGGCGATTAGGAGCCGATTTTTATTCCCTATCCTCTGTGTTCTCTGCATGTTTGGGAGACAGGATGGTAATGAGCAGAGTGCGGGAGGCACAGCGATGCATTGATGGGGGGGGGGGAGGGGGTAATGAGCAGAGTGCGGGAGGCACAGCGATGCATTGATGGGGGGGGGGGAGGGGGTAATGAGCAGAGTGCGGGAGGCACAGCGATGCATTGATGGGGGGGGTAATGAGGGGGGGGTAATAAGCCATGTGAGGGAAGCACAGCGATGCATTGATGGGGGGGGGAGGGGGTAATGAGCAGAGTGCGGGAGGCACAGCGATGCATTGATGGGGGGGAGGGGGTAATGAGCAGAGTGCGGGAGGCACAGCGATGCATTGATGGGGGGGGGGAGGGGGTAATGAGCAGAGTGCGGGAGGCACAGCGATGCATTGATGGGGGGGAGGGGGGGTAATGAGCAGAGTGCGGGAGGCACAGCGATGCATTGATGGGGGGGGGGGGGGGGGGGGGGTAATAAGCCATGTGAGGGAAGCACAGCGATGCATTGATGGGGGGGAGGGGGTTAATGAGCGAGTGCGGGAGGCACAGCGATGCATTGATGGGGGGGAGGGGGTAATGAGCAGAGTGCGGGAGGCACAGCGATGCATTGATGGGGGGGGGGAGGGGGGTAATGAACAGAGTGCGGGAGGCACAGCGATGCATTGATGGGGGGGGGGGGGTAATGAGCAGAGTGCGGGAGGCACAGCGATGCATTGATGGGGGGGGGGGGTAATGAACAGAGTGGCGGGAGGCACAGCGATGCATTGATGGGGGGGGGGGGGTAATGAGCAGATGTGCGGGAGGTGGGGGGTTAGTTCAGCTGTGCTTTTGGGGGGGTGCAGGTAATAGGCCGAGTGCAGGAGGCTCAGCTCTGCTTTGGGGTGGGGGGGTTAATAAGCCGAGTGCTGGAGGTTCAGCTGTGCTTTGGGGGGGGGTGGTAAGAAGCCGAGTGCGGGAGGCACAGCTCTGCATTGCAGGGGGGCCGGGGAGCTGTTTCATATTAACCAGTAAATGATTGGTGGGTAGGACCGCCCTGCATCTGGAAAAGTTAACTCTTGCAGCTCCCGCCCCTTCTGGACATCCAGTGCAGAGCTGTGCCTCCTGCGCTCAGCTTAGTGCCCCCCCCCCCCAAATGCAGAGCTGTGGGGGCCTGATATTAAGAGGTAGGGGTGTGTGTCCGTGTCTGTGTGTCCCCTAACGATTTACTGCTGCTCAGGGGCTCTGGCCTCCGGCAAATTGGTAGCATAATCATTATGGTGGAATTCCTCGTTAAAGAACATTATTTTTATCCAGTTATTATGGGTAACGTTCTGCTTTAAAGCGACCTTCTGCTCCAGTTTCCCAACGTTAAACATGGATATTGATGAGGTTGTGGTCTGTCCCTTTAAACAAGCTGTTGGGGGCTTCTCATGCTTCGTGTTCCAGGCAGTGCTGGCGCTTATAGAAAGCCTGGTAACTGATCTATATTCAGATGAACAAGTTAAAAAAGAAAAAAAACCCCAAAATGTCCAGACTCTATGGCCCTCTAGGTCTGCGGTCACTTTTTTTTCTATGTTTTTATGTTCACTGCTGGTTTAAAGAGCCGGCATTCCCATTAAGGTTCATGTTTAACGTCCTCAAAACTGGGACTCGGGGTTTTTCTAACGCGGTTCTAAAGGCAGAGGGTTTTTTACCTGAACGCATTCTCTGCATTACCCCGGGTTCACATCTGTGCGGGCTGCGTTTTGCGCGGGCATAAGAGCACATTCATTCGAATGGACTCCCGTGACACGCAGAGAAGTCCCCCGCACTTCTGAAAACGCAGTCTTGGTTCCCTAGTACAGTTGCATTTTCCAGTGCAGGCGGCGTGCCATTAGAATTAATGGCACCTGTCCGCGGGTCCGCATTTCTCTGCGCGGGTGGTGCGGCTACACGGATTTTTGTGCGGATCCACAGCGGCACCACCCGCACAGATGTGAACCGAGCCTTAAGGTAGTAACCCTTCTGCATGCATCCCCCCTCCCAGAGCAAAATTTGTTCTTACCTGAGCCGATCTCGATCCAGCAATGTACAAGAAACCAGAGTCTCACTAAGGGCCCCCCCCCCACCGACCCATTGCCAGGCTGTCCCATCAGATTGTGGCAGCGACGGCTGCGCTACACATAGAGAAAACTGACGACGTTCCTCTTCTTTGACCCCAAAACTGGAAGCAATGATGATTTTGTCACTTTCGGTTTCCGTTTGTTTACATGGCCATTAGCGGCCAGAAAAACAGCCAATCAGACCAGTCCTTGTCTGATCAGCTGCAATGGAGGCCGGAAGAGAGATTTGGGGTATGATAGACTACAGATCTCTCCATAAAGAGGTCCTGACACGGCCAATGCTTCCACAAAGGATGTCGTTCATCCCTTGTTCTAGCAATAAAGTTAATAAAAAAAAAAAAGGGCACCCCCTCTCCTCGTGTTTACTCGCAAGTGGCGCACGCATATTTAAACGATTATCGCCGCGAACGTCGGAGCGAGCGCAATGTTTCTGTGTAACCTGTAAAGGCTTTTAATGCATCACCTATGGAGATTTTTAGGTACCGTAGTTTGGCACTATTCCACAGGCGCACCCAGTTTTAAAGCGCGACACGTTTGGTATCCATCTACTCGGCGTAGCGTCATCTTTTATATCGTACCAAAAAATTAGGTATTGTGTAGTGTTCGTGCAATAAAATTCATTAGTGTATTTATTTTTTTTTCCTCTCCTCCCCAAAAAAACGTCTGCCATTTTATTCTCTAAGGGCTCTGCTAAAAAAAAATGTATGTTTGGGGGTTTAACATTTCAATACCGGGTGCTCTCCCCCCTTCCTGCCCAGGCCAGTTTTCACGTTTCATCGCTCTCACACTTTGAATGACAATTGCGCGGTCATACAACATTGTACCCAAACTAAAATTTTATCATTTTCTTCACACAACTAGAGCTTTCTTTTGGTGGTATTTAATCACCGCTGGGGTTTTTATTTTTTGCTAAATTAACAAAAAAAGACCGAAAATTTTGAAGAAAAAAAAAGTTTTTCTTTGTTATAAAAGTTTGCAAATAAATAATTGTTCATAAATTCAGGCCGAGATGTATTCTGCTACATGTCTTTGGTGAAAATAACCCAAATTAGGATGTATTATTTAGTTTGTAGGAAAGTTATAGAGTTCACAAACTATGGTATAGATCTGAATATTATTATTTATTATTATTATTATTATTATTATTATTATACAGTATTTATAAAGCGCCGATAGTTCGCTCAGCGCTGTACATTACAAAGGGGGACAGAACATGTGACAGAACAATACCAATACAATGCAATACATGAGGGGATTGAGGGCCCTGCTCCTTGGAGCTTACAATCTAGGAGGGAGGGGATGGTGGTACAGGAGGAGATAGCTGTGGGGGATGGAGTGGTAGGAAGAGTGGAGGAGGTCGGCAAGTTAGCAGCGGGTGGGGTAGGCTTCCCTGAAGAGGTGGGTTTTCAGGGTGCGCCTAAAGGAGAGTAGGTGAGTAGGGTTGGGGCAGGGAGTTCCAGAGGATGGGAATATTGATCAATCCTGAAGTACTGACAGCCATCTAATTTCTTGAGGTCCAAGAATGTCAGGACGGGACAGATATCCCCCCAAATGTCAGGACGGGGACAGATATCCCCCCAAATGTCAGGACGGGACAGATATCCCCCCAAATGTCAGGACGGGACAGATATCCCCCCAAATGTCAGGACGGGACAGATATCCCCCCAAATGTCAGGACGGGGGACAGATATCCCTCCAAATGTCCAGGAACGGGACAGATATCCCCCAAATGTCAGGACGGGACAGATATCCCCCCCCCCAAATGTCAGGACGGGACAGATATCCCCCAAATGTCAGGACGGGACAGATATCCCTCCAAATGTCAGGACGGGACAGATATCCCCCCCAAATGTCAGGACGGGACAGATATCCCCCCAAATGTCAGGACGGGACAGATATCCCCCCAAATGTCAGGACGGGACAGATATCCCCCAAAATGTCAGGACGGGACAGATATCCCCCCAAATGTCAGGACGGGACAGATATCCCTCCAAAATGTCAGGACGGGACAGATATCCCTCCAAATGTCAGGACGGGGACAGATATCCCCTCCAATGTCAGGACGGGGACAGATATCCCTCCAAATGTCAGGACGGGACAGATATCCCTCCAAATGTCAGGACGGGACAGATATCCCTCCAAATGTCAGGACGGGACAGATATCCCTCCCAAATGTCAGGACGGGACAGATATCCTCCAAATGTCAGGACGGGACAGATATCCCTCCAAATGTCTCAGGACGGGACAGATATCCCTCCAAATGTCAGGACGGGACAGATATCCCTCCAAATGTCAGGACGGGACAGATATCCTCCAAATGTCAGGACGGGACAGATATCCCTCAAATGTCAGGACGGGGACAGATATCCCTCCAAATGTCAGGACGGGACAGATATCCTCCAAATGTGTCAGGACGGGACAGATATCCCCCATGGCGAGTTTTTTGAAGTTGTATTTTTGTCATAATTTTTTTGGGAAAAATGAAAAAATTTTTAAAAAATTAGTTTTATTTTTTATTTTTTTTTTTTACATACTGTCACCAGTGCAGACCCCACTGTACAGCATCATATATATAACTGGCATGGCGGTGATCAGGGACACTGACTGGTGACAGTATGGAAAAAAATATATATATATTTTTTTTTATTTTTTTTTTAAGATTTTCTTTTCATTATTTCACTATGACCATAGTAACATTGTACTACTTTGGGGAAGTGATCAGTATTTTTTATTTTTTTTTTTTACACAATTTGCTTATAGCAAAGAAGTACTTTGCTATAAGCAAGCATTTACCTGAATGACATCGATTCATTCAGGGTTTTATTTATTTATTTATTTTTTTGTGCTTAGCTGTGATTTGGCCACAGCTAATCACATGAGATGTGCATGTGATTGGCTGTGACCATTCACAGCTAGACACTAGTATACAATGGATGGCATGAATGAAGCCATCCGTTGTATACAACTGTCATGTGACCTGCTGTGATTGGTTCACAGCAGGTCACGTGGGTACCGGCAACAGGGGTAGGTACTCAGTTCTGTCATCGGCCGTGTCCGAGGTACACAGCCGGTGACAGATCGTTGCCGCTCTGTGCATGTGCGGGAGTACGCCATATGGCGTCCACCCGGAACGCTGATGACATTTTGCCACTGGCCATTCGCCCATAGGGCGGGTGGCAAATGGTTAAATAATTTTCTAGAAAAAAAAAAATACAGATTTTTACATGTAAGCGAGATGTTAGAATTGGCCTGGTAGGGAAGTGGTTAAGATCACAGATCTGGAGCAAGCGAGCCCGTCTGAGTGGTCACTGCTGATCTGCATGGGAAGTAGTATATTCAGGAGGTCCGTAATATTCCAGAAACGCATACTTTTAGTCAGGACTTTTTTTTTTTTTTTTCTCAGAATAGGTGCAGGAACGCCCCCCCCCCCCCCCCCCCCCCCTTTGTGTCACTTCTTGTCTCCCCCCCCCCCCCCCCCCCCCCCCCCCCCCGCCCATCCACCTCCAAGCACTGTTTTCCCCCCCATATGGAAGAAAAATGTATTTGAAATATATTTTTAAAATATTCTTTCCCAAATATAGTGTGTGTGTGTTGTGTTGTGTGTGGTTGTTGTGTTGTGTGTGTGGGGTGTGTGTGTGTGTTTGTGTGTGTGGGTTGTGTATATTGTGTTCGTGTGTGTGTGTGTGTGTTTTGTGTGTGTGGTTGTGTGTGTTTGTGTTGTGTGGTTTGTTGTGGGTATATTTTGTGTGTGTGTTGTGTGTTTTGGTTTTTATATTTATAGGGGGGATGTTTTGCGGTTTGATGTGTTTGTTATTTATGGTGTGTTGTGGGTTGGTGGTATATATTATTTTGTTTTTGTATTATATATTGGTGTGGTGTTGTGGTTTGTGTGTTTTTGTTTATTGGGGGTGTGTTGTTATATATGGGTATATGGGTAGTTTGGAGGTGTATATTTATGTGTGACGGAGTGTGTATTTTATATGTGTGTGTGTGTGTATATTTATGTGTGTGTGTGTTATAGTGTGTGTGTGGGTGTGTTTTTTGTGGTGTGTGTGTTTTTATATTTGTATATGTTTGTGTGTGTTATATATATATATGGTTGTGTGAGTGTATATATTTATATGTGTTTGTGTGTGGGTTTTGTATATATATTTGTGTGTGTTGTGATATATATATGTGTGTGTTTGTATATATATTGTGTTGTGTATATATATGTGTTTGTGTATATATATGTGTGTGTGTGTATATATTTGTTTGTGTGTGTGTGTATTTATGTGTGTTTATTGTGTTTTTATATATATTGTGTGTTGTGTATGTATGTTATATATTGTGTTGTGTGTTATGTATATGTTTGTTTGTGTGTATGTTATATTATGTATGTATATATGTGTGTGTGTGTTTTTGTTGGTATATTATGTTTTTGTGTGTTATATGTGTGTGTGTGTGTATATATATGTGTGTGTGTGTGTATATATATATTGTGTGTGTGTGTGTTTATATTTTGTGTGTTGTGTGTGTATATATATGTGTGTGTGTGTTTTTTTGCTATATATATGTGTGTGTGTGTGTATATATATTTGTGTGTGTGGGTGTGTATATATTGTGTGTGATGTGTTGTATTTTATGTGTGTTGTTTTATTATATATGTGTGTGTGTGTATATTTTATGTTGTGTATATATGTATGTGTGGGGGGTGTTTGTGTGTATGTATGTATTATGTGTTGTGTGTATGTATTATGTGTGTTTTGTGTGTGTGTATGTATTTTTTGTATGTGTGTATGTGTGTGTGTGTGTGTGTGTGTGTGTGTGTTGTGTGTATGTATATATGTATGTATATATGTGTGTTTCTGTATGTGTGTGTGTGTGTATGTTATATGTATGTATATATGTGTGTGTGTGTGTGTTTTTTTATGTGTATGTATGTGTGTGTGTGTGTGTGTGTTTGTGTGTGTTGTATGTTTATATGTATGTATATAATGTGTGTGTTTTTGTTTTGTGTATGTATATATGTATGTATATGTGTGTGTGTGTGTATATATGTATGTATATATGTTGTGTGTGTGTGTGTGTGTGTGTGTGTATGTATATATGTGTGTGTGTGTGTATATGTGTGTGTGTGTGTGTGTGTATATATATGTGTGTATGTGTGTGTATATGTGTGTGTGTGTGTATATATTATATATATATATATGTGTGTGTGTGTGTGTATGTATTTATATGTGTGTGTGTGTGTGTGTGTGTATACGTAACCCTACGGAATTCATGCAGTAAACTGACAAAAATCCAAATGCTGCTTCTGATTTGCACTTGTGTTTTGCCAGGATTCGAATGCCGGTGCGGCAATGTATTCTGTGGCACCCACCGCTATTCCGACGTCCACAGTTGTTCCTACGACTACAAAGCAGAAGCCGCCGCAAAGATCAGGAAAGAAAACCCAGTGGTGGTGGGAGAAAAGATCCAGAAAATCTGAAGTGGAGACTATCTGTGTCCCAATCGACACCATCTCAGTGGACAGCTCTGGGACACGTTCTTTTAGTCCACCTGGTCGTTTGGATCCAGGGGCACAGCTACTCCTAGCTTCAACTTTTTTTTTTTTTTTGTTTTTTTTTTGTTCTTCCTTTCTTACAGCAGCTTTCCCTGATTCCTGACAGTTGAAGCCAGGATGAAAACCGGAAACAAACTGAGTAAATCCTTAAATCCTCTGCAGGTGTTTCCATCCTTTTTAGCAGTTCGACTAGTTTTTTTTTTTTTTTTTTTTTTTTTTTGTTTTTAAAGGGACAGATGTGATGGAGCACAATCTCCTCTCTGGAACGGCTCGGGTTTTACACCTCTAGATTCAAGCTCCTGACTCCATAATCCCATTGTATTTATCCTGATGCAAAACGGATAAGCATTTTATTGGACCAATTTAATGATGTATGTCTGAGCTCTGGAGAAGTGTCCTTTTTTTTTTCATCAGAGGAGCGTGCTCTAAGGAGCTTTTTGTTTTTTGTTTTTTTTTTTTCCCTTTTTATTTTTGTTCTCTTTTTAAATTTTTTTTTTTTTTTCTTGCATCTTTTGTGTGATTGTGTGGATGATGATTACAAATATCTTTAATTATAGAATGGAAATAAACTGAATTTTAGTGTTGGGCCTGGTCTTTCCACGGCAGGTCCTGCATGTGTATGCTGAGAGCCCAGCCTTACGGTCGTTGGTTGAGTTAGTTATGATCTGCCTCGGGGGGGGGGGGGTGAATAAACGAGTAATGCAGACCATAGACTGTTTGTTTATCGGCCGAATTTTTGTCCGAAAGAATAATCTGCTGATATTCGCACCGTTAGTGGGGCAATGTCGTCGGCCGATTTTCGCGGTTCCTCATTTCTTTTATTGGTCATGCTGGAAAATTTACGAAAATTGGCCAATCGTTCGTAAGCATTGGTGGGAACAGAACCGTTGGGTTTTTTTTCTTTTTTTTTCTGACAAAAATTTGGCTGATAAACGAACAGTCTATGGCCTGCATTAGGCCTTGTTGTAGGCCAGGTGGAGGCTCCATTTATGAATATATACAAATATATTTCTCATTTGTTGAGGGACACAGAATGCAGATGATTGGGTTATACCGCCGCCTACAGCAATGATGGAGGGGCACAGAATTCAGATGATGGAATTATACCACCGCCTTCAGAAACAATGGAGGGGCACGGGAGCCAACTGATTGGGTTATACTGTCGCTGACAGAAATCATGGAGGGGTAGAGGATGCAGATGATTGAGTCATACCGCCGCCGAGAGAAGCCATGGAGGGGCACGGGAGTCAGATGATTGGGTTTATACCGCCACTGACCTAAATCATGGAAGGGCACAGGAGGCAGATGATTAGGTCATACCGTCTATGACCCAAATCATGGGGAGCGCAGGAGGCAGCTGATTGGGTCATACCGCCGCCGACAGAAATCATGGAGGGGCTCGGGAGGCAGATTATTGGGTCATACCTTACACATGGAATAAATAAAACGTGCAGCGCTAAATGGTAACAAGTAACCGTAAAACTGCTAATAAAGTTCAGTAGAGATAACAGTCCGTGATACTATAAAGTGCCAGGTGACTGGTAAAAACTCAATGGTGGCGCGCCGTAAGAAATGGCAGAAATACGCACTCACCAGATGCGTGTTATACGCATTAAGTATCACATCCAGGGGTGTCCACATCAGATATAGGTCTGGTCAGGGTTTAAGGTAATTCTCCCTCAGGGATGGTAAACAGCAGCTGCCCAGGTAGCAAATTAATCAGATCCAGGTAACCAGAGGTCCCCTCTGTAGGTGCGTTGTGCTCTGGTGACTGTAACATATCTCAGTAACGATATGAGATGTTACAGTGACCAGAGCACAACGCACCTACAGAGGGGACCTCTGGTTACCTGGATCTGATTAATTTGCTACCTGGGCAGCTCTGCTGTTTACCATCCCTGAGGGAGAATTACCTTAAACCCTGACCAGACCTATATCTGATGTGGACACCCCTGGATGTGATACTTAATGCGTATAACACGCATCTGGTGAGTGCGTATTTCTGCCATTTCTTACGGCGCGCCACCATTGAGTTTTTACCAGTCACCTGGCACTTTATAGTATCACGGACTGTTCTCTACTGAACTTTATTAGCAGTTTTACGGTTACTTGTTACCATTTAGTGCTGCACTGTTTTATATACTCCATTTGTAAGGTTTTATTTGGTTATCTTGAGTGCTTAGCTGCTGACTGGATAGCGCTCACTTATAAATTTTACTATTATTGGGTCATACCGTCGACGAAACAAATCATGGAGGGGCACAGGATGCAGATGATTGGGTTATACCACCGCCAACAGAAATCATGGAGTGCAACGGGAGTCAGCTGACTGGGTTCATACCGCTTCCGACAGAAATCATGGAGGGGCATGGGAGTCAGCTGATTGGGTCATACTACTGCCGCCGCCGGAAATCATGGAGGGGCATGGGAGTCAGCTGATTGGGTCATACTACTGCCGACGCCGGAAATCATGGAGGGGCATGGGAGTCAGCTGATTGGGTCATACTACTGCCGCCGCCGGAAATCATGGAGGGGCATGGGTTTCAGATGATTGGGTTATACCACCGCCGACAGAAATCATGGAGGGGCACGGGAGTCAGCTGATTGGGTTATACCACCGCCACTGGAAATCATGGAGGGGCACGGGAGGCAGATGACTGGGTCATACTGCCGCCGCTGGAAATCATGGAGGGGCAGGGGTTTCAGATGATTGGGTTATACTGCCGCCGATAGAAATCATGGAGGGGCACGGGAGGCAGATGATTGGGTAATATTGCCGTCGATGACAGAAATCATGGAGGGGCACGGGAGTCAGATGATTGGGTCATGCCGCCACCAGAACTCAGGGAGGGGCACGGGAGCCAGCTGATTGGGTCATACCGCCGCCGACACAAATCATGGAGGGGCACGGGAGGTAGATGATTGGGTTTTACCGTATTTGACACAAATCGTGGAGGGACACGGGAGGCAGATGATTGGGTTATACCGCCGCTGACCTAAATCATGGAGGGGCATGGGAGGTTTGGGTTATACCGCCACCAACAAATCATGGAGGGGTACAGGTTTCAGATGATTGGGTTATACTGCCGCCGACAAATCATGGAGGGGTACAGGGTTCAGATGATTGGGTTATACTGCCGCCGACAAATCATGGAGGGGCATGGGAGGCAGTTGTTTGGGTTATACCGCCGCCGACAAATCATGGAGGGGTACGGGTTTCAGATGATTGGGTTATACCGCCGCCAACAAATCGGGGAGGGGCACAGATGATCAGGTGATACAGCTGACGGAGGAAATATTTGGACATTGCTAAACAAAAACGATAACCCGATTTATCCCCTCCTACTCCAAGAATGCCCTTTTACATTTTTATTTATTTATATTTTTTTCTAGCCATCTCTTCCCAAGATTTTTTTTTCTCTTCAGTTGTGACTTCCTTGCATGCTGCTTGAGCTGGTCTCTTTATGCAGATATCTGGAACACTGCATCCCCAACAATGGCGTTGGAGGCGGTACCCAAACTGCACTGGACTAGACTATTGCAGGGCCTGCCTGGAATGTGACTTTCAGACACTGGCCTCTGCATTGCAGCGCTTTCTAGAATTTTGATGGCCCAGAGCGCCATCTCGTTTGTGCTGAAGACCGCGCTGGACTGACTGGGTCAGTCACTAGTCATGGGTGGGCGAGTACTGGGAGATGGTAAAGGTATGTGAGTGCACTAAGATGGGGGGGAAATAACCGCAGCTATGCACAAAGGTAACCTCAATCAAACAATACAGTAATGGTGCAGCACTTAAGATATTAAGACCATAAAATCTGATAAACCGGTAATAAAAGTTCATAAATGAGTGTAAAATGGTTAAAAGCTCAAAAAGGTGACTTTCAGTGCTCCTAAAGTGCCCGTTTTCCTGGTGGGTCGGTGCTTGTGCAATAATTGTGGAAGAATTGCGCACTCACCAGACGTGCAATGAAAATGCGCCCATGAATATAAATCCAGATGTCGTCAGGGTAGGTCAGGTACTGCTGTAACTTCCCTCTGACTGGCCTCAATGCTGGGAGTTGTGGGGATGACTAACAGGAGTATTACATTTCAGACGCCCTGCACAAGATCCAGCCCAGTATCCAGAGAGGGAGCCTCCTGCACATCCTGAGAGCAGCACCCACTTATCCCTTAAGGGGAGCTCTGGCTGATTTTGGATCAATATTTAAAGCCCCAGGATCCAGTTGATGTACCATTCCACCCTTCAGAGGGAAGTTACCCCAGTACCTGGCCTACCCTGATGACATCTGGATTTATATTTATGGGCGCATTTTCATTGCGCGTCTGGTGAGTGTGCAGTTCTTCCACAATTATTGCACAAGCACCGACACACCAGGAAAACGGGCACTTTAGGAGCACTGAAAGTCACCTTTGAACTTAAACAGGTAATAAAAGTTCATAAATGAGCGTTAAAATGGTTTATCAGATTTTATGGTCTTAATATCTTAAGTTCAAAGGTGACTTTCAGTGCTCCTAAAGTGCCTGTTTTGCTGGTGAGTCGGTGCTTGTGCAATAATTGTGGAAGAATTGCGCACTCGCCAGACGCGCAATGAAAATGCGCCCATAAATATAAATCCAGATGTCATCAGGGTAGGCCAGGTACTGGGGTAACTTCCCTCTGAAGGGTGGAATGGTACATCAACTGGATCCTGGGGCTTTAAATATTGATCCAAAATCAGCCAGAGCTCCCCTTAAGGGATAAGTGGGTGCTGCTCTCAGGATGTGCAGGAGGCTCCCTCTCTGGATACTGGGCTGGATCTTGTGCAGGGCGTCTGAAATGTAATACTCCTGTTCGTCATCCCCACGACTCCCAGCATTGAGGCCAGTCAGAGGGAAGTTACAGCAGTACCTGGCCTACCCTGATGACATCTGGATTTATATTCATGGGCGCATTTTCATTGCGCGTCTGGCGAGTGCGCAATTCTTCCACAATTATTGCACAAGCACCGACCCACCAGGAAAACGGGCACTTTAGGAGCACTGAAAGTCACCTTTTTGAGCTTTTAACCATTTTACGCTCATTTATGAACTTTTATTCATTACCTGTTTATCAGATTTTATGGTCTTTAATATCTTAAGCGCTGCACCATTACTGTATTGAGTACTGGGAGATGTCCCTCCCAGTAGGTTGGGCCCAATGATGGGTACTGGCGGTGAACCCTCCTAGGGTTTGGGCTGCTGCCTATTTTATATGGCTTTAAGTTCGTTTCAACACTTGGAATAATAGGAAAGAAGGTGCGTCTGGTGTCCAATGGAATGCATGTTTGATGGTAGAATAAGAGGCGGCGGCTTCCCGGTAATATCACATACTGGGCTAGCGGCAGCGTGAAACTTTACTGAACTGCATAGTTTCAATTCGGCCCATGAAGTCCTGCATACCTGCTGGAAAGTCCTCCCAGGGAGTGCCAAACCCAGAGCTATGGAAGTCTCCAAGAAGGAACTTAAGCAGGGGTCAGCATTCCAGGCCTGGTGCCCAGAAGATGCAAGTTTGACAGATTAACCCCTTCATGTTCACTTTTGCCCCCTTCCTCTCAGGCCAATTTCCAGCTTTCAGTGCTGTCACACTTTGACAATTGCACGGTCATGCAACTGTATCCATATGAAATTTTTAGCATTTTTTTCTTTGAGACAGATAAAACTTTATTTGGGTGGTATTTATTCAACACTTCAAAATTTTTATGTATGTATGTTTGAATAAATTTTGCTTAAGATTTATGAAAGATTTGCAAAATTTTATGTTTTTTTTTACTAAAAAAAAAAAACCCAAATTCAATTTATAACAATTTTTTTACATTTTTATTTTTTACATACTGTCACCCTAGCAGTACAGTGTCACTACTTGTGGGGGGGGGGTGATGTGTGGTTTTTTTTTTTTTTTTTTACCACAGATTCCTCTTACAGCCTTTATGGGTTTGAAAGCAATCATTTCTCCTTCTCTCTGGCTGCATTCCTGCAGTCATTGAGAAATACTGTGAAAGCTGTGATTGGTCACAGCTTGTCACATGGTACAAGGCTGTTGTGAATGGCCCTGTACCATGTGACCTCGGTGATCATTCACAGCTTTCACATGTAGTAAGCAATGTGAGAAGTGACATCTTGCTTACGCCTATTCATGTGATCACTGATTGGCCAATCAGTGATCGCATTATTATTATACAGGATTTATGGCGCCAACAGTTTGCTCAGCGCTTTACAATATAACGGGAGACAATACATTTCAATACAAGAGAGAAAGGAGGGCCCTGCTCCTTGGAGCTTACAATCTAGGAGGGAGGGGCTAGTGGTACAGAAGGTAGTAACTGGGGGATGGACTGGTTGGAGGAGTAGAAGATTCCAGTATTAGCTGAGGGCAGGATAGGCTTCCCTGATGAGATCGGTTTTCAGAGATCGTCGCCTAAAAGTGAGCAGAGTAGGCGATAGTCTGACAGATTGGGGTAGAGAGTTCCAGAGGATGGGGAAGCTCTGGAGAAGTCCTGGAGACTAGCATGGGAGGAGGAGACAAGGGAGCTAGAGAGTAGAAGGTCTTGCGAGGAGCGGAGAGGACGGTTTGGGTGATATTTAGAGACAAGATCGGTGATGTAATTTGGGGCTGAGTTATAAATGGCTTTATATGTGTTAATGTTTTGAATTTTATCCGTTGGGCAATGGGAAGCCAATGGAGGGATTGGCAGAGGGGGGTGGAGGACACTGATTGAAGGGATTGGCAGAGAGGGGTGGAGGACACTGAGTGGAGGCCAGTGGAGGGATTGGCAGAGAGGGGTGGAGGACACTGAGTGGAGGCCAGTGGAGGGATTGGCAGAGAGGGGTGGCAGATACAGAACGGTTAGTAAGGTGGATGAGTCTGGCCGCAGCATTCATGATAGACTGAAGATGGGATAGCCTGCGATGAGGTCGGCCAGTGAGGAGGGAGTTGCAATAGTCAAGCCGAGATATATCAAGGGAGTGAATAAGTTGCTTAGTGGTTTCCGAGGTTAGGAACGGCCGTATCTTGGAGATGTTGCGGAGGTGAAGTCTATACGATTTGGACAGCGATTGGATTTGGGGGTGAAAGGACAGATGAGTCTAGGATTACACCGAGTATCCTGACATGAGGGACTGATGATTGTGTTATTGATCTTGATGGAGAAGTCAGAGGGAAGGGGAAATACTAAGAGCTCAGTTTTGGACAGATTGAGTTTGAGGAAGTGGAGTGACATCCATGCCAATATGTCACTTAGTAGATTAGTAATGCGAGCGGAGACTGAAGGGGTGAGGTGAGGAGGAGACTGAAGGGGTGAGGTGAGGAGGAGACTGAAGGGGTGAGGTGAGGAGTAGAAAGATAGATGTGTGTCATCAGCGTAGAGATGGTACTTAAAGCCATGGGAGTTTATTAAGTGACCAATAGAGGAGGTGTAGATGGAGAAAAGGGGTCCAAGTACAGAACCTTGACGGACCCCTACAGAAAGAGGGAGTGAAGAGGAGGAGGCAGCGTTATAGGTAACACTGAAGGAGCGCTGCGATAGGTAGGAGAACCAAGAGTGGAGTTTTTTGAGGAGGAGGGGATGGTCAACCATATCAAAAGCTGCAGAGAGGTCAAGTAGTAAGAGTACGGAGTAGTGGCCATTGGTTTTAGCACATGATCGGGACCTCACACAGAAGCTCCCAGGGAGCACGCCCAATCCAAAATGGCGGGCGCCGTTTATGAACGGCAACCCGCCCATGCAATGCCATAGTTCGGCTGTTCATATACAGCAGCCGGACGGGAAGTGGTAAAGAGGCATTTGAGAGTAGCGACGAGTACATCAATCCAATGCGTTTCGGGAGAAAAGGCTCTCCCTTCTTCAGGGCTGTTCCTGCATGCAGCAACCTCAGCTGTCGCTCTGTCAGTCTCTCCTTCGAAACATTGCAAATATATACCCAGTGTAGGTATCCCTCGCATTTTTAATAGCATGCTGCAACAGCCCTTTCTGACGACACGCGTTGGGTTGACTACTTATCGCTTCTCTAAAATGCCTCTTAATCTATCAAACTTGCATTCTTTTGGGCACCGGGCACTCTTTCGTTCCTGTTCGCAGGTCCGAAGCGGTGGCACAGCTTCAGATGTGCCCCTGTCCCTGAAGACTCCTGAGTAGGCTGTGTGGGCCAAGTACTGGGAATTACTTAGTTTATTAGAACTGTTGGGTTCAGAGGTGGACTGACCATTTGGAAACTCAGACACTGCCCGAGGGCCCGGGGTCAGTAGGGGGCCCCATGAGATGCTCCTGGTACCATTTTCATAGGCTTTTTTTTAGTTTGGGCAAGGACACAGGGACCACGTGATCCCCTATTGCCGGGGGGCCCCATGAGTTGTCAGTCCGCCCCTGGTTGGGTTCCATTATTCTACCTCTTTTCTATTTGGTTTTCTACAGAAAAGGTAAAAATGTGGGTTTGTGTGCTGCGTGTGACCAAGTGGAGTGTCGTGCGTCCGTGCTCCTCACTCTTGTTCCTTCCATTCACCATGAGGTTGCCACCTCTCCTGCTTGCGGTTCCATTTTTGGTTAGTCCTTTGCTGTCACCTCCAGTGACCTGGTGCTCTCTGGGCATTTGCACCTCTCCTGCTTCCAGCTGCTGGTTGTTGAGTATCCAAGGTATTACCTTGTATTCTGAGCGAAGTTGCCCCTGCTTGTAGTGCAGCACATTGGAATGCAAACACACGGCAAGGCTGCCCCACTGTGCCAGGACTTTCCAGCTTATGATCCACTAAACATTTCAGGGTGTCCTGCAATGCTGCTTCTCAAGGGCTTCACCTAGGCCAGGGGTGGGCAACTGTGGCCCGTGAGGCATTGCAAAACTGACAGTTACAAGCATGACTCCCAAAGGCAGAGGCATGATGGGACTTGTAGTTCACCAACAGCTGGAGGGCCCACCCCTGACCTAGACAGCCTGGAATGCTGACCCCTGCTTAAAGCGGGAGTTTCAGCTGAAAAAAAAGTCAGCAGCTACAATTTGTAACAAACTGTTGCTGACTTTTAAAATGCAGACACTTACCTGTCCCTCAGTTCAGCGGTGACCTTACCGGCCGTCTTTTCTACCTGGCGCCGGCATCTTTAGTGTAGGCCCCTGGCTGTGACACCTTGTGGCTTCACAGCCGAGTGCCCACTGCGCATGTGCTGGAAGTGCTGCGATTTGTGAATGGCCCTGCAGTCTTCTGGGACCTGTCACGTGTCCCAGAAGACTACAGGGAGGACAACCTCCGACCGCCTAGGCCAGGGGTAGGCAACCTGAGAGCCGCAGGGCTACAAGTTCCATCATGCCTCTGCAAGTCATAGCTGTAACTGTCAGTTTTGTAATCTTTGCAATGCCTCATGGGAAATGTAGTTCCACAACAGCTAGAGAGCCGCAGGTTGCCTACCCCTGGCCTAGGTGATCACAGTGGGAGCGGGTACCTGTCAAATTCTGGTACCTGCACCCAACTCCCAACCCCCCTGCACCCCAAAGGTGCCAATCCTTAATGGAGAGTGGGGGACAAAGCAATAAAGCAGAAATTCCCCTTTTGGGTGGAAGTCCGCTTAAAGTTCCTTCTTGGAGACTTCCAAAGCTCTGAGTTTGGCCCCTTCCTCCCTGGGAGGATTTTCCAGCAGAGATGCAGGATTTCATGGGCCAAATTTAAAACTTTGCTGAACCGCATAGTTTCACACTGCCGCTAGTCCAGTATGTGATATTGGAGGAAAGCTGCCTCAACCCTGGCTCCTCCTAAGACGCGTTTTTTGCCTCACCTAAATCCTGGGGTGGAACAAAATGCACCAGAAGGCATGACTTGAGGAGCCGAGGTTGAGGCTACTTCACACTATCACATACTGAGCTAATGGCCATGCGGTACCTACATATTGTATAGTTGTTTCCAAGGAGAAATGATAGCCGCCGGCACCTATTCATACAATGGATCACTGCAGTACTTTGAGTGGTGCTGCCAGTTGTTTGTGGTTCAGACTCCCTGCGACCCGTACAGAGGCCATAAAGAAGTATAAAACATAACCAACATCAGCGCTCGAGTCATGTAAGAAAAACGAAAAGCTGTCCTTGAAGGGGAGGAACGTGGGGATAGAGCAGTGTTACTCAACCTTTTCTCCAGTCAAGGCACCCTTTAAAATTATGAAGGGCGCCTCGGGACTGTCCATGGGTTTTAAGGGGTGCCTCGGGACTGTCCATGGATTTTAAGTGGTGCCTCGGGACTGTCCATAATTTTAGACAGTCCCGAGGCAACCTTTAAAATCCATGGACAGTCCTGAGGCACCCTTTAAAATTATGGACAGTTCCAAGGCACCCAATTCTACCAACATCCACACATGGAGGATACCCAACATTTGAGGGAATTTATTCTTCCAAAGCAAATGGAATACTAGTCAGTACCGGTGTGCAGAAGTGTATTTGCTTTGGAAGAATAAATCCCCTCTAATGTTGGGTGCCCTCCATATGTGGATGTTGGTAGAATTGGGGGGGCCTCGGGCCTGTCCATGGATTTTAAAGGGTGCCTCGGGCCGGTCCATGGATTTTAAAGGGTGCCTCGGGACGGTCCATAAATTTAGACAGTCCTGGAGGCACCCTTTTAAACCATGGGGCACCCCATTCTACCAACATCCACATATGTAGGGCACCCAACATTAGAGGGGATTTATTCTTCCAAAGCAAATGGAATACTAGTCAGTACCGGTGTGCAGAAGTGTATTTGCTTTGGAAGAATAAAAATCCCCTCTAATGTTGGGTGCCCTACATATGTGGATGTTGGTAGAATGGGGTGCCTCGGAACTGTCTAAAATTATGGACAGTCCTGGAGGCACCCTTTAAAATTATGGACAGTTCCGAGGCACCCCATTCTACCAACATCCACATATGTAGGGCACCCAACATTAGAGGGGATTTATTCTTCCAAAGCAAATACACTTCTGCACACCGGTACTGACTAGTATTCCATTTGCTTTGGAAGAATAAATCCCCTCTAATGTTGGGTGCCCTACATATGTGGATGTTGGTAGAATGGGGTGCCTCGGGACTGTCCATGGTTTAAAAGGGTGCCTCGGGACTGTCCATGGTTTAAAAGGGTGCCTCGGGACTGTCTAAAATTATGGACGGTCCCGAGGCACCCTTTTAATCCATTGGACGGTCCCGAGGCACCCTTTTAATCCATTGGACGGTCCCGAGGCACCCTTTTAATCCATTGGACGGTCCCGAGGCACCCTTTTAATCCATTGGACGGTCCCGAGGCACCCTTTTTAATCCATTGGACGGTCCCGAGGCACCCTTTTAATCCATTGGACGGTCCCGAGGCACCCTTTTAATCCATTGGACGGTCCCGAGGCACCCTTTTAATCCATTGGACGGTCCCGAGGCACCCTTTTTAATCCATTGGACGGTCCCGAGGCACCCTTTAAAATCCATTGGACAGTCCTGAGGCCCCCCCAATTCTACCAACATCCACATATGTAGGGCACCCAACATTAGAGGGGATTTATTCTTCCAACGCAAATACACTTCTGCACACCGGTACTGACTAGTATTCCATTTCTCTTCTTGTTCTCCATCACTGAGCTAATGTGACCCCAGCACTGATGGAGAGGGGCGGGGGGGGGGAGGGTCAAACGAGGATGCTGTGCAGACAGCTGACATCCTCCTTACCAACTGATGATGTCATTGGTTGTCAGGACGCCGGCAGCTAGAAGGTCGTAATGGTGCACAATGGGAACCTGTGGCTTTGTGCAACTAAAAGGCAGCCACTGGCTTTTATACAAGTTTAGTCATTTTGCTAAGGCACCCCTGAAGAAACCTCAAGGCACCCCGGGGTGCCTGGGTACCCTGGTTTAGAGGCTGGTATAGAGTTTCACTCCAATATTATTATAATTCAGGATTTATGGCGCCAACAGTTTGCTCAGCGCTGTACAATATAACGGGAGACAATACAGCAACAATACAGTTCAATACAAGAGGGATAGGAGGGCCCTGATCCTGGGAGCTTACAATCTAGGATAGCAGGTGATGTTTTAGGCTCTACAGCCCCCTTCCGAATGGGAAATCTTCAACTCTGAATGACAGAACGGGGGGGGGGAAAAAAAGGGTGCAAAAGCCTTGTGACTTGCCCCAAAACAATTTATTGATGTAAAAGGCATACTCGCAAAAGCCGTGCGGCTATGAGCGTTCATGAGTAACCAGAACCCCAGTACCTGCGATTGTAAGTGCCTAAGATTGATGCAGCTACTGAGATTCTGGTTGATTGTCACTCATAGCCACCTGCCTTTTGTGCATTTTAAGATCAACAAATTGTTTTGCAATCGTACACAAGACTTTTGCGCTTTTTTTTTTTTTTTTTTTTTTTTTTCTCTCCCTCATTTTGTCATAGGGGCCATAAGTATACCTCAACACGTTTCCCTGTTTATCTGTAATCATTAGCTGGCTTGCCTGCAGCCTCTGAGCCCTCTGCAGTAGGGGCTCCCATGAAGGGTCTGTTGCCAGATAATGAGGTCTGACTAGCCTCAGGCAGCTGCCATGACGCTCAAGCTTTGAAAGACCACTTTTGGCTCTTTTGTTGCAGTCAATGCCAACCTAAAAATGGAAAAGCCGCCTGTAACTTCTAGTGCTGCTACCTGTCTAGGATCCCTTTAACCTCCCTAGCGGTCTTATGTCAGTATTTTTGTGCTCAAAGCCGTACATTGTTTTCTATGGAAATATGCTTTGTTTTTGTTTTTTTTTTTTTTGTAGGCCTGTAATTCTTAGGAATAACTCCCTGAAATCTATCCCAACAAGAGTCTAGTAAATATCCCGGGGAGGATAAAATTTGAAACGCGAAATAAATTATTATAAATCATAAAAAATTATAATAAATTTAATTCAATAATGTAATCACACTGAAATGTGAAATAGAGCGCTAAGTTCGCACATCGCTGAGCAAAGTCACGGAATCGTTTTCAGTGTCTGATGCAGAATTGAGTGATAATGATTTGTGGGGGAAATTCGTCAAGTGGTTCTGATTTACTATCGCTGTTCTCTAGCCGGTCTAAAACCGCGTCTGACCTAAAGGGACGCTTTTTGGACGCCATGGACGTTTCTCAGTTTCCAGGCAGAAAGAACAGTAAAAATGCAGGCAGGACAAAGCACTCGGGACAAAATGTATGTGAAATGGTTTGATACAGGAATGTTATACTATGTGATTTTAGTGTATTATGTGTATGTAAAATGTTAAAATTTTTGAATTTCCTGCCGGTTCCGTCCCCCGTACATCACAACGCTCTCAGGGAGAGGAACCCGGAATCAGCTGGAGGACATGGTCGGGGACGCTGCAGGGGGGATATCGCGGGAGCGCAGGACAAGGTGATACAGGGATCACAGAGCCAACGCTGCAGGGTATTCCTGTGTAGCTGGGGGGGGCTTACCACTTCTGGTACTGAAAGTTAATACTGAGCTACACTCAGGAATACCGCCAGGGGGTAGTTGGCCTCCCTGGCGGTATTCCCGAGTGTAGCTCGGGGGTAAAGTTTCAGCACCACAAGCAGTAACCCCCCCCTGAGCTACACTCGGGAATACACTGCAGCGTTGCTCCGGGATCTCTTCTGCACTTACCTTGTCCTGCGCTCCCGCAATGTCCCCCCTGCAGTGTCCCCGGCCATCTCCTCCAGCTGATGCCGGCATCTGTCTTCCGGGTTCCGTTCCCTGCGACGTCGGGAGATACGGGGGATGGAACTGGCGGGAAATTTGAAAATTACAAAAAGTGACATTCACTAAATACACTAAAATCACATAGTATAACATTCCTGTATCCAACCATTTCACATACATTGTGTCCCGAGTGCTTTGTCCGGCGCCCTGCCTGCATTTTTTACCGCCCCTTCTGCCTGGAAACTGAGAAACGTCCATGGCGTCCAAAAAGCGTCCCTTTAGGTCAGACGCGGTTTTAGACCGGCTAGAGAACAGCGATAGTAAATCAGAACCACTTGCAGAATTGAGTGATAATGATTGGTGGGGGAAATTCCTCATCAGACCGCTGAAAATGATTCTGCGACTGAGCTCAGCGATGGGCCAACTTGGCGCTATATTTCACATTTCAGTGTTTTTGGTTTGATTATATTATTGAATTAAATTTATTATATTTTTTATGATTTAATAAATTATAATTTATGATTTTGTGTTTCAAATTTTATCCTCCCCGGGATGTTTACTAGACTCTTGTTCGGACAGATTTCAGTGAGTTATTCCTAAAAATTACAGGCCTACAATAAAAAAATACATATTTCCATGCAAAAAAAAGTACCGCTTTGAGCACAGAAATATGGACATAATCAGGCCGCTAGGGAGGTTAAAGCAGTGAGCAATGGCTGTCAACCGATCTGAAGGGGGCCTTCAAATGTGTCCCTTGATCTCACCAAAGGGCCACATATTGCGTTGATTGACTAAAATTGGAGAGTGCAAAATCTGGTGCAGCTCTACATAGAAACCAGTCCGCTTCCAAGTTATTTTTTTGGGGGGGTCAAAGCTTAATTGAACAAGTGGAAGGTAGAAGCTGATTGGCTACCATGCACAGCTGCACCTGATTTTGCACTCAACCCCATAATATGCAATGCTTGAGAAGAGGGTCAGAGAGTGCAGACCTAATAGAGGAAATGAGTCTGTGTGTGGACAGGATATATTGTTGGCTCAGGATATGCTGCAGAAGGCCGTATGAAATGGGGAACATGTTACATGATGCTGGTGGAGATAAATGCTGTTACCCTAATCCATGTTCTCACTACAGACAGCTGAGGGTTGCATATCATATACCAAAGGGCCATAGGTTGGACCTTAGAGGCTCTAAAGACTACTAAAACATCTCTGGTACACTATTGTCCTGTATGGAGACCAGGCAACTCCTGATAAACTCCATATCTCTGAAATATTTTTCAATTCAGTGCCAGTTTAACTGCTTCCCAGGCCATATGCATATATGCGGCCTCTCGGCGGGTGGGCCTTCACGCTGAGAGGCCACATATATGCGTTCCTGAAGATACACAACTGTGCTGGAAGTGCTTGATGTGCACGCTCCCTGCACAGTTAACTGTGGCTAATGGAAAGCTCCCAATCTCTACTTGTGATTGAGAGCTTTGCAGTCATGTGATCACTGTGCCAGACAATCACAGTTGTCACATGATCAAAAACCCTGTCCCGACTCCCACCCTCTGAAACCCCTTAAAGGGCTGGTAGACAGCAGTGCCAAGAAGTGGCCCATGCCCACTGTAGCTCTGACAGTATCCTGTCTTTAAAAACAAACCCCACTGATTCCTGTAGAGTAGGGGTCTCCACTTACAAAACAAAGGGCAAGTTTACTGTCCTTCAGACTTTAGGGGGGCTGGACTGTGGCCATTGAGAGTAGAGAACAATGCCCCATCTTTGGTGGTGGTGGGAGGAATTATACCCCATCATTAGCGTTATTGGGCCCACTGTTGGTGTTGTAGGGAGGAATTATGCCCCATTGTTGATATCCATGGATGAAATAGTGCCCCAAGGGCTAGATAAAAGCAAGCAAAGGGCCACATCTGGCCCCCGGGCTGCAGTTTGAGAACCACCGCTCTACAGCAGTGGTCTCCAATCAGCAGTCTGCAGCCTTCCTCCTCCTAGGCACTGGTTTCCTGTTGGCTCTTACAGCTAGATTTTAGCTCAGGGTTTCTCAACTAGGGTTCCTCCAGAGGTTGCTAGGGCTTCCTTGAGCAATGAAAAATTTCTCCCACTGTATATGTTCCCACTGACACCATTGATGTTTTTAACTATCTGTAAGGGGTTAATTCTTCCCTTTTTGACCACGAGTGTAAGTAGCAGTCTTCCCACTGACCACCAATGTAAGGGGCATTCTTCCCGCTGCTGACCCCAATGTAAGGGGCATTCTTCCCGCTGACCCCCAATGTAAGGGGCATTCTTCCCACTGACCACCAATGTAAGGGGCATTCTTCCCGCTGACCCCCAATGTAAGGGGCGTTCTTCCCGCTGACCCCCGATGTAAGGGGCATTCTTCCCGCTGACCCCCGATGTAAGGGGCGTTCTTCCCGCCGACCCCCGATGTAAGGGCCCGATGCTTCCCGCCGACCCCCCAATGTAGGGGGCATTCTTCCCGCCGACCCCCCAATGTAGGGGACCCCGCCGACCCCCCAATGTAGGGGGTTCTTCCCGCATTCTTCCCCCCGACCCCCCCATGTAAGGGGTTTTTCCCGCTGATGTAAGGGACGTTTTTTTTCCACTGACCATCACACTAATGCCTCATGAGTTGTAGATATACCAATTTTTAGCCGGGGTTCCCTGAAAACGGATATTTCAAGGGCTCCTCTGTATTGAAAAGGTTTGCTTTAGCTACTGGAGCAGATGGGGATGTGGTTTAGCAGGAGTGTGCTGTCCTGCACTCCCATTGGCTCCTGGAGTTGGGATGGAATTGTGGGGGTCCTTCTAGCCTTCTCTGGCTGCCTGACAGTCATAGCAAAGTGATACTCGCCAAACTCCGGCCTCCTTATGAACGCGCCAAACTCCGGCCTCCTTGCACAGAGCAGCAAATGTAACTGAATGGAGGGAGCCTTGCAGTTATTATTCTGGGGCCCAGCGGGCATACAGGACACTGTGTTCTGAAGAATCTTGACTTGTATGTTGCTGATATCTGTTCAAGCCTGACACACTGCAGTAGAGTCCCATTTGCACCAGGCGGGTTTCAGTGACCTGCCTAGAGCTGGAGGGGGTTTTGGGTTTTGCAAGGGGAACTTGTGTATTTTTCTCCGGCCCTGTCTGCTGTGGCTCTTGTTGATCAGCACCAGACAATTGTGTTTTGGCATTCTGAAACAGTAGTGGACATGGAAGAGAGTCAGAAGTGTACAATCTACTCCAGGGGACCATGACCAGTTTTGGCCACCCCCCTCTGTTTTGCATTTTACGGTTACTTTCACAACACTCCCCTCCCTCACCAATCTGGACATATGATCTATTACAGGAGTGATGCCCCAGTAATTGCTTTTGGTTCATTGATGGCCAATTTGAAAGTGCTTGTTGCACGTTTGTATCCTTTCTGATTGGTTTATGCATTCATGTGAAGAGATGCTGTGCAATACCGTCTCCCTGGGGACATTACTTACTTTCAATTCTCATTATTTATGTAGAGAACTGGACCTGTAACTTGTGGGAACCAATCAGATTTTACTTTTTGTTTTTGAGGAACATTAAACAAGAATTTGGTTACAGTGGCATACCACTTGCCATTTTTCTTCATGGATCAGCCCTATAGCTTCTTAAAAATTACATCTGGGCTTTAGGTACACTTAAATCCATAATTTTATATTTGTTATGGATGGAGTAAAAAAGCGGGAACAGGGTTTGGCAGCAAGTCAGTTGCAATCTGCCTATTGATTATGGCCATGTTGGGTCATGGAAGATTTTTGAAGACTTTAGCAGGCCCTTGTCTCCTTTGAGAAGCACTGCTGTAGAGGATGTGACCTTTATGGATTTGAAGATTTTTGGACAGGGTTAGGTCTTTGGAAATGTTTTTCCTAAACCCTGTTTTCTCTTTCAGGGCTTGCATTGCAACCTTTCATGGCCATGATGCTAGCCTAGCAAAGGATTAGGGGAATTGATATGAGAAGGGATCCAGCTTCTACACAGATTCTCTATGGGTTGAGAGCTTAGACCTCATGTCAGCACCCCTGAACTACTGTCTAGATGGGTTAGTGGATGTATCCTGTCCTGTTTTCCTTTTCCTATCCATGAACAGGTGAAGATCTTTTTTTTTTTTTTTTTTTGGTTGAAATGTTCGCTTTACATGTCCTTTGAGCGACAATGACATGAGGGACGATGTATGGCATAGTAGCCTTGGACATGCTCATTAAGGAGGTCACTGAGGGCAAGAATGCTTATCTACTGCAGCAGAAGAAGCCTAGCCCTTAAACTGGGATGACTTGTCCCTCCACCACTGCCACGAAAAGTTCCTTTTTAAGTCCAGGCTTCACCCTCTAAGGCCAGAACCAAGGTAGGAGCCCAGTTCAACTTCCAAACCCTGGGCTTTCAACTATCCAAATCTTGAGACAAGTCCTCTCCAGCATGAAGTGGGAGCTTTGCAGATGTGTTGCAACAATCTGGATAGCCAGCATTTCAGATTACTGTGTGCAGAAGGTGTTTCCAGGGTCAGAAAGTTAGTTCCTCTCCCACGTATCTTCCTGGTTCATGTCTTTTAACCTTCCTGTGTCATTGCATACAGTTGCAGACCTTCTTGCAGTTCATGTATATTTTCTGGATTAAGAGATTTATTTCAACATTTTCACAGTTCCCAAACCAAAAAGTGACATCTGCCCCCTCTTCAATCTCAAAGCATTTGGATGCAGAATCCTAAGGTGTCATGGATGAGTACTGAGAGGTGGCATTCCTGGGGCTACACTGATCATCAGGGCACATTGCCCCTCCGAAGAATGCCGATTACTGGCTCTCCTCTCCTCTGTCAGCGTGACGGCTCGTGAGGAGAGAAATGCCGATAACCAGCATTTCCCTGTTTTACATGCAATCGATGATTGGACACAGCTGATCACATGACCGAGCCGACCTCTTCGGCCCTTTCCGTTGATCTGTGATCCGCTGTGTCCGAGGGTCACAGCACACCGCTGATCACGGCGCTGTGCGCTCCTGGAGCCATTCATGTGTGATGATAATGGGAGGACGTCATATGACTCCTCCCAGAACGAGAGAACCACATGGCACCAGTCATTGGACTATATGGTGGGCGGGAGGGAGGCGATTAAAAGCGGAACGAAGTCCTCGCAGCAGTGGATAGCCAGATGGTGGCTGGGCGAACAGCTCGTATTCCGGGTGGATGCTACATGGCGTCTTTTCAGGAATGTGCATTGCGCAGGGCCGCGCTGCTGTGCGATCTGTCACCAGCCGTGTACCTTGGACACAGCCGATGACCTCGGAGTACCGGCCCCATTGCCAGTACCATGTGACCTGCTGTGACCAATCACAGCAGGTCACATGACAGTTGTATGCAATGGATGGCTTCATTCATGCCATCCATTGTATACAAGTGTGTACTAGCTGTGTGTCAGTGATCACATGCACAGGCTGGCCAATCACAGCCCAGCTGTGTCATGTGATTAGCTTGGCCAAGTCACAGCTAAGCACAAAAAAAAAAAAACCCTGAATGAATCGATGTCATTCAGGTAAAGGCTTGCTTAAAGCAAAGTAACTCTTTGCTATAAGCAAATTGTGTGTGTGTAAAAAAAAAAAAAAAAAAAAAAAAACTGACCACTTCCCCAATGTGGTCAGTTTTTTGTTTTGTTTTTTTGTACTGTCACCAGTTAGTGTACCTGATCACTGCCATGCCAGTTATAGGCAGATGCTGTACTGCACTGGTGACACTATGTAAAAAAAATAAAATAATGAATCATTTGTTTAATTCACTTTCTGAAAAATTATGACAAAAAAATTACAACTTCAAACAACTCGCCATGCTTCTTATGAAATACGTTGGACTGTCTACTCTGCAAAAAGGGGTCCTTTGGGGGGGATATCTGTACCGTCCTGTCCTTTGGGGGGGATATCTGTACCGTCCTGTCCATTTGGGGGATATCTGTACTGTTCTGACATTCTTGGACCTCAAGAAATTAGATTGGCTGTCAGTACTTCAGGATTGATCAATATTCAGATCTATACCATAGTTTGTGAACTCTATAACTTTCCTACAAACTAAAAAAATACATCCTAATTTGGGTTATTCTCACCAAAGACATGTAGCAGAATACATCTCGGCCTAAATTTATGAAGAACAATTATTTATTTGCAAACTTTTATAACAGCAACAAAGAAAAACATTTTTTTTTCCAAAATTTTTGGCCTTTTTTTTGTTAATTTAGCAAAAACGACTCCAGTGTTGATTAAATATCACCAAAAGAAAGCTCTAGTTGTGTGAAGAAAATGACATTTTAGTTTGGGTACAGTGTGGCATGACCGCGCAATTGTCATTCAAAGTGTGACAGTGCTAAAACCTGAAAATTGGCCTGGACAGGAAGGGGGTGAAAATGCCCGGTATGGAAGCTGGTTAAATAAAAAGTAAAGGCATGCTTTCTGATTGCATAAGGCCAAGATCAGCACGACATCCAGAGTTTTTGCTGACCTGGGCCTTATGCAGAGTTATCTGATGTGTTATCAGTAGAAATGCATTGGTCAGTATAAGGGGGGCGGTAACTGGTCCCATTCAGCTGGGCTTGTTCTGTAATGCTGGAGATGTTTTATGGCCTTACAATGCCTTGGATGAATGAGAACCTTCACAGCCAGAAGGGAGAGAGTACATAGGGGACATTGGCATTTACATACACTAATCAGCCATAACATGACCACAGGCAGGTAAGGTGAATAACACTGATTTATCTGGTTACAATGGCATCTGAAAGTGGGTGGGATATATTAGGCAGCAAGTAAACAGGTTGACCTTGAAGATTTGTGTTTGAAAGCAGAAAAATATAAAATGGGCAAGAGGATTTGAGCAACTCTGACAAGGGCCAAAGACTGAGCCAAACACCTACAAAACTGCAGCTCTTCTGGGATGTTCCCGGTCTGCTGGGGTTGGAACTGACCAAAAGTGGTCCAAGGAAAGAACTGGTGACAGGGTCATGGGTGACAAAGGCTCAATGATGGAGGTAGGGAGGGGGAAGGCTCAATGATGGAGGTAGGGAGGGGGAAGGCTCAATGATGGAGGTAGGGAGGGGGAAGGCTCAATGATGGAGGTGGGGAGCGGAGGCTGGTCTGTATAGTCTGGAGCTCCAGTAGCTCTTCTGATGGATCAATCACTCAAAAAGCGAATGCTGATTCTGACAGTTGTCAAACATAGAGCATTGTAGTTTTGTTGTGTATGGGGCTGTGTAGCTGCAGCCAGGTCAGGCTGCCCATGCCAACCTGTGTCCACAGCCAAAAGCACCTAAAATGGGGACATGAGCATCAGAACTGGACCACAGATCAATGGAAGAAGGTGACTTGGTCTGATGAATTCAAAAAATGGTTTCAGGAGCACCAGGAGTTTGAGGTGTTGATTTGGCCTCCATCTTCTTCTGATCTCAATCCATTCAAGCATCTGTGGGATGTGCTGCAAAAACAAGTCCTATCCATGGAGGCCCCACCTTTAAATCTTACTGGACTTAAAAGATCTGCTATTGACAGCTTGGTGCTAGATACCACAACATGCCTTCAGAAGTTTAGAGTTCACAGCCAAAAGCACCTACAATGGGCATGTAAGCATCAGAACTGGACCACCGAGAAATGGAAGAAGGTGGCCTGGTCTGCTCTTTCACATTTCTCTGTGGTCCAGTTCTGATGCTTGTGTCCATTGCAGGTGCTTTTTGGCTGTGAACTCTCGGCTTGATGCTACATACCACAACATACATTCAGAAGTCATCAGTAGCAGATCCTTTAAATCCTGTAAGGTGGAGGTGGGACCTCCATGGATTGGACTTCCTAGTACTATCTCTTCCCTAGGTAAGTGACACACGCACCCGGCCATCCCACGTGATGGAAGAAGGTCGCCTGGTTGTGCTTTACACCACGTGCATGGCATGGCCGGGTGCGTGTGTCACTTACCTAGGGAAGAGATAGTACTAGGAAGTCCAATCCATGGAGGCCCTACCTCAACTTTCAGGATTTAAAGGATCTGCTACTGATGCCTTGTTGCCAGATACCACAACATACCTTCAGAAGTCGAGAGTTCACAGCCGAAAGCACCTACAATGGACACGTAAGCATCAGAACTCGACGTAGCAGATACTTTAAATCCTGTAAGTTGAGAGGTGGGGCCTCCAAAGATTGGGGTTCCTGGTGCCATCTCTTCCCTAGGTAAGTGACACACAAGCACCCGGCAATCCATGTGATATAAAAGAAAGCAGGATACATCAGACCAGGCCCCCTTCTTCTCTGTGGTCCAGTTCTGATGCTTACGTGTCCATTGTAGGTGCTTTTTGGCTATGAACTCTAGACTTCTGAAGGTATGTTGTGGTACCTGGCACCAAGCCTTCAGTAGCAGATCCTTTAAACCCCATAAATTGAGAGGAGGGGCCTCCATAGATCGGACTTCCTGCTGCCATCTCTTACCTAGTTAAGGGACACTCTGTCACTCTAAAAGAAAGACCAGGCAACCTTCTTCAATCACATGGATGGCCGGGTGTGTCACTTACCTAGGGAAGAGATGGCATCAGGAAGTATGGTCCATGGAGGCCCCACCTCTCAACTTACAGGATTTAAAGAATCTGCTCCTGCCATCATGCTGCCAGATACCACAGCGTATCTTTTTAGAGGTCTAGTACAGGCCATGTCTCAATGGGCCAGGGATTGTTTTTGGCAGAAAAAGGGGGACCTACGCAATAGGTGGATGGTCGTATTGTTATGGCTGATTGGGGTAGGTCAATGTAGAAGACGCGTGCCGGAGTTCTCTGTGAAATGTGCCCAATTCTTCTAGTCAAGCACATTGGCTGTGTCCCGTTTTTCTGCAAACCCTTCTGCAGATGAAATCTAGGATCTTGTTTTGCATCAAATTGACAGCTTTCATGTAGATCATTGAGAACATCAATCCAAACCAAAAATGGCAACACTTTCATCCAAAGTGATGGGAATTTTCTCTGCTGGGTTTGAGCAAAGCGATTTCAATCCCGTCTCCTTGTGCTCAATCAACATCCCTAATGTCCATGTCCGATGGTGCAGGGTCTTGATCAAAAGTGGTTGCAATTACCATATGTATAGTATAACCTGTTTAACTGTGATAATTGAAATGCATGCAGTGTCTCTGATGCTTTCAGGGGGTTCCAAGTCAAGAAAATTATGCCCCCCCGGGGTTGCTGGTACGGAGGCACTTGCTGGGGTGCCTGCTCTGCGTCGTGGTCCAAGGCCTACTGATGTCCGCAACTACTTGTATAGACTTGGATTGACAGTTGTAGATTTGGGGAGAGAAGTGGTTTCAGTTAATGCCTACTCCCCCCCCCCCCCCCCCCCAACAGTTGCACTAGTGTAAGGGTGTGGGCAATCGTTGGGATTTGGTATTCTGGAAAAGTCTGCCTAATGGCTGATCTCATTCGTCTGCCTCCTCACCTCAGCCAATTAGAGGAAGCCTTGTATCCATTCATCAAATACAAAGCTTCCTGTGAATGGCTGCACAGCGCTCAGCCCGACTCGACTTTGTTCCAGGAATGGGAAGTCTTCGTACTGCTGCTGGAATTTGACGCTGTATATTGTATGTAGCTGATGGTATATACCGTTAATATCGCGCTAACAACAGCCGCCGCATAGTGAGTGAAATAGTTGTTTAAAACAATTGGTTCACTGCTTCCCACCGCCCTATACAGTGAAGGAAATGTGTATTTGATCCCCTGCTGATGCTGAATGTTCGCCCCTCACACAGAAATGATCGGTCTAACAATGGAATGTTCGCCCCTCAATGAAATGATCGGTGTAATGGAATGTTCGGTGTAACACTGAGAGACAGAATACAACAACAAATTCAGCAGAAATGATGCGTCTAACAAATGATGACTGATCTGCATGTTCATGAGGGAAAGAAGGATTTGATCCCCTATCATTCAGAAGGATTTCTGGCTCCCAGGTGTCTTTCATACAGGTAACAAGCTGAGATTAGAAGCAGTCTCTTAAAGGGAGTGCTGCTAATCTCATTGTGTTACCTGTATAAAAGACACCTGTCCACAGGAGCCATCAAACCATCAGATTCCAAACTCTCCACCATGGCAAAGACCAAAGAGCTGTCCAAGGATGTCAGGGACAAGATGGTAGACCTACACAGGCTGGACTGGGCTACCAGACTATGGCCAAGCAGCTTGGTGAGAAGGTGACAACAGTTGGTGCAATCATTCACAAATGGAAGAAACACAAAACAAGTGTCAGTCTCCCTAGGTCTGGTGCACCATGCAAGATCTCACCTCGTGGAGTGTCAATGATCATGAGAACAGTGAGGAATCATCCCAGAACTACACGTGAGGATCTTGTCAATGATCTCCAGGCAGCTGGGACCACAGTCACCAAGAAAACAATTGGTAACACACTACGCCGACAAGGACTGAAATCCTGCAGTGCCGCAAGGTCCCTCTGCTCAAGAAAGCACATGTCCAGGCCCGTCTGAAGTCTGCCACTGAACATCTGAATGATGCCGAGGAGGACTGGTGGAAAGTGTTGTGGTCAGATGAGACCAAAATCCAGCTCTTTGGCATCAACTCAACCGTGTTTAGAGGAGGAGGAATGCTGCCTATGACCCCAAGAACATCATCCCAACTGTGAAACATGGTGGTGGAAACATTCTGCTTTGGGGGTGTTTTTCTGCTAAGGGGACAGGACAACTGCACTGCTTCAAAGGGACGATGGACGGGGCAATGTACCCTCAAATCTTGGGTGAGAACCTTCTTCTCTCAGCTAGGGCATTGAAAATGGGTGGTGGATGGTTTTCCAGCATGACAATGACCCAAAACACATGGCCAAGGCAACAAAGGAGCGGCTCAAGAAGATGGAGTGGCTCCTGGAGTGACCTAGCCAGTCTCCAGACCTTCATCCGATTGTGGAGGGAGCTGAAAGTTCGAGTTGCCAAACGTCAGCCACGAAACCTTAATGACTTAGAGAGGATCTGCTAAGAAGAGTGGGCCAAAATTCCTCCTGAGATGTGTGCGAACCTGGTGGCCAACTCCAGGAAACTTCTGACCTCTCTGATTGCCAACAAGGAATTTGCCACAAAGTACTAAGTCATGTTTTGTGAAGGGGATCAATCCTTCTTTCCCTCATGAACATGCAGATCAGTCATCATTTGTTAGACGCATTTCTGCTGAATTTGTTGTTGTATTCTGTCTCTCAGTGTTACACCAAACATTCCATTGTTAGACCGATCATTTCTGTGTGAGGGGCGAACATTCCATTGTTAGACCGATCATTTCTGTGTGAGGGCGAACATTCAACATCAGCCGGGGAGCAAATACGCATTTCCTTCACTGTAGCAGAAATACTGCTACAGGGCGGCAGGGGTGCGCAAAATCACGTGAATATACACACACACACACGACTTTGCATTTCCGGGTAGGGGACATGTGAGCTCTACCTGTGCTGCCATTGGTGGCCTCACTGGGTCCCAGGCAGTGATATCACCAACGCAGGAGAAACCTGTATGTGAACAATCAGATGCACTGAAATTTCAGTGGCCGAACCCACCCCTATTGGCTGATATGAAAATAAGCACCAATACAGGTACTGAAAATAACCCCGCCCGCCACTCGGTAGTTCTCGGCCTTATCTGAGAAACCATCGAACGATTCCTGCCCAGGCCAATTTCCAGCTTTCAGCGCTGTCGCACTTTGGATGACAATTGCGCGGTCATGCAACACTATACCCATATGAAATTTTTAGCATTTTTTTTTGTGACAGAGCTTTATTTTGGTGGTATTTAATCACCTCAGGGTTTTTTTTTTATTTTTTTCTTAAACAAAAAAAACCACTGAAAATTTTGAAAAAAAAATTTTTTTCTTAGTTTTTGTTATAAAATTTTGTAAATAAGTGTTTTTTTTTTTTCCCCTCCTTCATTGATGTACGCTAATGAGGCTGCACTGATGGACACTGATAGATGGCACTGATGGGCACTGTTGAGGAGGCACTGGTAGATGGCACTGATGTGTATTGACAGGCATCCCTGATTGGCACAGAAAGGCAGCACTGATTACCTTCTCTATCTCCTCGTCCTCACGCCTACCCCTCCAAATGTCGCACTACTACCAGCCGTAACCTCCGCAACCTTAACCCTGCCCCCCTCCACTCTGCAGCTGATCAACTCCACGACCGCATCCTCCCCCTGTCCTGCCCCGACTTGGCTATGACTGCCTACAACAATGCGCTCTCAACAGCCCTTGACTCACTAGCGCCTTTAACCACACGCAACATCAGACCCCGACCGCTCCAGCCCTGGCAGACTGATCACACCAAAACCCTCAAACGACACAGTCGTGCCCTGGAGCGACTATGGCGCAAAACCAAATCCCAACAAGCCTTCACCCGCTACAAATCTGCCTTCCACACCTACACCTCCTCCCTCCACGCTGCCAAACAAGCCTACTTCCTGACCCTCATCAAGACCCTCTCCTCCAATCCTCGCCAACTCTTCTCCGCCTTCAACTCTCTACTCTCGCCACCCCCACCTCCACCCAGCACCTCACTCACTGCCCTTGAGATTGCCAATCACTTCAAAAACAAGATTGACACAATTCGCAAGGACATTGCCGCAACTCACACGCCCTCTCAACCCTGTCCCCTCTCACACAGCTACCCCCTCATCCCCCCTCCTCCTCGCTGCTCAAACTCCCTCCAACCCTGTTCCCCCTCACTCAGCTACCCCTCATCACCCCTCCCATGGCCCCACCACTGCTCTGTCCTCCACTTCCACCCCACCCTACATTCCTCATACTGAAGCTCCCCCAACACTCCACACCTTTTGACCTTACTACCATCGAGGAAGTCTCCAAGATCCTCTCTGATGCCCGCCTCACCACCTGCTCCCTCAACCTATCCCCTCACAATTCCTACGACCTCCCTCCCCCTCCATCCTACGCTCCCTCACCCACATCTTTAATCTCTCTCTCCCTCTCCTGCACTTTCCCCTCCCCTCTGAAACATGCACACATCACCCCCATACTTAAAAAGCCCTCCCTGGACCCCAATGACCCGAACAACCTCAGACCCATCTCCCTGCTCCCATTTACATCTAAACTCCTCGAGCGCCTCGTCTACACCCGCCTAAGCTCTCACCTCAACGACAACCACCTCCTCGATCCCCTACAGTCCGGCTTCCGTCCCCTACACTCCACCGAAACCACCTTACTCAAACTCTCCAACGACCTGCTAACCGCCAAAGCTAATGGCCACTATTCAGTGCTCCTACTCCTTGACCTCTCTGCGGCCTTCGACACAGTCCACCACCCCCCCTCCTCCTCAAAAAACTACACTCCCTCAGCCTCAGAGATTCTGCTCTCTCCTGGCTCTCATCCTACCTGTCACAACGCTCCTTCAGCATTACCTATAATGCTACTACCTCCCCTCCCCCCCTCTGTTGGGGTTCCTCAAGGCTCCGTCCTCGGGCCCCTTCTCTTCTCCATCTACACCTCCTCCCTTGGCCAACTCATACACTCTAACGGCTTCAACTACCACCTCTATGCCGACGACACACAAATCTATCTCTCAACCCCCCACCTCACCCCCTCGGTCTCTGATATGTCGCTCAGTAGGTGTGTGATTCGGGCAGACTGGATGTCGCTGCACTTCCTTAAAGTGAACCTCTCCAAAACCGAGTTTCTTGTCTTCCCCCAGCCCGGACCTCACCCCCCATTGACTTCTCCATCACATCCAACAACGCCACCATCAAACCCCCCCTGCAGGCCAGAGTACTTGGTGTCATTCTGGACTCCAACCTATCCTTCCAGCCCAAGTCCAATCTTTAACAAACTCATGCAGACTCCACCTCCGCAACATCGCCAAAATCCGCACGTTCCTAACCCCAGAAACCACTAAACGGCTCATCCACTCCCTCATCATATCACGACTGGACTACTGCAACTCCCTCCTCACTGGCCTGCCTCGCCGCTGGCTATCCCCGCTTCAGTTCCATCCTGAATACTGCTGGCAGACTCATCCACCTTTCCAACCGCTCCGCTTCCGCCACCCCCCTCTGCCAATCCCTCCACTGGCCTCCACTCAGTGTCCTCCACCCCCCTCTGCCAATCCCTCCACTGGCCTCCACTCAGTGTCCTCCACCCCCCTCTGCCAATCCCTCCACTGGCTTCCGATTGCGCAACGGATCAAATTCAAAATCCTAACATTGATGTACAAAGCCGTCCACCATACTGCCCCGAACTACATCACTGACCTAATATCCAAATACCACCCAACACGCACACTCCGCTCCTCACAAGACCTCCTTCTCTCTAGTTCCCTGGTCTCCTCCTCCCATGCCCGCCTCCAGGACTTCTCCAGGGTGTCACCCATCCTCTGGAACTCCCTGTCCCAACCCATCAGATTATCACCTACTCTCCTAGCCTTTAGGCGCACCCTGAAAACCCATCTCTTCAGGGAAGCCTACCCCACCCCCTGCTAACTTGCCGACCTCCTCCACTCTTCCTACCACTCCATCCCCCACAGCTATCTCCTCCTGTGCCACCATCCCCTCCCTCCTAGACTGTAAGCTTGAAAGAGCAGAGCCCTCGATCCCCCTCATGTTTTGCATTGTATTGTTATTGTTCTGTCACATGTTCTGTCCCCCTTTGTAATGTACAGCGCTGAGCGAACTATTGGCGCTTTATAAATACTGTATAATATATGGCACTGTTAGGTGGCACTGATTGGCATTGATAGGTGGCACTGACTGGCACTGATGGGTGACACTGAAAGGCTGCTCAGATGGGCACTGATATGTGGCATTGATGGACACTGACAAGTGGGCACTTCTGGGGCCACACTGATCATCAGTGCCCTGATGATCAGTGTACATGTCCCCTCCGCGGAATGCCGATTACCGGCTCTCCTCTCCTCTGTCAGCGTGACAGCTCGAGAGGAGAGAAATGCCGATAACCGCCATTTCCCTGTTTACATGTGATCACATGACCGAGCCGACTTCTTCGGCTCTTTCCGTGATCGGTGATCCGCTGTGTCCGAGGGACACAGCGCACCACCAATTGACGTGCTGCGCGCTCCCTGAGCCGAGCATGCACAGTGAGAATGGGAGGACGTCCTCCCAGAACGAGGGAACCGCCTTGCGTCCATCATATTACTATATGGCGGGTGGTTAAGCACCGGATCAATGCTTTTTTTATTTTTTTTTTTTTTTTTTTTTTTTTTTTTATATCTAATGCTTTACATCAGTGGTTCTCAACCTTTCTAATGCCACGACCCCTTAATACAGTTCCTCATGTTGTGGTGACCCCCAACCATAAAATTATTTTCGTTGCTACTTCATAACTGTAATTTTGCAGTGGGAGGACTAGCGCCCCATCACTGATGTCAGTGGGATGAAATAGTGTCCCATCGTTGGTGTCAGTGGGAGGAATAGTGCCCAATCATTGGCGTCAGTGGGAGGAATAGTGCCCCATCATTGGTGTCATGGGAGGAATAGTGGGCGTCAGTGGGAGGAATAGTGCCCCATCATTGGTGTCAGTGGGAGGAAATAGTGCCCCATCATTGGTATCAGTGGGAGGAATGGTGCCCCATCATTGGTGTCAGTGGGAGGAATAGTGCCCCATCATTGGTGTCAGTGGGAGGAATGGTGCCCCATCGTTGGTGTCAGTGGGAGGAATAGTGCCCCATCGTTGGTGTCAGTGGGAGGAATAGTGCCCCATCGTTGGTGTCAGTGGGAGGAATAGTGCCCCATCGTTGGTGTCAGTGGGAGGAATAGTGCCCCATCGTTGGCGTCAGTGGGGGGAGGAATAGTGCCCCATCGTTGGCGTCAGTGGGGGAGGAATAGTGCCCCATCGTTGGTGTCAGGGGGAGGAATAGTGCCCCATCGTTGGCGTCAGTGGGGGGAGGAATACTGCCCCATCGTTGGCGTCAGTGGGGGGAGGAATAGTGCCCCATCGTTGGCGTCAGTGGGGGGAGGAATAGTGCCCCATCGTTGGTATTAGTGACACAAATGATGGGGCACTATCCCTCCCACTGACACCAATGATACTTACCTTGCTGACCCCTGCTCCAGCCTGGGCTCGCTCTCTCCCTCTCCCATCTACATCCTGCATACCTGGCTGCAGCAGCAAAATTTGCACTTACCTGTCAGCTGTCTTCCTTCTCTGGCCTCTCTCTTCACTCGTTCCTGCAGCTCCCTCGATCTTCTTCGATCTCCGCGCGCTGCCGCTCGGCTCCTCCTCTCCAAGCTCCACCTTCTCGCCGGTGATTGGCCGCCTGTGTGCCTCTCCTGAGCTACAGTTCCGGTGGCCAATCAGCGGCGAGGAGGCGGTGACAGGGGCAGCATATCATCCCGCCCACACATCGCCGGAGACAGGAGCGGCGTCTCGGTTCCTAAGACCATCGGAAATATGTGTTTTCCGATGGTCTTAGGCGACCCCTGGGAAATGGTCGTTCGACCCCCAGGTTGAGAACCGCTGCTTTACATTGTTAAGGAGAGATGTAGGGTCTTCTATAAAGAGGACCTGTCACTAATTATTTCTACCACAAGGGATGCATTCCTTGTGATAGGAATAAAAGTGATTACATTTTTTTTTTTTTTTTTTTTAAAGGGACAGTGAAAAAAAGTTTTCATTTATTTGTTAGTTTTTTAAAGTGCCCCCATCCCCCCATGCTCATAGGTGGTGAACGCATATGTAGGTCATGCCCTCATATGTAAACGGTGTACAAACCACACACGTGACAGCAAGAGCAATAATTCTCGCACTAGACCTCCTCTGTAACACTTGCAACCGGTACAAATCTTTAAAGCGTCTCCTATGGAGACTTTTAACCCCTTTGCGCCGGCCGCACACAAATGTGCGGCCGCCCGACGTCTGGGCCGAGCGGCCGCACATTTGCGTCCATGTAACTAAATACATATGTGCTGAGAGCGTGCGCCCTGCGCGCTCCCAGCACACATGTGTGGTACTCACGGAAAGGTCCCAGTCCGCTCTTTCGAACGGGACCTTTCCCGATCATGTGACCGCTGTGACGCGTCATCACGGCGGTCACATGATTCCTAAACCACGCCCCAACCGCCCCGCCTCCCGGCGTCTGAATCTCTTAAAGGGCCGGGAGGCGTCGGCGGGAAGGGGTTAAGTACTGCAGTTTGATGCCATTCCATAAGCGTGCGCAAATTTAAAGCTTGACATGTTGGTTTATTTACTGACCGTAACATCCTCTTTCATATTTTACAAAAAATTGAGATAGATATATATATATATAATATAATAGTTTTTTTAATCATTAAAGTGTATTTTTTCCAAAAAATATAAATTTATTTTTAAAAACTGTCCGTTTTCGGTTTTTGGCCAAGTGGATTTTCCATTTCGGCACCAGAATTTTCATTTCAGTGCACCACTAGTAAACAATACATATCTTTCTCCTGTCAGCTCCTGCACACTGCTATGTACAGCTCTGCCTAGCAGTGCACTTACAGGGTACAGCGCACACAGTTAACCCTTTGATTGCCCCTCATGTTAACCCCTTCCTGCCCAGTGCCATTAGTACAGTGTCCGTGCTTTTTTTTTTTTTTTTTTTTTTTAAATTAGTGGCGGATTACTCGCCTGCACCCGGTGATTGCTGAGTATCTCTGACAGAGGGGAGAATTTTTTTTTTTTAATATAATTAACTGATTTCTCTCCCATCAGCTCCTGCACACTGCTTTGCATGGCTGTGCATAGCAGAGCAATGCAACGCAGTGTGCTTACAGTGAAGCACACAGCACCCTATGTTAAAAAAAAAAAAAAAAAAAAAAAAAAAAAGCGCACAGCTAACCCTTTGATTGCTCCTCATGTTAACCCCTTCCTACCCAGTACCATTAGTACAGTCAATGCTTTAAAAAAAAAAAAAAAAAAAAAAAAAAGTACTGATCATTGTATTAGTGTCAGTGGGGATGGCAGTGACCCCGTGTCAGAATGCCCGCCGCAGTCCTGCTATAAGTCGCTGATCGCCACCATTACTAGTAAAAATAAAAAATAAGAATCCGAGTATCTATTTTTTTTTTTTTTTTACTGGACATATTTAATAGCACAACATCAAAAATATTGGGTTTATTTTCCTCAAAATTGTCGTTTGTTTTTTTATTTTTCCGTTATAGCGCCAAAATATAAAAACCGTACACGTGATCAAATCTCACTGAAAGAAAGCTCAATTCGTGGGGAAAAAAGCTGTAAATTTAATTTGGGTGCACCATTGCATGACTGCGCAATTGTCAGTAACACAGCGCCGTAACACAAAAAAAATGACCTGATCAGGCGGTAATCCTCTGGAGGGCGAGGGGTTAAATAAATGAAGTGTATCGAAATGTGAAATGATTTATTTCCCACATTGTATTTCAATTATTTCTAGCCCCCGCCTATTATTCTGAACCATCTTAAACATGGTGAAGACCCCACACATTTCCTTCCTGGAATTCTGGGACCTGGAGTCACTATGCCCAGTATGTAGGCACAGCCGTGTCACAAATTGCACAGAGCCTGCCTTCTGAGGGAGGCGGAGTCAGTACAGGAAGCACTGCTTGCAAGCAGCAAAGTACCATGGGATATATAGTCCTTATAAATGGAGGAGAAGCTGCAAAGTATGCTGGGAATCCAGGAAGTTTGGAAAGAGACGGCCAGCAGACCGGAAGTACTCGCATGCAAGGAATTTTTTCAGCTGAGCTTCTATTGGAATGTTGTGGTAACTTTTGTTTGGTTATTACAATGTTGATGTTCTAAAATGAAAGCGTGCTGCGATCAGAGATCTCCCTTAAGGCTCGGTCCACACCGATGTTGGCTGCGTTTGACCCGTTTCTGCATTGGGTTTTTTTTTCCCCCTTCATTTTCTTTTATTTATTTTTTTTTTAACCTCTTCCCACCCAGCCTATGGCCGAATGGCGGCCAGCAAAATCCCTCACCTTTCGGGGTGGAAGCCATATGGCGTCCTTTCGGGCATGCACAGTTTTTGCGCCTGCATAACCGCGCAGCAGTGCGATCTGTCACTGGCCGTGTACCTCGGACACGGCTGATGACAGATCTGAGTAGCGGCTCCGTTGCCGGTACCATGTGACCTGCTGTGACCAATCACAGCAGGTCACATGACAGTTGTATACAATGGATGGCTTCGTTCATGCCATCCATTGTATACTAGTGTGTCTAGCTGTGAATGGTCACAGCGATCACATGCACAAGCTGAGCCAATCACAGCCCAGCTGTGTCATGTTATTAGCCGTGGCCAAATCACATCTAAGCACAAGAAAAAAAAGAAAAACCCTGAATGAATCGAAGTCATTCAGGTAAATGCTTGCTTATAGCAAAGTAATTCTTTGCTATAAGCAAATTGTGAAAAAAAAAAAAAAAAATACTGATCACTTCTGCAAAATAGTACAATGTTACTATGGTAACATTGTACTACTTTGGGCATAGTGAGATATGAAAAAAGTAATAAAATTAAAAAATTATAATTTTTCATACTGCCACCAGTCAGTGTCCCTGATCACCGCCATGCCAGTTATATGATGACGCTGTACTGCACTGGTGACAATATGTAAAAAAAAAAAAAAAAAAGTGAAAACATTTTTAATTTTTTCATTTTCCGAAAAATTATGACAAAAAAAAATACAACTTCAAAAAATTTTTCATGCCTCTTATGAAGTATGGCGGACTGTCTACTCTGCAAAAAGGGGTCATTTGGGGGATATCTGTACCGTTCTGACATTTGGGGGATATCTGTACCATTCTGACATTTGGGGGATATCTGTACCGTCCTGACATTGGGGGGATATCTGTACCGTCCTGACATTTGGGGGATATCTGTACCGTCCTGACATTGGGGGGATATCTGTACCGTCCTGACATTGGGGGGATATCTGTACCGTTCTGACATTGGGGGGATATCTGTACCGTCCTGACATTTTGGGGGGATATCTGTACCGTCCTGACATTTGGGGGGATTTACCGTTCTGGGGGGGATATCTGTACCGTCCTGACATTTGGGGGATATCTGTACCGTTCTGACATTTTGGGGGATATCTGTACCGTCCTGACATTTGGGGGATATCTGTACCGTCCTGACATTGGGGGATATCTGTACCGTCCTGACATTTGGGGGATATCTGTACCGTTCTGACATTTGGGGGGGGATCTGTACCGTCCTGACATTTGGGGGATATCTGTACCGTCCTGACATTTGGGGGATATCTGTACCGTTCTGACATTCTTGGACCCCAAGAAATTAGATTGGCTGTCAGTACTTCAGGATTGATCAATATTCAGATCTATACCATAGTTTGTGAACTCAAAGAGTGGATGCGGTGAATGTGGGGTCCGGGGAGAGCGGATACGGTACGGTGAATGGTGAATGCGGAGTCCCGGGTTTAGTAACATGCAGAGCTGCTGCTGAGGGGGTGTTTCAGGAGCATCTTGCACCGGATGTCGTGTATAATTCGGTCTTCAGGATTCTACAACACAACTGACACAAAGGCAATTAACATGCAAGCTTATATGGCCGATTATAAGAATGGACAGAAAGTGAAAAAGAAAAATCTGTACAAATGTGCACTGCAGCCTTACAGCGGAGTTCCACCCAATTTTTGAAGTTCCGACGCATATTACCTTTTTTGTCCAATAAACAGATCTACATCCGCTGTCCCTCGCTGCGTCAAGATGCATCATATCCGGTCGCCCATTGGCTCCTGGGATATAAGTGCCATCAATCCCAGGAGTCGCTGGGCAGCCTCCGCTTCCAGCATGGTGGTATTTCCAACCTGGGAATGATGAGATGTCAGGTGGAGATAAGCAGAGATGACTGCGCCGCTCTTTGCACGCACTGCGCCTACGTGAGATCGGGAGGTGCATGCTGGGTAGCCGGCAACACCATACCCCAGAAGGAGCTATGGGTGAGCTTCAGATGCCCACCGTGAAGATAGGAGTGCACTTGCTACAGAGAGTACATTGTATAACAATAAACACTACATTTAGTACAGATGTCGGAATGTAATATATAAGCTGCGACCATCGCGGGGGATTTTTTAGGAGAAGAAAAAAAAAGTCTGGAACTCCGCTTTAAAAATTGCAATTTGAGATGCAACAGCGAGAAGCCTCACCCTCTAGTAAGAAAATGGACTGAATCCAGTGCTGTATTTAGGTTTCGTGCTGCCCTAGCCGCCCCCCCCCCCCCCCCCCCCGGGAGAGAGCCTGACATTGACCAACAACACCCCTGCCCTCCACCCGAGAGAGCCTTCCACTACCATGGCCCCCCTCCATACACCGGCCACTCCCCTCCCAGCAAGAGAGAGATAGACACTCACCTTCACAGCTCTGAACATCCCCGGGAATGAGAGCCAAGCAGCCCGCAGCCTCTCTCAGATCCTATCTGGTCCCCAAGCCGTGTCCCTTCTTCCAGGGGGGGTCAGTGTTGCCCCCCCTGAAAAATGCCGCCCTAGGCAAATGCCTTGTGGTAAATACACCCCTGACCGAATCAGGTAAAATAAAAGTACAGCGAGGGTCCTACTCATCCCATCTGGGTCTAATGTGTTGAGTTTTTAACTCCAGTATTCTCTTTGAAGCAGCAATCTTGATGGATCTCCCATCTTGGAGGACTTTTTATTTCAATCACTGTAATGTGTAAATGGTTATGTTGCCAAGCCAGAAATATTGCGTGACTGGTGAGGTGGAATCTCCTCGCCTTCCCTCACTCGCCGTCCCTCACTTCTGTGTTCCTCAAACTTTACATGAACTTCGCACCAAGTTTGGAGAACATACCCTGTCCACGTGGGCATTTTGAGAAGGTACAGCGGGTAACGTAAGTATTGAACACGTCACCATTTTTAAATATCTTTCTAAAGGCTCTATTTGCATGAAATGTTCAACACGTTGGTGACAACCCGTGCAATCCATACATACAAAGAAACCGAAACAAATACGTTCAGAAATGAAGTTCTGCGTAATAAAATGGCTTGAGAAAGGGAAAAAGTATT
>CATNWA010000314.1:265000-292500 GCA_951230385.1 Staurois parvus | reverse complement strand
TGCCCCGTTTCCCAAAAAATAAGACCTAGTACTATTTTTGGGAATTGCTGAAGTATAAGACCTACCCCGAAAATAAGACCTAGTTGTGATCAAGGCTTTTTTTTTTCTCAGTCGGAACGCCGTTCCACCACCTCCGGGACTGTCCCTGTGAACACCGATGTCTACTGTCTGCTATAAACACAGAAGTGCGGCTTTTGTGTTTGCAAGTGACAGTCCGTCTTGTAAGTGGCAGCACCATCCACTCCCACCGAACCTCCCTACCTCTGTACTCACTGTTGGACAGGGAAGGAGCAGATATATCTGCGGGCGCAATGTGTTTTAGGGGCGGAGCATCTCGTCCTGCAGCCTAACGCATGGAAGCCGATGCCCCAGGGGTGATCGCTGGTCAGTGGGGAAGAGGGGGAGCAGTGAGTGAAATGCGCTGGGTGTTGGAAGATAGGACCCAAAATGGGAGTTATAGAGAGAGGGGCCGGCTGCTGACAGCTGTGTTTCTGCAAAGATAGCTAACCATATGATGGCAGTGGGGGGGGGGGGGGGTTGGGGATGTGCAAAGGTGAGCTGCAGTTAGGTGTTGCAAAGGTCAATTGACAGGTGAGTTGCAGCTGGGGGGGGGGGGGGGTGCAGATGTGAGCTACAATCCACCTCTGAACCCCCCCCCCCTCTCAGCCACAACTCGCCCCTGCACCCCGTCTGTGGCTCATCTCTGTGCTCTGTATGAATCACCTGTCAATTCACCTCTGCAACACCTGACTGCAGCTCACAACTGTCATCTGTCATCAGCCGGCCCTCCCTATAGTAACCCTCATCCACAACTGCCTGCAGCGCCCCTCTGCACCCCCCATCCACACCTGTCCATTAAAAAAAAAAAAAAAAATAAGACCTACTCTGAAAATACCTAGTGTGTTTTTTGAACAGGATAGTGTCTTATTTTCAGAGAAACACGGGGATGTGTGTATGTATAATAAATATATAAATTTTTTTTTTTTTTTTTTTTTGGCTGAACTGGGTGGAGTTTTGTCTTTTTTTCAGCCAGACTAACTGTAATCTCTCTCACCGCCTGCACTTTCCCCGCACATGACCTTTAATGGCCTCCCCAGATGTAGAACGTAGGGTTCAACATTAAGTTGGCCCTGCCCTTTCCACACACATGACCTGTAATGGCCCCACCCAGTCTTAGTCCGTAGGGTTCAATATTGAGTTGGCCCTTCCCACACACATGACCTTTAATGGCCCCCCAGTCCTAGTCCGTAGGGTTCAGTATTGAGTTGGCCCCGCCCTTTCCACACACATGACCTTTAATGGCCCCCCAGTCTTAGTCCGTAGGGTTCAATATTGAGTTGGCCCCGCCCTTTGCAGCTATAACAGCTTCAACTCTTCTGGGAAGGCCGTCCACAAGGTTTAGGAGGGTGTCTATGGGAAGGTTGGACCATTCTTCCAGAAGCACATTTGTCAGGTCAGGCACTGATGTCGGGGGAGGAGGCCTGGCTCGCAGTCTCCCGCTCTAATTCATCCCAAAGGTGTTCTATGGGGTTGAGGTCAGGACTCTGTGCAGGACAGTCAAGTTCCTCCACCCCAAACTGGCTCCTCCATGTCTTTATGGACCTTGCTTTGTGCACTGGGGGGCAGTCATGGTGGAACAGGAAGGGGCCATCCCCAAACTCTTCCCACAAAGTTAGGAGCATGAAATTGTCCAAAATGTCACCTTCACTGGAACTAGGGGGCCAAGTCCAACCCTTGAAAAACAACCCCACACCATAATCCCCCCTCCACCAAACTTTACACTTGGCACAATGCAGTCAGGCAAGTACCGTTCTCCTGGCAACCGCCAAACCCAGACATGTCCATCGGATTGCCAGACAGAGAAGCGTAATTGGTCACTCCAGAGAACACGCCTCCTCTGCTCTAGAGTCCAGTGGCGGCGTGCTTTACACCACAGCATCCGACGCTTTGCGTTGCACTTGGTGATGGAAGGCTTGGATGCAGCTGCTCGGCCATGGAAACCCATTCCATGAAGCTCTCTACACACTGTTCTTGGGCTCATCTGAAGGCCACACCAAGTTTGGAGGTCTTTAGCTATTGACTCTGCAGACAGTTGGCGACTTCTGCGCACTGTGCGCTTCAGCATGCGCTGACCCCGCCCTGTCATGTGACGTGGCCTACCACTTGGTGGCTGAGTGGCTGTTGTTCCAGTTGCTTCCACTTTGTTATAATCCTGAGAGCGACCCATTCTTTCACCAATGTTTGTAGAAGCCGTCTGCATGCCTAGGGGCTGGATTGTATATACCTGTGTCCATGGAGGGGATTGGAACACCTGAATCACATGATATGGAAGGGATTGGAACACCTGAATCACATGATAAGGAGGGGATTGGAACGCCTGAATCACATGATTTGGAGGGCGGGGTCAATACTTTTGGCAATATAGTGTATATATATATTACACACTGCTCAAAAAAATGAGAGGAAGACTTTTTAATCCCAGTCAATGACACTCCTGGGATATGGATCTGGTCAGGTAAGTAGCAGAGGGGGTTGTTCATCAGTTTCAGCTGCTTTGGTGTTAATGAAATTACAAACAGGTGCACTAGATGGGCAACAATGAGACGACCCCCAAAACAGGAATGGTTTTACAGGTGGAGGCCACTGACATTGTTTTCCCTACTCGTAGTTTCTGACTGTTTTTCACTCGTTTTGCATTTGGCTCGGGTCAGTGTCACTACTGGTAGCATGAGGCCATACCTGGACCCTACAGAGGTTGCACAGGCAGTCCAACTCCTCCGGGATGGCCCATCAATACGTGCCATTGCCAGAAGGTTTGCTGTGTCTCCCAGCACAGTCTCAAGAGCATGGAGAAGATTCCAGGACACAAGAACATGGAGGAGATTCCAGGAGAATCTCCTTTCCTTGACCAGCAGGACAGGTCAAGGAAACCCTAGAAACCCCTAACATCTTTGGAGAAACCCAAGAGATCCACAGAACCCTGTTTGAGAATGGCTTGTCTATACTGTCTTTCTGGATCTCATTTTACTGTCTGGCCTGACTTGTAAGGTGTAATTACTCCACAACAAGCATCATGCAACCACAGATCAGTACTTGTAGGCCCCCCGGTGTTTAAGGACAACCTCTGATTTGTAGGCCTTTTTCTGTCTGTGCAATATTCATGTCCCTAGAAGTTTAAACCTTGGACTTTACATTTAGAAAAACATGGTTTAGTGGTTAGCACTGAGGCCTTCCCTGTGTTTGTATTGGTTCCCCTTATACTCCAGGCAGCCCAACTCCTCCAGGATGGCACATCAATATGTGCCATTGCCAGAAGGTTTGCTGTGTCTCCCAGCACATTCTCAAGAGCATGGAGGAGATTCCAGGAGACAGGCAGTTCCTCTAGGAGAGCTGGACAGGGCCGTAGAAGGTCCTTAGCCTATCAGCAGGACCGGTATCTGCTCCTTTGTGCAAGGAGGAACAGGATGAGCCCTGCCAGAGCCCTACAAAATGACCTCCAGCAGGCCACTGGTCTGAATGTCTCTGACCAAACAATCAGAAACAGACTTCATGAGGGTGGCCTGAGAGCCCGACATCCTCTAGTGGGCCCTGTGCTCACTGCCCGGCACCATAGAGCTGGATTGGCATTGGCCATTGAACCCCAGAATTGGCAGGTCCACCACTGGCACCCTGTGCTTTTCACAGATGAGAGCAGGTTCCCCCTGAGCACATGTGAGAGATGTGAAAGGGTCTCGAGAAGCCGTGGAGAATGTTCTGCTGCCTGTAACATGGTTCAGTAGGACTGTTTTGGTGGTGGGTCAGTGATGGTCTGGGGAGGCATCTCCATGGAGGGACGTACAGACCTCTACAGGCTAGACAATGGCACCCTGACTACCATTAGGTATCGGGATGAAATCCTTGGACCCATTGTCAGACCTTACGCTGGTGCAGGGGGTCCTGGGTTCCTCCTGGTGCAGGGGGTCCTGGTTCCTCCTGGTGCAGTGGGTCCTGGCTTCCTCCTGGTGCAGTGGGTCCTGGGTTCCTCCTGGTGCAGGGGGTCCTGGGTTCCTCCTGGTGCAGGGGGTCCTGGGTTCCTCCTGGTGCAGGGGGTCCTGGGTTCCTCCTGGTGCAGGGGGTCCTGGGTTCCTCCTGGTGCGGTGGGTCCGGGGTTCCTCCTGGTGCAGGGGGTCCTGGGTTCCTCCTGGTGCAGGACAATGCCCGGCCTCATGTGGGGAGAGTATGCAGGCAGTTACTGAAGGATGAAGGAATTGATACCACTGAATGGCCCCCACGCTCGCCTGACCTAAATCCAATAGAACCCCTCTGGGATGTCATGTTTCGGTCATTTTTTTGAGCAGAGTATGTATGTATGAAAAACATTTTAACAAATGTTTTTGCAGATTCCTAACCTTTGTTACTCTGAAGAAATATCTGTTTGTTTTTCTGTGTCCATGTGCAAAGTGAGTGTGAATGGGAGTGATTTTATAATTATCAATCAGCTGCTGCACCTGCAGGGCTCTGGGGAAAGTGGCGGGGTCTGCATCCCTTTAGACCTGATTTGCCTTTATTATTATACAAGATTTATGGCGCCAACAGTTTGCTCAGCGCTTTACAATATAACGGGAGACAATACAGCAACAATACAGATCAATACAAGAGGGATAGGAGGGCCCTGATCCTGGGAGCCTTTTAGAGTATCTCACCAAAAATCACATTCTTGTTGCAGGGGATGCCCAAAATCTGACTTGTATCTTAGTGCAGACGTCTGGGAAAATTAGAGAGCCAATCCCACAGGCAGGAAATTAAATTTCTGGGGGGCGCTCTCTGTATACCATCTGCGTACGGAACACCTCTAGGTTGCCATATTGCATTTTACAGAATAATACAGCTGCTGCTGTGTGAAAAGGAATTTAATTAGCATATGAATTGCATAGCAGTTATATATGGGTTTTTTTTTTTTTCACTTGAGAGCGGAGTTACCCTTTAAGCAGCTACAATAATCAGCAGCTGCAGTCTTTCATCCTCATAGAAAACAGGACTAGAATGTGTCATATATGAAGTCAGCCACTAGATGTCTCCCTCCTACCAATTTATATGTTCTTTCCTCTTCTGTACACACAGAATAACTTTTGCTATGAAGAGGTTATTAACCCCTCCCCCTCCTGAGGATTCCCCCCCCCTCCCCCTCCAAAAGATTCTCCCCCCACTCGGCCATCTGAGGATTCCCCCCCTCCCTGACCAGGCCATTTTTTTGTGTTACTACACTGCGTTACCTTAAATTGACAATTGCGCAGTCATGCAACGCTGCACCCAAATTAAATTTCTGTCATTTCTTTCCCACGAATAGAGCTTTTTGGCGGGGGTATTTGATCGCCCGTTCATTTTTTAAGCTATTAAAAAAAATGTGACAATCTTGAGAAAAAAAATATACTTATGACTTTTTGCTATTAAACATGTCCAGTTAAAAAAATTAAAAAATCAGATTTTGTCATAAATTTCGGCCCAAATGTATTCTGCTCCCTGTCTTCGCTAAAAAAAAATAAATCCTGCTACGTGTAAATTTGTTTACGTGAAAGTTATAGCATCTGCAAAAGGCGGTATAGATACTAGAATTTTTTTTTTAACTAGTAATGGTGGCGATCAGCGACTTATTGCATGACTGCGGCGGGCATTCTGACACTGGGGGGGGGGGGGGGGACTGACTTGGTGTCACTGATATCCCCTGTGACACCAATACAGTGATCAGTGCTAAAAAAAAAAAAAAAAAAAAAAAGGCACTGACACTGTACTAATGGCACTGGGCAGGAAGGGGTTAACATGAGGGGTGATCAAAGGGTTAACTGTGTGCTGTGTTACTATGCCCTGTGTCTGTGTGCTTCACTGTAAGCACGCTGCTTTGCATGGCTCTGCTGTGCTCAGCCATCCAAAGCAGTGTGCATGCGCTGACAAGGGAGAGAACTGGTTTGCTTACAAACGGTTCTCCCCTCACCCCCTCAGAGATGCTCAGCAATCACCGGGCCCTGGCAAGTAGTCACCAGCTGGGACCCGGTGATTGATGGCCACAAATGGTCCTACCCAGAAATGCAAAATCACGTATATATACACATGATTTTGTGCACCCGTGCCGCCCTGTAGCGGTAATTCTGCTATTGAGTGGACAGCCATCCAGAGCAGTGTGCTTACAGTGAAGTACACAGACCCCGCCCCCTAGTAAAACACTCCCAGCACACAGTTAACCCTTTGATCGCCCCACATGTTAACTCCTTCCTGCCCAGTGCCATTAGTACAGTGTCAGTGCTTTTTTTTTTTTTTTTAGCACTGATCACTGTATTGGTGTCACTGGGGATGTCAGTGACACCAAGTAAAAAAAAAAATCCAGTATCTATCCCGCCATTTGTAGATGCTGTAATTTTCACATAAACCAATTAATTTACATGTATTGGGATTTTTTTTTTTTTTTTTAGCAAAGACGTCACAGAATACATTTTGGCCTAAATTTATGACGAAATTTGATTTTTTAAATTTTTTTTACTGGACGTGTTTAATAGCAAAAAGTAAAAAAGATTTTTTTCTTTTTCAGAATTGTCGGGCCTTTTTTTTTTTCATAGCACAAAAAAAAAAAAAATGCACAGGTGATCAAATACCACTGACAAAAAGCTCAATTCATGGGGAAAAAAGGACGTACATTTCGTTTGGGTGCAGCGTTGCATGACTGCGCAATTGTCAGTTAAAGTAACGCAAAAAATGGCCCAGTCGGGGAGGTAATCCTCTGAAGGGTGAGGGATCCTCTAGAGGGGGAGGGGTTAATAACCTTTAAAAGTTATTCTGTGTTTACAGCAGAGGAAAGAACAATACAGGTGAAACTTGAAAAATGAGAATCTGGTGCAAAAGTTGATTTATTTCAGTGCAGCAACTTAAAAGGTGACACTAATATATGAGACTCATTCCATGCAAAGCAAGATAGTTCAAGCCGTGATTTGTCATCATTGTGATGATTATGGCTTACAGCTCATGAAAACCCCAAATCCACAATCTCAGAAAATGAGAATATTGTGAAAAGGTGGAATAATCTCGGCTCAAAGTGTCCCACTCTAATCAGCTCATTCAGCCATAACACCTGCAAAGGGTTCCTGAGCCTTTATATGGTCTCTCAGTCTGGTTCAGTAGGAATCACAATCATGGGAAAGACTGCTGACCTGACACCATCATTGACACCCTCCATAAGGAGGGAAAGCCTCAGAAGGTGATTGCAGAAGAAGTTGGATGTTCCCAAAGTGCTGTATCAAAGCACATGAATAGAAAGTTATGTGGAAGGGAAAAGTGTGGAAGAAAAAGGTGCACAAGCAGCAGGGATGACCGCAGCCTGGAGAGGATTGTCAGGAAAAGGCTATTCAAAAGTGTTGGGGACTTTCACAAGGAGTGGACTGAGGCTGGAGTCAGTGCATCAAGAGCCACCACACACAGGCAGATCCTGGACATGGGCTTCAAATGTCGTATTCCTCTTGTCAAGCCGCTCCTGAACAACAAACAACGTCAGAAGCGTCTTACCTGGGCTAAAGAAAAACAGACCTTGTCTGGTGCTCAGTGGTCCAAAGTCCTCTTTTCTGATGAGAGCAACTTTTGTATCTCATTTGGAAACCAAGGACCCCGAGTATGGAGGAAGAATGGAGAGGCCCAAGGACCCCGAGTATGGAGGAAGAATGGAGAGGCCCAAGGACCCCAAGTATGGAGGAAGAATGGAGAGGTCCAAGGACCCTGGGTGTAGAGGAACAATGGAGAGGCCCAAGGACCCCGAGTGTGGAGGAAGAATGGAGAGGCCCAAGGACCCCGAGTATAGAGGAAGAATGGAGAGGCCCGAGGACCCCGAGTATGGAGGGATAATGGAGAGGCCCAAGGACCCCGAGTATGGAGGAAGAATGGAGAGGCACAAGGACCCGAGTATGGAGGAAGAATGGAGAGGCCCAAGGACCCCGAGTATGGAGGAAGAATGGAGAGGCACAAGGACCCGGAGTATGGAGGAAGAATGGAGAGGCCCGAGGACCCCGAGTATGGAGGAAGAATGGAGAGGCCCGAGTATGGAGGAAGAATGGAGAGGCCCGAGGACCCCGAGTATGGAGGAAGAATGGAGAGGCCCGAGGACCCCGAGTATGGAGGGATAATGGAGAGGCCCAAGGACCCCGAGTATGGAGGAAGAATGGAGAGGCACAAGGACCCGGAGTATGGAGGAAGAATGGAGAGGCCCCAAGGACCCCGAGTATGGAGGAAGAATGGAGAGGCACAAGGACCCCGAGTATGGAGGAAGAATGGAGAGGCACAAGGACCCGGAGTATGGAGGAAGAATGGAGAGGCCCGAGGACCCCGAGTATGGAGGAAGAATGGAGAGGCCCGAGGACCCCGAGTATGGAAGAATGGAGAGGCCCGAGGACCCCGAGTATGGAGGAAGAATGGAGAGGCCCGAGGACCCCGAGTATGGAGGAAGAATGGAGAGGCCCGAGGACCCCGAGTATGGAGGAAGAATGGAGAGGCCCGAGGACCCCGAGTATGGAGGAAGAATGGAGAGGCCCGAGGACCCCGAGTATGGAGGAAGAATGGAGAGGCCCGAGGACCCCGAGTATGGAGGAAGAATGGAGAGGCCCGAGGACCCCGAGTATGGAGGAAGAATGGAGAGGCCCGAGGACCCCGAGTATGGAGGAAGAATGGAGAGGCCCGAGGACCCCGAGTGTGGAGGAAGAATGGAGAGGCCCGAGGACCCGGAGTGTGGAGGAAGAATGGAGAGGCCCGAGGACCCCGAGTGTGGAGGAAGAATGGAGAGGCCCAAGGACCCCGAGTGTGGAGGAAGAATGGAGAGGCCCAAGGACCCCGAGTATGGAGGAAGAATGGAGAGGCCCAAGGACCCCGAGTATGGAGGAAGAATGGAGAGGCCCAAAGACCCCGAGTATGGAGGAAGAATGGAGAGGCACGAGGACCCGGAGTGTGGAGGAAGAATGGAGAGGCCCGAGGACCCAGAGTGTGGAGGAAGAATGGAGAGGCCCGAGGACCCCGAGTGTGGAGGAAGAATGGAGAGGCCCGAGGACCCCGAGTGTGGAGGAAGAATGGAGAGGCCCGAGGACCCCGAGTGTGGAGGAAGAATGGAGAGGCCCGAGGACCCCGAGTGTGGAGGAAGAATGGAGAGGCCCAAGGACCCCGAGTGTGGAGGAAGAATGGAGAGGCCCAAGGACCCCGAGTATGGAGGAAGAATGGAGAGGCCCAAGGACCCCGAGTATGGAGGAAGAATGGAGAGGGAGAGGCCCAGGGACCCCGAGTATGGAGGAAGAATGGAGAGGCCCAAGGACCCCGAGTATGGAGGAAGAATGGAGAGGCCCAGGGACCCCGAGTATGGAGGAAGAATGGAGAGGCCCAGGGACCCCGAGTATGGAGGAAGAATGGAGAGGCACACACTGCAAGATGCTTGAAGTCCAGTGTGAAGTTTCCACAGTCTGTGTTGATTTGGGGAGCCATGTCATCTGCTGGTGTTGGCCCACTGTGCTTCATTAAGTCCAGGGTCACCGCAGCCGTCTACCAGGAGATTTTGGAGCACTTCATGCTTCCTTCCGCAGACCAGCTTTATGGGGATGCTGACTTCATTTTCCAGCAGGACTTGGCTCCGCCCACACTGCCAAAAGCACCAAAACCTGGTTCAATGACCGTGGGATTACTGTGCTTGATTGGCCAGCAAACTCGTCTGACCTGAACCCCATAGAGAATCTATGCATTGCCAAGAGAAAGATGAGAGACATGAGACCGAACAATGCAGAAGAGCTGAAGGCCGCTATTGAAGCATCCTGGTCTTCCATAACACCTCAGCAGTGCCACAGGCTGATAGCTTCCATGCCACGCCGCATTGAGGCAGTAATTGCTGCAAAAGGGGCCCAAACCAAGTACTGAGTACATATGCAGCTTCTACTTCTCAGAGGTGTGATATTGTTCTATGTACAATCCGTGTTTTATTGATTGCATGGAATATTCTCATTTTCTGAGATTGTGGATTTGGGGTTTTCATGAGCTGTAAGCCATAATCATCACAATGATGACAAATCACGGCTGGAACTATCTTGCTTTGCATGGAATGAGTCTCATATATTCGTTTCACCTTTTAAGTTGCTGCACTGAAATAAATGAACTTTTGCACCATATTCTCATTTTTCAGGTTTCACCTGTATAAATTGGTAGGAGGGAGACATCTAGTGGCTGACTTCATATATGACACATTCTAGTCCTGTCCTGTTCTCTATGAGGATGAGAGACTGCATCTGCTGGTTATTGTAGCCGCTTAAAGGGTAACTCCGCTTTCATGTGGAAAAAAAAATAGCAAATTAAAAAAGAGAAAAAAAAACCACATATACAACTGCAACACAAGTTATATGCTAATTAAATATAAAAAAAAATTACCTTTCCTTTTCAAAAACTGCAGCAGCTGTATTATTCCGTAACATGCAATATGGCAACCTCGAGGTGTTCCGTACGCAGATGGTATACAGAGAGCGCCCCCCAGAAATTTAATTTCCCGCTTGTGCGATTGGCTCGCTGATTTTCCCAGAAGTCTGCCCTAAGATACAAGTCAGATTTTGGGCATCCCCTGCAACAAGAATGTGATTTTTGGTGAAATACTCTCAAAGGCAAATCAGGTCTAAAGGGATACAGACCCCGCCACTTTCCCCAGAGCCCTGCAGGTGCAGCAGCTGATTGATAATTACAAAGTCGCTCCCATTCACATTCACTCTGCGCAGGACACAGAGAAACAAACAGATATTTCTTCAGAGTAACAAAAGGTCAGAATCTGCTACAACATTTGTGAAAATGTTCATAGATCCCCCAGAGGGGGAGGGGCTCTCTCTCAACAAAAGTGGAGTTACTCTTTAAAAATCAAGGACAAACATATTTTATTTGTTTAAAATAATTGAAAACATTTTTTTTTTATAAAAATAAATATATATACACCGCTCAAAAAAATTACCAAAACATGACATCCAGAGGTGTTCTATTGGATTTGGGTCAGGCGAGCGTTTTTTGCGCAGTAGTAGGGTCCCACACACTAGGGGTAGTAGGGTCCCACACACTGTAGTGGCGGTGGTTTCACAGAGGCAGGGTAACTGAGGCTACGATCCAGCACCTCCGGGATCATCTTTCTGGAGGGTGACCGTAGCGGTCCAGGAGGGGGTGGCCGAGAACACCTTGATGTACCTGTTTATCTTCATATTCCATGTGAGTGCATTGGATGAAGTGTTTATTATCTCTCTTTTTTTTTATTAAGCTGTACGAGGCGGTGTCAAAAAGTTTCAAGACTAGTTTTGTAACACACCAACAGAGGGCAGCACAACGCCGCATGCACAGTCACAGGGAGCACCGGCCTTTATAAGTCAGCATGCCAAAAGAAATCGTCCTGTGTACATCGGGAGCCGTGCAACTGGTGCTATTTTGACCGCGTCTGCTATTCCATCACGGACAGCAAGTTAGAACAAAGAGCAGCTGGTCAGCATATCCCATCAACGGACGTCAATCTAGCAATCGGCAACAGGGACGGCTACACACTGATCACAAATCGGCTGAACCAACTTCATTTCAATCCATCTATGGTCGGTAGTGACGGGGCGAACACTACCCTGTCCAGTTCACGGTCGAACATTTGAACCTACGGAAAGTTTGTGAACTTCGAACGGGGACAATTTACTGAGCGAAACAGGAGGCGCCCATCTAAGTGCAGCAATTAAAACCGTGTTTAATGGTAAAGGATAGAAAACACTCACAAGAGTAATAAAAAAAAAACACACAATCTCATCTGTGTGTGAGGGGGACGATCGCTCCTCAACGTCCTGCAGGGACCACCAGGGGCATGGGGGGTATGCTGAGCTGATGGAGATGTGTGAAGGCACAATGGAGGTCTGTCCTGTACAGTAATGGTGCTGCGTAGCCGATCCAGTGGTGTCTGTACAGGAAGAGACCTACAGCCAGCTTGGAGCGCAGCTGAGGAAGTGGTGTCACCGGTATTACATGAGAGTATATACACAATATTATATTAACAATACAAAATAATAGTAATATTAGTAGTGTATGGCAATAAAAATGGAATATTTATGTACATATCGCTCATATACTGTTTCCATTGCTGTGTATTGTTCCAGACCAGCTGTGTGCTCCCCTCATGGCACTGCGCCTTTAACCCCTTCCAGTCCGGACACTTTCACCCCCTTCCAGTCCGGACACTTTCACCCCCTTCCAGTCCGAACACTTTCACCCCCTTCGGTCCGGACACTTTCACCCCCTTCCGGTCCGGACACTGTCACCCCCTTCCGGTCCGGACACTTTCACCCCCCTTCCGGTCCGGACACTTTCACCCCCTTCCGGTCCGGACACTTTCACCCCCTTCCGGTCCGGACACTTTCACCCCCTTCCGGTCCGGACACTTTCCGGACACCCCCCCTTCCGGTCCGGACACTTTATCCCCCTTCCGGTCCGGACACTTTATCCCCCTTCCGGTCCGGACACTTTCACCCCCTTCCGGTCCGGACACTTTCACCCCCTTCCAGTCCGGACACTTCCCCGCCTTCCAGTCCGGACACTTTCACCCCCTTCCAGTCCGGACACTTTCACCCCCTTCCGGTCCTAACACTTTATCCCCCTTCCAGTCCGGACACTTTCACCCCCTTCCGGTCCGGACACTTTCCCCCCCCCTTCCAGTCCGGACACTTTCACCCCTTCCAGTCCGGACACTTTCACCCCCTCCCAGTCCGGACACTTTCACCCCTTCCGGTCCGGACACTTTATCCCCCTTCCGGTCCGGACACTTTCACCCCCTTCCGGTCCGGACACTTTCACCCCCTTCCAGTCCGGACACTTCCCCGCCTTCCAGTCCGGACACTTTCACCCCCTTCCAGTCCGGACACTTTCACCCCCTTCCGGTCCTAACACTTTATCCCCCTTCCGGTCCGGACACTTTCACCCCCTTCCGGTCCGGACACTTTCACCCCCTTCCGGTCCGAACACTTTATCCCCACTTCCAGTCCCTTCCAGGACACTTTCACCCCCTTCCGGTCCGAACACTTTATCCCCCTTCCGGTCCGGACACTTTCACCCCCTTCCGGTCCGGACACTTCCCCCCCCCCTTCCAGTCCGGACACTTTCACCCCTTCCAGTCCGGACACTTTCACCCCTTCCAGTCCGGACACTTTCACCCCTTCCGGTCCGGACACTTTCACCCCTTCCGGTCCGGACACTTTATCCCCCTTCCGGTCCGGACACTTTCACCCCCTTCCGGTCCGGACACTTTCACCCCCTTCCAGTCCGGACACTTCCCCGCCTTCCAGTCCGGACACTTTCACCCCCCTTCCAGTCCGGACACTTTCACCCCCTTCCGGTCCTAACACTTTATCCCCCTTCCGGTCCGGACACTTTCACCCCCTTCCGGTCCGAACACTTTATCCCCCTTCCGGTCCGGACACTTTCACCCCCTTCCGGTCCGGACACTTTCCCCCCCCCCCTTCCAGTCCGGACACTTTCACCCCTTCCAGTCCGGACACTTTCACCCCCTTCCAGTCCGGACACTTTCACCCCCTTCCAGTCCTAACACTTTATCCCCCTTCCGGTCCGGACACTTTCACTCCCTTCCAGCCCGGACGCTTCCTCCTCCTGCCGGTGACCCCTCTATTGATATAAAGATCTGTATAGAGGAATTAGGACCTTCTTCCTGCTGCTGGTGACCCCTCTAGCTATATAAAGGTCTATATAGAAGAATCAGGACCTCCTTCCTCCTGCCGGTGACCCCTGTAGTTATATAAAGGTCTATATAGAGGAACTGGAACCTCCTCCTTCCAGCTGGTGACCCCTCTAGTAATCTAAAGATCTATATACTATCACTCTGACCTACAAAGCCCTTCACAACACTGCCCCTAACTACCTCACCAACCTGATTCCCAGGTACCACCCTACCCGTACCCTTCGCTCCTCACAGGACCTCCTTCTATCTTGCTCCCTGATCTCCTCCTCCCACGCACGTCTGCAAGACTTCTCCAGGTCCTCCCCCATCCTCTGGAACTCACTACCCCAATCCATCAGACTGTCACCTTCCCTCCTCACCTTCAGACGCTCCCTGAAAACCCACCTCTTCAGGGAAGCCTACCCCACCCTCACCTAACTGCTGCTCTCCTTCATTCCTCCTACCACTCCATCCCCCACAGCCACTTCCTCCTGTACCACTACCCCCCCATCCCTCCTAGATTGTAAGCTCGAAAGAGTAGGGCCCTCTAACCCCTTGTGTGCTGTTTTGTAGGTGCTGTAATTTTTCATGTATTGTCCCCCCCCCCCCCTCTATTGTACAGCGCTGAGCAAACCCTTTGGCGCTATATAAACTCGATGTAATAATAATAATAATAATAATATAAAGATCTATATAGAGGAATCAGGACCTCCTTCCTCCTGCCGGTGACCCCTCTAGTGATATAAAGATCTATATAGAGCAGTGGTTCTCAACCTTCCTAATGCCGGGACCCTTTCATACAGTTCCTCATGTTGTGGTGACCCCCAACCATAAAATTATTTACCCAGTAATTATAATTTACGAGTGTCGTTTTACCTCCAATACTGCTGCTTTCAACACAGCAGCTGCTTTCTACACAGTAGCTGCTCTTTACACATCGGAAATATGTGTTTTCTGATGGTCTTAGGGGACCCCTGTGAAAGGGTCGTTCGACCCCCAAAGGGGTCGTGACCCACAGGTTGAGAACCACTGATATAGAGGAATCAGGACCTCCTTCCTCCTGCTGGTGACCCCTCTAGAGATAGGATCTATATAGAGGAATCAGGACCTCCTTCCTCCCGCCAGGTGACCCCTCTAGAGATAGGATCTATATAGACCAGTGGTTCTCAACCTTTCTAATGCCGCGACCCCTTAATACAGTTCCTCATGTTGTGGTGACCCCCAACCATAAAATTATTTTCGTTGCTACTTCATAACTGTAATTTTGCAGTGGGAGGACTAGTGCGACATCATTGGTGTCAGTGGGAGGAATAGTGCCCCATCGTTGGTATCAGTGGGAGGAATAGTGCCCCCATCATTGGTGTCAGTGGTAGGAATAGTGCCCCATCATTGGTGTCAGTGGGAGGAATAGTGTCCCATCATTGGTGTCAGTGGGAGGAATAGTGCCCCATCATTGGTGTCAGTGGGAGGAATAGTGCCCCATCATTGGTGTCAGTGGGAGGAATAGTGCCCCATCATTGGTGTCAGTGGGAGGAATAGTGCCCCATCATTGGTGTCAGTGGGAGGAATAGTGTCCCATCATTGGTGTCAGTGGGAGGAATAGTGCCCCATCATAGGTGTCAGTGGGAGGAATAGTGTCCCATCATTGGTATCAGTGGGAGGAATAGTGCCCCGTCATTGGTGTCAGTGGGGGGAGGAATAGTGCCCCATCGTTGGTGTCAATGGGAGGAATAGTGCCCCATCATAGGTGTCAGTGGGGGAATAGTGCCCCATCATTGGTGTCAGTGGGGGGAATAGTGCCCCATCATTGGTGTCAGTGGGGGGAATAGTGCCCCATCATTGGTGTCAGTGGGGGGGAATAGTGCCCCATCATTGGTGTCAGTGGGGGAATAGTGCCCCATCATTGGTGTCAGTGGGGGAATAGTGCCCCATCATTGGTGTCAGTGGGAGGAATACTGCCCCATCACTGGTGTCAGTGGGGGAATAGTGTCCCATCACTGGTGTCAGTGGGAGGAATAGTGCCCCATCATTGGTGTCAGTGGGGGAATACGGCCCCATTATTGGTGTCAGTGGGGGAATAGTGCCCCATCATTGGTGTCAGTGGGAGGAATAGTGCCCCATCATTGGTATCAGTGGGAGGAATAGTGCCCCCATCATTGGTGTCAGTGGGAGGAATAGTGCCCCATCGTTGGCGTCAGTGGGAGGAATAGTGCCCCATCATTGGTGTCAGTGGGAGGAATAGTGCCCCATCGTTGGCGTCAGTGGGAGGAATAGTGCCCCATCGTTGGTGTCAGTGGGAGGAATAGTGCCCCATCGTTGGTGTCAGTGGGAGGAATAGTGCCCCATCGTTGGTGTCAGTGGGAGGAATAGTGCCCCATCGTTGGTGTCAGTGGGAGGAATAGTGCCATCGTTGGTGTCAGTGGGAGGAATAGTGCCCCATCGTTGGTGTCAGTGGGAGGAATAGTGCCCCATCGTTGGTGTCAGTGGGAGGAATAGTGCCCCATCGTTGGTGTCAGTGGGGGGAGGAATAGTGCCCCATCGTTGGTGTCAGTGGGGGGAGGAATAGTGCCCCATTGTTGGTGTCAGTGGGGGGAGGAATAGTGCCCCATCGTTGGTGTCAATGGGAGGAATAGTGCCCCATCATAGGTGTCAGTGGGGGGAATAGTGCCCCATCATTGGTGTCAGTGGGGGGAATAGTGCCCCATCATTGGTGTCAGTGGGGGGAATGGTGCCCCATCATTGGTGTCAGTGGGGGAATAGTGCCCCATCATTGGTGTCAGTGGGAGGAATAGTGCCCCATCACTGGTGTCAGTGGGAGGAATAGTGTCCCATCACTGGTGTCAATGGGAGGAAAAGTGCCCCATCATTGGTGTCAGTGGGAGGAATAGTGCCCCATCACTGGTGTCAGTGGGGGGAATAGTGCCCCATCATTGGTGTCAGTGGGGGGAATAGTGCCCCATCGTTGGCATCAGGGGGAGCAATAGTGCCCCAACATTGGTGTCAGTGGGAGGAATAGTGCCCCATCGTTGGTATCAGTGGGATGAATAGTGCCCCATCGTTGGTGTCAGTGGGAGGAATAGTGCCCCATCGTTGGTGTCAGTGGGAGGAATAGTGCCCCATCGTTGGTGTCAGTGGGGGGAGGAATAGTGCCCCATCATTGGTAATAGTGACACCAATGATTGGGCACTATTCCTCCCACTGACACCAATGATACTTACCTTGCTGACCCCGGCTCCAGCCTGGGCTCGCTCCCTCCCTCTCCCATGGTACAAACACTTACCGGTCAGATGGCTTCCTTCTCCGGCCGCTTTCCTCCTCTTCACTCGCTCGTGCTTCGCGGTGCCGCTCGGCTCCTCCTTTACAAGCTCCACCTCCTCGCCGGTGATTGGCCGCCTGTGTGCCTCTCTTGAGCTACAGTTCCGGCGGCCAATCACCGACGAGGAAGGATTGATCCCGGGGGTGTGTCCAGATGACAGGGACGGCATGTCATCCCGCCCACACCTGCAGACGGATCAAGGAGCGGTGTCTCGGTTCCTAAGGCCATCGGAAATATGTGTTTTCCGATGGTCTTAGGCGACCCCTGGGAAAGTGTCGTTCGACCCCCAAAGGGGACGCGACCCCCAGGTTGAGAACCGCTGATATAGAGGAATCAGGACCTCCTTCCTCCTGCCGGTGACCCCTCTAGTGATATAAAGATCTATATAGAGGAATCAGGACCTCCTTCCTCCTGCCGGTGACCCCTCTAGTGATATAGAGATCTATATAGAGGAATCAGGACCGGTGACCCCTCTAGAGATAGGATCTTCCTCCTCCCCCGGTGACCCCTCTAGAGATAGGATCTATATAGAGGAATCAGGACCTCCTTCCTCCCGCCGGTGACCCCTCTAGTGATGCATCATAGAGTTCTATTCACTGTCCCCCCTGCCCGGTCACACTGTTTTCTCATTTTACAATCATGTGACATAAGTACCCCCAAGTCCTTTTCCTCTGTAGTGCTGGCCAACAATGCACCCCCAATATTGTTCTCTCTCAAGGGATTCTTTTCCCCTAGGTGAATTATTTTACATTTAGAAACATTGAATTGCAATTTCCAATTTTTTGACCAATCTTCCAGCAACGCCAAATCCTGTTCCATGTTGCAGACACCTCCAGGGATATCAATTACACACCTTTGTGTGATCGGCAAAGAGACATCCCCTCCTCACCCAACAAACCTTCAGTTCTCTCACTTACATGTATGGGCTCAGATTGCACTACAAAGGTATCGGTATCGGCTTAGTATCGGTGTCACCCTAATGGACACACAGACTTTTATTGAGTTGATTTCAGGGTCTTTGGCAAAAAAAACCCGCCAAAAGCACGCGTTTAGGAGCAACGGTGTACATGAGGCATTAGGGTGTCTGAATTCTGGATGGAGGAGCGATGTTACACGGATTAGCAGATACATATTTATATTTTTAATATATATTTTTGGTTTTGAATCTCACTTTTAGCCCGGGTTCACATATAATGCGGTGCGGTACATCATATTCCTGTACATTTCACGTGCGATTCAGTGCTGTGCGATTTGAGGCCGTTCATTTTTACTCGGCTCAAATTGCACTGCATTGCACCAAAGTCGTGCATGCACCAATCTTGGAACCGCACTGCAACTGGATCACATGGCCGCTTTGTACCCTGCGATCCTGTACAGGTGTTCGCACTGCATTAGTGACCTGCATTTGGGGGTGTCGTTAAGATTGCATTGACACCCGCTGCAGATGGCAAGGGCAGTGCGATTGGAAAGCAGTGTGGGAATCGCACATGGATCGCGGGCAGTGGGATTGAAATGCGGTGCGGGAATCGCACATAAATCGTGGGCAGTGCGATTGGAATGCGGTGCGGGAATCGCACATAGATTGCGGGCAGTGAGATTGGAATGCGGTGCAGGAATCGCACATGGATCGCGGGCAGTGCGATTGGAATGCGGTGCGGGAATCGCACATGGATCGCGGGCAGTGCGATTGGAATGCGGTGCGGGAATCGCACATGGATCGCGGGCAGTGTGATTTCAATGCGGTACGGGAATTGCACATGGATCGCAGACAGTGGGATTGGAATGCAGTGCGGGAATCGCACATGGATTGCGGGCAGTGCGATTGGAATGCGGTGCAGGAATCGCACATGGATCGCGGGCAGTGCGATTGGAATGCGGTGCGGGAATCGCACATGGATCGCGGGCAGTGCGATTGGAATGTGGTGCGGGAATATCACATGGATCGCGGGCAGTGCGATTGGAATGCGGTGCAGGAATCGCACATGGATCGCAGGCAGTGCGATTGGAATGCGGTGTGGGAATCGCACATGGATCGCGGGCAGTGTGATTTCAATGCGGTACGGGAATTGCACATGGATCGCGGGCAGTGGGATTGGAATGCAGTGCGGGAATCGCACATGGATCGCAGACAGGGTGATTGGAATGCGGTGCGGGAATATCACATGGATCATGGGCAGTGGGATTGGAATGTGGTGTGGGAATCGCACATGGATCGCGGGCAGTGCGATTGGAATGCGGTGTGGGAATCGCACATGGATCGCGGGCAGTGCGATTGGAATGCGGTGTGGGAATCGCACATGGATTGCAGACAGGGTGATTGGAATACAGTGCGGGGATATCACATGGATCGCGGGCAGTGCGATTGGAATGCGGTGCGGGAATCGCACATGGATTGCGGGCAGTGCGATTGGAATGGGTGTGGAAATCGCACATGGATCGCGGGCAGTGCGATTGGAATGCGGTGCGGGAATCGCACATGGATCGCGGGCAGTGCGATTGGAATGGGTGTGGAAATCGCACATGGATCGCAGGCAGTGCGATTGGAATGGGTGTGGAAATTGCACATGGATCGCGGGGCAGTGTAATTTCAATGCGCAATTGCACAGTGCAGACAGATTGGAATGCGGTGCGGGAATCGCACATGGATCGCAGACAGGGTGATTGGAATGTGGTGCGGGAATATCACATGGATCGCGGGCAGTGGGATTGGAATGTGGTGACGGAATCGCACATGGATCGCGGGCAGTGTGATTGGAATGAGGTGCGGGAATCGCACATATATATATATATGTAGGGTAATGTGTGTGTATATATATATATGTAGGGTAATGTAGTGGTTTTTGGTATATGTGTGTGTGTATATATATTATATATATGATAGGGTAATCTGTGTATATTATATATTTATATATGTAGGATAATGTGTGTGTATATATATATGTAGGTAGTAATGTGTGTATATATGTAGGGTAATGTGTTTTTATATATATATATTAATATATATATATATTATATATATGTAGGATAATGTGTGTATATATATATATATATGTAGGGTAATGTGTGTGTATATATATTTATATATGTAGGGTAATGTGTGTATATATATAATATATGTAGGGTAATGTGTGTGTATATATATATATATATATGTATATTTTATTTGTGTATATATATAATATATTTATGTAGGTTTAATGTGTGTAATTAATATATATGTTTATGGTAATGTGTGTTATTTTATATATATATTTGTAGGGTAATGTGTGTATATATATATATATATATTGTAGGGTAATGTGTGTATATATATATATTGTAGGGTAATGTGTTGTATATATATATATGTAGGGTAATGTGTGTATATATATATATGTAGGGTAATTAAAAATTTTATATATATATTAGGGTAATGTGTGTATATATATATATGGTAATGTGTGTTTTATATATATATGTAGGGGTAATGTGTGTATATTTTTTTTATGTAGGGTTTTGTGTTATTTTATATATTATATATTTAGGGTAATGTGTTTTGTATATATATTTTATATATTAGGGTAATTTTTGTGTATTATATTTTTTTATATTTATGTAGGGTAATGTGTGTGGTATTTTTATATATATATATATTAGGGTAATGTGTGTGTATTTAATATTTATTTATTTTAATTGTGTTTGTTTATTTATATTATGTAGGGTATTTGTGTTTTTTTTTATTGTTTTTAATGTGTGTGTATATATTTTTTATATATTTTTTTTTTTTTAATTTGTGTAATGTATTTTTATTTGGATTAGTGGAATGGTGGGGTGGAGGAGCTCGGCTCTCCAGGATTGGACGGGGAGGAGGAAGCAGACGCTTTGATGGGACACATCTGGAATGAGATGTTGGAGATCAGACAAGGTTTGGGAGTCTTTGTGACACTCAGCCGTCTCGGTGTCAGCCATGTCCTTCATCCCTGTACCCAGCGACTGCGACTTTCCCCTCCAGAATCTGCCGTACGGAGTGTTCTCCACCCAGGATGAGGTCAGTACTTCTCATGAGTAACAATGTAACAAAGTTCAGAATTGTAGCGGGGTGGGCATTGTTCAGTGAAACTACAAATCCCATCATGCCTCTGCCTCCCGGAGTCGCGCCTGTGGTTGTCAGAGTCTTACAATGCCTCCTGAGACTTGTAGTTCCACAACAGCCAGAGTGCTAAAGGTTGTCATCCCCTGGATAGAGTGATGTGACAGCCAATCAGAATACAGAGGGTTAGGGAGTGATGGGAATGTATAATATATATGTAAAGCGCTGTGTAAATTGACAGCATTATATAAGTACCTGTAATAATAAAAAAAAATAAAATACAAGTACATGTAATATAATATAAAAAATAATAATAGTAATAATAATAATATATATGAAACATATAATACATATATTAAAATAAAGAAAAAAAATCCTAGATTGTAAGCTCCCAGGATCTGTATTTAATTACTGTATTGTCTCCCGTTATATTGTAAAGCGCTGAGCAAACTGTTGGCGCCATAAATCCTGTATAATAATAATAATATAAATCCTGTATAATAATAATAATATAAATCCTGTATAATAATATTAATATAAATCCTGTATTATAATAATAATAATAATAATAATAATAATAATAATAAATCCTGTATAATAATAATATAAATCCTGTATAATAATAATAAATCCTGTTATAATAATAATAATAATATAAATCCTGTATAATAATAATATAAATCCTGTATAATAATAATAAATCCTGTATAATAATAATAATAATAAAAATAATAAAAAATCCTGTATAATAATAATAATAATAATAATATATAAATCCTGTATAATAATAATATATAAATCCTGTATAATAATAATAATAATAAAAAATCCTGTATAATAATAATAATAATATATAAATCCTGTATAATAATAATAATATAAATCCTGTATTATAATAATAATAATATAAATCCTGTATAATAATAATATATAAATCCTGTATAATATTAATAATAATATAAATCCTGTATTATAATAATAATATATAAAATCCTGTATAATAATAATAATAATAATAATAAATAATAATAATAATAATATAAATCCTGTATAATAATAATAATATATAAATCCTGTATAATAATAATAATATAAATCCTGTATAATAATAATAATAATAATATAAATCCTGTATAATAATAATAATATATAAATCCTGTATAATATTAATATATAATATAAATCCTGTATTTATAATAATAATATATAAATCCTGTATAATAATAATAATAATAAATAATAATAATATAAATCCTGTATAATAATAATAATAATAATATATAAATCCTGTATAATAATAATAATAATAAAATCCTGTATAATAATAATAATAATAATATAAAAATCCTGTATAATAATAATAATAATAATAATAATATATAAATCCTGTATAATAATAATAATAATAATATAAATCCTGTATAATAATGATACGAATAATAATAATAAAAATAGTGTGATTCACTGAAATGTGCATCATACTGCTCCATGTTGAAGCCAGGCTGCATGGTAATTTTATTTCAGGTACTTATATAAACGCCGTCAATTTACACAGCGCTTTACATATATATTGTACATTCACATCAGTCCCCGCCCCCGAGGAGCGTACAATCTACGGTCCCTAACTCACATTCATACATACACATACTAGGGACAATTTAGACAGGAGCCAATTCACCTCCCAGCATGTCTTTGGAGTGTGGAAGGAAACTGGAGTATGCGGAGGAAACCTACGCAGGCACAGGGAGAACATGCAAACTCCAGGCAGGCCCAGGGAGAACATATGCTGTGCTTTACCATGTGGACTGCCTTAGGCAGCGCTTTACATATTGTACATCCATCCCTGACCTCAAGGAGCTTACAATTTAAGGTGACTATTTCACATGTGAAGAGGAACAATGGAGTACTGACGTGATACTTTTTTTATTTGCACTAACATACAATTTTGAGAACAATTTTTCGGGGAATGTCCCCTTCATCAGGGTCCAGGCAGTACTACTTCACAAAGTTTTAGCAGAATGTTAGAAGAGATGTTGAAAGGGGGCGGAAAAAACAAAAAACACAAAGAAATGTACACAGCAATGGTTATAAGACTAGGATTAGACTAGAGATAAGACAGCAAAAGCAAAGACTGGTGGGGGGGGGGGGGGGGGACAACAGTCATTTTTTTTTTCCTCCCCCTTTCAACATCTCTTCTAACATTCTGCTAAAACTTTGTGAGTGGTACTGCCTGGACCCTGATGAAGGGGACATTCCCCGAAAACTTGTCCTCAGAATTGTATGTTAGTGCAAATAAAAAAAGTATCCCGGACAGGACTCCATTGTTTCTGTCGCAAATGCACTAATACGGCTACAACCACCTCAAGCACATGTGGAAGAGGAAACCCATGCAAAAATCCATGCAGATATTGCAGATATGATGCCAGTGTTGCAAAGCAGAACTGAAAACCACTACGCCCCTGTGCTGAGGATTATTATTATTATTATACTCAGGGGTGTCAAACTCCATTTCAAAATCTGGGGTCACATCAGCATCATGGTTGCCCAGTTGTATGTGTAAGGCTATGAAAGGCTAGGTTCCCATTTGTGCGGGTGGTTCCTTCTGCTAGTCCACACCAGGGGAGGACTGACCATTTGGAAACTCGGGCACTGCCCCAGGGCCCGGGGTCAGTAGGGGGCCCCATGAGGGCGTGTCTATGTGATATTGACTGCCTTTTGCAACCAGGTCTGTATATTGTATGGACCTGAAAGTGGGTGAGGGGGGGGGGGGGGGGGGGGGGAGAGGGGTGTCATCTTCAGGCCTAAAATGTTTTTTGTATTCTAAAAAATGCCAAAACGTCTTCGGCAGCGAAAGGGCCTAACCCCAGAAACTACTAAGCAACTCATTCACTCCCTTATTATCTCACGACTCGGCTACTGCAACTCCCTCCTCACCGGCCTACCTCACCACAGGCTATCCCCCGCTTCAGTCTATCCTGAACTCTGCGGCCAGACTCATCCACCTTACTAACCGCTCAGCTTCTGCCACCCCTCTCTGTCATTCCCTCCACTGACCTCCACTCAGTGTCCTCCACCCCCCTCTGCCAATCCCTCCACTGACCTCCACTCAGTGTCCTCCACCCCTCTCTGCCAATCCCTCCACTGACCTCCACTCAGTGTCCTCCACCCCTCTCTGTCAATCCCTCCACTGACCTCCACTCAGTGTCCTCCACCCCTCTCTGCCAATCCCTCCACTGACCTCCACTCAGTGTCCTCCACCCCCCTCTGCCAATCCCTCCACTAACCTCCACTCAGTGTCCTCCACCCCCCCTTACTAACCAATCCCTCCACTAACTTCCACTCAGTGTCCTCCACCCCTCTCTGCCAATCCCTCCACTGACCTCCACTCAGTGTCCTCCACCCCCCTCTGCCAATCCCTCCACTGGCCTCCACTCAGTGTCCTCCACCCCTCTCTGCCAATCCCTCCACTGGCTTCTGATTGCCCAATGCATAAAATTCAAACTACTAACACTGACGTACAAAGCTGTCCATAACACTGCCCCAAACTACATCACCGACCTGATATCCATTTACCACTCAAAACGTACTCTCCGCTCCTCACAAGACCTCCTTCTCTCTAGTTCCCTGGTCTCCTCCTCCCATGCCCATCTCCATAACTTCTCCAGGGCTTCCCCCATCCTCTGGAACTCCCTACCCCAATCCATCAGACTATCACCTACCCTCCTCTCCTGTAGGCGCACCCTGAAAACCCATTCTCTTCAGAGAAGCCTACCCCGCCCTACCTAATTGCCAATCCCCTCCACTCTTCCTACCACTCCACCCCCCACAGCTATTTCCTCCTGTACCACTATCCCCTCCCTCCTAGATTGTAAGCTCCAAGGACCAGGGCCCTCGAACCCCTCATGTATTGTATTGTATTGTTACTGTATTGTCTCCCATTGTAATGTAAAGCGCTGAGCAAAACTGTTGGCGCCATATAAATCCTGTATAATAATAATAATAATAATAATAATGAGCTGCAGATGCTGATATTCTAGAAGCCCAGAAAGTGCTGATCTCACCAGAGCTAGCGACCGTCTAAATGAGCTGCACCAAATCACGTAGTGCCGTAGTGCCTATATTCCACCACTGGAGGGCGCTGCACTACCACTAAAGAAAACCCGACCTACCCTGCTATCCAATCTTGCACCTATGGATGCAGCGCAGTGCGGCTTCTCTATCGCCGCATGGAGACATAGATTGTGCCGACAGAATAAAATCCAAGAACACAAAGTATTACATTAGATTCATTTGCAGCACGCATTCGTTAGGCGATCGACGTCTGTGCACCAGCTAGGCGATCTTTGCATCTGTTCTCCATATCTGATCTGATACATGTAGCGTTTTCACCGAGAATGAATGAATGAATAAATGAATGAATGAATGAATAAATGAATGAATGAATGAATAAATCAAGGAATAATGAATAAATAAATGAATAAATAAATGAATGAATGAATAAATCAAGGAATAAATTAATAAATGGAATGAAGGAATAAATGAATAAATATAATGAATGAATGAATAAATGAATGAATAAATCAAGGAATAAATTAATAAATGAATGAATAAATAAATGAAGGAATGAGCAGTTGTGGATGGAAATGAAGGTACCCCTGGCTAATGGCAATAGCTGAGTGGTAGAAGGGGATTCTAATCGCGGTGGAGGAGTTCGGAACACGTCAGAGGAAATTGTCCACAAAAAACAGATTCCCGATTGTTGCTGCGAAGAGAAAACGTTTATCAACAAACAGCTGAACTTGCACTACTATGTACTCACCAGCAGGGCTGGGACAAGGGGTGGGCAGGAGGGGGCGGCTGCCCCGGGCACTATGGTATCTTGTGAGGTGGGGGGCGCTATTAGGAGATTGAGGGGAGGAGATTTGTTTGGGAGGGGAATTTGGGCAGCGGCAGGGGATAAGAATTGTCCTAGGAGGGGAGATTTGAAGGGGGGGGGATGCTATGAGTGGTGATGTACGATTCTGTGCTGAGAGGGGGGATGGAGGGAAGATGAAAGATGTGTTGGAGGGGGGATTTGGGGGGAATTTGTGCTGGGAGGAGGGAATTTGTGCTGGGGGGGGGGGGATGTTTTACACGTGGGGAAATTTTTTGAAGGGTAGGGGATCTGTGCTAGTAGGATTTTTTTTTAATCCGGGGGTATGGGGGGGGGAGCAATGATTTGTGCTGAGAGGGAGGGGGGATTTTAGCAGGGAGGTTGTGGCTTGTACTGGGAGGAGGGGAAATTTATACTTAAGGTGTCAACCATGCAGATTAGTGCTCAGTTTTTTTGCTTTTTTTTGTGGGGGGGGTGGAGATTTTTGCTGGCACATAATGCTCATACATCTTTGAGGGGGGATGAGTAATATTGAGGGGAAATTTTAAGGGTAGAGGATTAGTGCTAGTAGGGGTGATTTTTTCCCCCGGGGGGAATGGGGGGGCCAAAGATTTGTGCTGGAAGGGAGTATTGGGGGGGGAGAAATTGTGCTGGGAGGGGGGAATTTGTACTGGGGGGGGGATTTTAGTGTGGGGGGGAGAAAATGTGTTATAGGTGAGGAAAAAAGAAAATTAAAAAAAAGAGGATCTGTGTTAGTAGGAGGTTTTTTTTGTCTGGGGGGAATGGGGGGGGGGGCAAAGATTTATGCTGGGAGGGGGATTTAATACAGGGGGGATTGTGGCTTGTACTGGGAGGAGGGAAGCATGCAGATTAGTGCTTAGTCTTTTTCTTTTTTTTTTGGGGGGGGGTGGTAAGATTTTTGCTGACAGAAATAATGCTCATACATCAACTTGGGGGGGGGAATGTGTAATAGGAGGGGAAATTTTAAGGGTAGAAGATTAGTGTTATTAGGGGTGATTTTTTTTCCCCCGGGGGAAAAACATAAATGGGGGGGGGCAAAGACTTGTGCTGGGAATATATTGGGGATTTGCAGTGGGTGGGGGGGGGGGGGATGAGAAAATGTGTTATAGGCGAGGAAATTTTTAAGGGTAGAGGGATTTGATTTGTTAGGAGTTTTTTTTTTTCTGGGGGGTTGGGGGAGGGGATATGGGCAAAGGTTTATGCTATGAGGGGAGAAAATTAGGGGGGTTGTGGCTTGCACTGGGAGGAGGGGAGAATTTATAACTTAGGTGTCAAGCATGCAGATTAATGCTCAGTTTTTATCTTTTTTTAATTGGAGATTTTTGCTGACACATAATGCTCATATATCTTGGGGGGGGGGGGGAAATTAAGGAGGGGGAATTTTGAGAAGGGTAGAGGATAGTGCTAGTAGGGGTGATACATTTTTTTTTTAAAAAAAAAATGGGGGGGGGGGGGGGCAAAGAAAGTGCTGGGGGGGAAAAGTATCAGCAGGGGGGTGTGACTTGTACTGGGA
>CATNWA010000314.1:200000-260000 GCA_951230385.1 Staurois parvus | reverse complement strand
CACCCCGACTGGGAGCCTCCGCCAACCAGTGCCTCCTGCCCTCCAAACCCTTCCAGCAGACAGCAATATCAATCTTTACCCAAGCATCATACACAGACAAGATGTTGAGGAATAACTGTTTTTTAAAACCCAGACACATACTCTATACCCCCAGGAGGACATTTTCCTCTTGGGGATATTAACATAAATGAGATAAGATGTACAACCAGTAAAAACATGACAATGAAAAACCTTTAAACATGCATCTAATTAACAGCCAGACACCTCCACAAGTCTTCTCAGTCTGCCTAGTAGTCCCAGGAATTCCCCACCCCCCCCCTCCCTTGTCTATGTGCTGAAAACATGTCCATAATAAGTCTTGATTAGCCAGGCCGTGCCCACCAGGATGCCCAGCACATCCCCGGATACAAGACACCACTCGTTTCTAAATGTCCCACCCCAGATCCAGCTTGGATCACCAAGTGCCACATCTTCGGTGGAAATTAAATAACAAGTTAATGATATAAAGTTGGTAGTAGCCAGGGCAAAATGGGCAAATCCTGCATTATGCAGCTCTCGAGGACCAGTCGGGGCAAGAAAATAAGAATATACCCAAGAAGAGTTCCATATCCCCGACTGGTGAAAGTGCATCTCTACGTCCTACACAATGTTCCCGAAGACGTACCACTCTTCTGGGGACTTCCTGGCCACATAATCCCATAGACACTCCCGGCCAGTCCAAGGGTTTCAGGACCTGGTTCTTCTCCGTGCTGTGACTGGGAGAAGCAAAATCCCGGTCTCCTCATTGGGCCATAATCAGTGGGTAGAAGGCTAGCCCAGACTCTCCTCCAAAAGCCCCTGTCCCGGTTGGGTCTGTCACACAGGGTAGAGATAATCCCTAGAACAGAAGCGTTCAAAAGACGTTATTGTATCTAGGGCATGGCCCACTCTATAGTTTGGAGCAGGGTTTTTTTTCTCAGAGAATAGGTGCAGGTACCCCCCCCCCCTTCCAAGTCACCCCCTTGTCTCCACGCCCTACCCACTTCCAAGCTCCATCCTTTGGTCCCACCCCCTGTTCACCTCTCTGTTAGAGAATACAGGATCAATTTATGGCGATAAGTAATTTGTGTGGAATTTGTCAATGATAACAAGAAAAGCAGTACAATAGATCCCAACTCCCCAGCAACACTAGACCCTTCTCAAGAAAATACCCCCCCAAAGCAGCAGTATATTTCCCACAACAAAATACCCCCCAGTAACAATAGCTCCACCTCAGCAACAATAGAACCTGTCCAGCAACAATCAATCTCCCAGCAGCCAGTATCAGTAGGCCCCCAGAAACTCAGCCACTATAGACCCCTCTCTCAACAGTAGATCCCTCCCATCAATAACTGACTCCCCAGCAACAATAGATCTCCCCAGCAACAACAAACCCACCACACAAATAGATCCCCATTGCAATAATGGATCCCTCACAACAAAATACCCCCAGGAACAATAGATCCACCCCAGCAACAATAGACCCACTCCAGCAAAAATAGATCTTCCAACATTCAGTATCAATAGACCTACCATAACCTAGCAACTATAGACCCTCCCTCAACAGCAACCTACAACCCCCTCAGATCCCACAACGGCAACCTGTCCAGCAGCGGCTCCTCCAGATGGTGCCAGGAGCAGTAGCTGAGCCTGTGTCCCATCTCCACCAGGATCTCTGGCGGCAGCTGCAACAAAGAGCAGGGGGCTCCTCCACCTTGACCTCCTCCTCCTCTTCCTCCTCTTCCACAGGCCCTCCGCTGGCACCTCCTGGCCTCACCCACCCTGCACAATCTGGTGCACACCAACAGTGGGCCCCAGGCCTCCTGGGATCCGCCCACCACTCCGCCCTACTCTACTGCCAGTCCCCTGACCCCTACTTGTGTGTCGACATGGCTGGCCCCCCCCAATGGCAGCCCTGCTGCTCACACCCAGGGTGTCCCTTCTGCTTAGGGGCAGTGCGCGCCCCCCCCATAAAATGCCACCCAAGGCAAAAACGCCTTGTCTCGCGGAAAATATGCCCCTGCCTTCCAGCACATACATTCAGTGCCAGATGTGCCAGAACTGCGGTTCCCCACTGTCCCACTGAAACAAAGAGCTGGTTTGGAGCATAAAAATGTTTTTGAATTTGGCAGGCCGTGAGCTTCTTGGAGAGCTTGAGAGGTTCTAAATGCCCTCTTGGTAGTCAAATGGCAAAACCATATCAAGTTTGCAGACACCCAGGGTTACAAAGAAGAAGGAGAAGTGAAAGCAGGATAGAAAGATGGGTTTTTAAGAGAGGATAGTAAGGGAGGATGTCATCTAAATATCTAGAAGAAATTAAACGCACTCCAGATCTTCTAGGGAAGAGGTGTAAGAGGCGGTGTGGTGGGTGGTAGAAGTCTCAGCATTCGTAGTACATCTTCCTTCCTTCATTCATTGAAGATCGGATCCTCTAGGGAAGAGGCGGTGTGGTGGGTGGTAGAAGTCTCAGCATTCGTAGTACATCTCCCTTCGTTCACTGTAGATCGGATCCTCTAGGGCAGTGGTGGGCAACCTTTTTTTTCAACTGAGCCAAATCTCGCCAAAACCACAATTGAAATTTATTTTGAGAGCCACATTTTTAAAACTGAAAATACATCTCCCATATAGTAATTCATCCCCATAGTAATTCATCCCCCATAGAGTAATTCATCCCCCATATAGTAATTCATCCCCCATAGTAATTCATCCCCCATATAGCAATTCATCCCCCATATAGCAATTCATCCCCCATAGCAATTCATCCCCCATATAGTAATTCATCCCCCATAGTAATTCATCCCCCATATAGTAATTCATCCCCCATATAGTAATTCATCCCCCATATAGTAATTCATCCCCCCTATAGTAATTCATCCCCCATAGTAATTCATCCCCCATAGTAATTCATCCCCCCATAGTAATTCATCCCCCCCATAGTAATTCATCCCCCATATAGTAATTCATCCCCCATAGTAATTCATCCCCCCATATAGTAATTCATCCCCCATAGTAATTCATCCCCCATATAGTAATTCATCCCCCATATAGTAATTCATCCCCCATATAGTAATTCATCCCCCATAGTAATTCATCTCCCATATAGTAATTCATCTCCCATATAGTAATTCATCCCCCATATTAGTAAGTCCCCCCCCATATAGTAAGTCCCCCCATATAGTAAGTCCCCCATATAGTAAGTCCCCCCCATATAGTAATTCATCCCCCATATAGTAAGTCCCCCCCCATATAGTAATTCATCCCCCATATAGTAAGTCCCCCCCCATATAGTAAGTCCCCCCATATAGAAATTCATCCCCCATATAGTAAGTCCCCCCTGTGTCAATTCACTTACCTTTGCTCCGCGCGTTCCTCTCGTCGTGCTTCCCGCGCCGTTCTGGTCTTCAGGGCGGACTGTGAGAGGAGAGGAGTTCGTCACGCTGCCCCGCCTACATCCTGGCTGCCCCGCCTACATCCTGACAGCTGCAGAGTCCTGACTTTTGGGGCGGCCGCCCGAGAGGAGGGAGGGGAGGGGAGGGGAGCGGGCGCCCGGCACACAGAAGAGCCGCATTTAAGCTTGTAAAGAGCCGCATGTGGCTCGCGAGCCGCGGCTTGCCGACCACTGCTCTAGGGAAGAGGCGGTGGTGTGGTGAGTGATAGAAGTCTCAGCATTCGTAGTACATCTTCCTTCCTTCACTGAAGATCAGATCTTCTAGGGAAGAGGCGGTGTGGTGGGTGGTAGAAGTCTCAGCATTCGTAGTACATCTTCCTTCCTTCATTGAAGATCGGATCCTCTAGGGAAGAGGCGGTGTGGTGGGTGGTAGAAGTCTCAGCATTCGTAGTACATCTCCCTTCGTTCACTGTAGATCGGATCCTCTAGGGCAGTGGTGGGCAACCTTTTTTTTCAACTGAGCCAAATCTCGCCAAAACCACGATTGAAATTTATTTTGAGAGCCACATTTTTAAAACTGAAAATACATCTCCCATATAGTAATTCATCCCCCATAGTAATTCATCCCCCATAGAGTAATTCATCCCCCATAGAGTAATTCATCCCCCATATAGTAATTCATCCCCCATAGTAATTCATCCCCCATATAGCAATTCATCCCCCATAGTAATTCATCCCCCATATAGTAATTCATCCCCCATATAGTAATTCATCCCCCATATAGTAATTCATCCCCCCTATAGTAATTCATCCCCCATAGTAATTCATCCCCCATAGTAATTCATCCCCCCATAGTAATTCATCCCCCCCATAGTAATTCATCCCCCATATAGTAATTCATCCCCATAGTAATTCATCCCCATATATAGTAATTCATCCCCCATAGTAATTCATCCCCCATATAGTAATTCATCCCCCATATAGTAATTCATCCCCCATATAGTAATTCATCCCCCATAGTAATTCATCTCCCATATAGTAATTCATCTCCCATATAGTAATTCATCCCCCATATAGTAAGTCCCCCCCTATATAGTAAGTCCCCCCCCATATAGTAAGTCCCCCCATATAGTAAGTCCCCCATATAGTAAGTCCCCCCCCATATAGTAAGTCCCCCCCCATATAGTAATTCATCCCCCATATAGTAAGTCCCCCCCCATATAGTAATTCATCCCCCATATAGTAAGTCCCCCCCCATATAGTAAGTCCCCCATATAGAAATTCATCCCCCCATATAGTAAGTCCCCCCTGTGTCAATTCACTTACCTTTTTTGCTCCGCGCGTTCCTCTCGTCGTGCTTCCCGCACCGTTCTGGTCTTCAGGGGGACTGTGAGAGGAGAGGAGTTCGTCACGCTGCCCCGCCTACATCCTGGCTGCCCCGCCTACATCCTGACAGCTGCAGAGTCCTGACTTTTTTTGGGGCGGGGCCGCCGAGAGGAGGGAGGGGAGGGGAGGGGAGCGGGCGCCCGGCACACAGAAGAGCCGCATTTAAGCTTGTAAAGAGCCGCATGTGGCTCGCGAGCCGCGGCTTGCCGACCACTGCTCTAGGGAAGAGGCGGTGTGGTGAGTGATAGAAGTCTCAGCATTCGTAGTACATCTTCCTTCCTTCACTGAAGATCGGATCCTATAGGGAAGAGGCGGTGTGGTGGGTGGTAGAAGTCTCAGCATTCGTAGTACATCTTCCTTCCTTCATTGAAGATCGGATCCTCTAGGGAAGAGGCGGTGTGGTGGGTGGTAGAAGTCTCAGCGTTCGCAGTACATCTTCCTTCCTTCACTGAAGATCGGATCCTCTAGGGAAGAGGCGGTGTGGTGGGTGGTAGAAGTCTCAGCGTTCGCAGTACATCTTCCTTCCTTCACTGAAGATCGGATCCTATAGGGAAGAGGCGGTGTGGTGGGTGGTAGAAGTCTCAGCATTCGTAGTACATCTTCCTTCCTTCATTGAAGATCGGATCCTCTAGGGAAGAGGTGGGGTGGTGAGTGGTAGAAGTCTCAGCATTTGTAGTACATCTTCCTTCCTTCACTGAAGATCGGATCCTCTAGGGAAGAGGCGGTGTGGTGGGTGGTAGAAGTCTCAGCATTCATAGTACATCTTCCTTCCTTCACTGAAGATCGGATCCTCTAGGGAAGAGGTGGGGGTGGTGAGTGGTAGAAGTTCTCAGCATTTGTAGTACATCTTCCTTCCTCTGGAGAGGGGTGGAAGTAGATGAGTTTCCCAGAACAAATGTGTAAGGTTAATTCCTTCACAGAAGGTGAAATTATCCCCGTAATTGTTCCGTGTATTCACAAGAAGGATACACAGAGATATTAAATAAATTCAGATGCAGATTCACTAAAATGATTCTCTAACTTTCCAGCCGCAACATCGGATAGGAGTGGCCATTGGAGACCAAATCCTGGATCTGAGCGTCATCAGACATCTCTTCAATGGGCCGTTCTTGTCAGCACACCGGGCCGTATTTAATGAGGTACAGTACAAAAAGTTGGGCTGTTTCTGGAATAGGAACGCTCGCCATGAGTCTGAGACTCATTCAGCCAGGAAACAATGGACAGATGTCATCTACTAAGATTGACCACACAACAGATCAGCCATCATCAACCAGGGTTTCTAAAAGGGTTCCTCCAGGGGTTTTTGGGGGGTTTCTTGAGCAGCTTCTGCCTCTCAGATGATGAACCATGGACACTAATGTTCTTTTTAGCAAGGTGGGACTTTTTCAATAACCACAACTCTAAGGGGCATCCTATTCGGTGACCACCACACGAAAGTCCCCTTAGAAGTACACAATAGATCAGCTATCATCAACCAGGGTTTCTCTAGAGTTCCTACAGGGGTTTTTGGGGGTTCCTTGAGTATCTTCTGCCTCTCAGATGATGAACCATGGACACTAATGTTCTTTTTTGCAAGGTGGGACTCTTCCAATAACCACAAATCTAAGGGGCATCCTATTCGGTGACCACCACACGAATGTCCCCTTAGAGGTAGATGTAGTAATTATTATCGGGGGTTCCTTGAGCAAGGAAAGTCATTGCATTAGGCTCCTCTGGGATAGAGAGGTTTGAGAAAGCCTGCATCAGATAGGTTTTCCTTGGATCTGATCTCCTGCATCAGCAAAATTTCCCAGAAACGTGAGATCAACCTGAACAGTCCATCAAGATTGGCCCAAACTCCACATCCTTGTTGGTAAATTTTGCTGATCTAACAGACCGTATGTGAGGAAAGTCTTGTGTGACCAGTTACAGATGGGAGATACTGATGTCCAGTGCCTGTCCCTGTTTTCAAATCTTTGTCTCGAAGCAGTTCCTGCTTTTCAGCAATTCTCCGTAGTGTAGCCCCTTTGCCCTAAACAGGGGGCTACTATGGTAACCCCTAAATGCCACGCCTCCAGTCCCTTTAAGAGGTTTCTGATGCCAGGAGATGGCGAAGGGTTCATGGTCATGGTGCACGCTGGGGGTTATAAATATTTGGTACAGGACCCAGGGACAGCCTAACCATTTTGCACTGCCCGAAGGCCCGGGGTCAGTAGGGGGCCCCATGAGATGCCCATGGTACCTTTTTCATAGGCTTTTTTGAGTTTGGGCAAGGACACAGGGGCCCCATGATCCCCTATTGCCCGGGGGCCCCATGAGTTGTCAGTCCACCCCTGGACAGGGCACGTGCTCGCTCTCTCCCCCCTGGGCTGAGGTCTGGGGAGGTGCTGCTGGATGGAGCTCAGCTGTAAGGCCCAGCAGCCTAGTTTGGGGTCCAATGTGTGCCAAAGTGGTCCTGAAGCTGTCCTGCCTGGTCTTCAGGTCCTGTAGAGAACTCCTCAGACGCGTGTCGTCCTTTTCAGGGTTTAATCATAGCGGCCGCTATTATTAAGGTCTGAAAAGGAAGAAACGTGTCTGAGAAGTTCTCTATAGGGGAAGAACAGGAGCTGAAGCCATCTTTTGCTCATCTCATTCACATTTATGCAACAGGGAGCCAGTGCCTGTGTGCAGATGACCTCCATTTTGTTGAAGTCTACTAGAGCCTGACGAGCCGATCCTGTCTGTCTTCCACCAGTCTGTTCACATGCCGATCCAACTGACACAGATTTGGGGGGAGTCGCACTATTCCCTTTCTTTTGATGATTTTTGCTGCATTCCAGAAAACAATACAGCATGTTCTACTGTTGTTGACTGGAACGAACTGCACTGGTGTGAACAAGGACCATTGGAATACATGGAAAACACTGTTCATGCGTTTTTGAGGTAGCTTAAAAATGCACTGGACTGCATCTGTTGTGAACTAGCCCTCAAGGCACTGATACCAATGCTTTTTAGATCTGCAGTTGACCACTGACCACCATACAGGGGGCGCTTTACCCTCAGTAGGAAGAATGTCCCTTACGTTGGTGGTCAGTGAGAAGAATGTCCCTTACGTTGGTGGTCAGTGAGAAGAATGTCCCTTACGTTGGTGGTCAGTGGGAAGAATGTCCCTTACATTGGTGGTCAGTGGGGAGAATGTCCCTTACATTGGGGGTCAGTGGGAAGAATGTCCCTTACATTGGTGATCAGTGGGAAGAATGTCCCTTACATTGGTGGTCAGTGGGAAGAATGTCCCTTACATTGGTGGTCAGTGGGAAGAATGTCCCTTACATTGGTGATCAGTGGGAAGAATGTCCCTTACATTGAGGGTCAGTGGGAAGAATGTCCCTTACATTGGTGATCAGTGGGAAGAATGTCCCTTACATTGGTGGTCAGTGGAAGAATGTCCCTTACATTTCAGTGGGAAGAATCAGTGGGAAGAATGTCCCTTACATTGGTGGTCAGTAGGAAGAATGTCCCCTTACATTGGTGATCAGTGGGAAGAACGTCCCTTACATTGGGGGTCAGTGTCACATTGTGGTCAGTGGGAAGAACGTCCCTTACATTGGAGGTCAGGTCCCTTACATTGGTGGTCAGTGGGAAGAATGTCCCTTACATTGGTGGTCAGTGGGAAGAATGTCCCTTACATTGGGGGTCAGTGGGAAGAATGTCCCTTACATTGGTGGTCAGTAGGAAGAATGTCCCTTACATTGGGGGTCAGTGGGAAGAACGTCCCTTACATTGGAGGTCAGTGGGAAGAATGTCCCTTACATTGGGGGTCAGTGGGAAGAATGTCCCTTACATTGGTGATCAGTGGGAAGAATGTCCCTTACATTGGTGGTCAGTTGGAAGAATGTCCCTTACATTGGTGGTCAGTTGGAAGAATGTCCCTTACATTGGAGGTCAGTGGGAAGAATTCCCCCCTCACAGATAATGAAATGGATCAATGGTGTCAGTGGGAACCTGAGAGGCAGAACTTGCTCATGGAACCCCTACAACCCCTGGAGGAACCCTAGACTTCCATGGAATCCTGGCTGAGAAACCCCGTTACAAGGAGTCTCGTTGTTAGAAGAAACTTGTTGTGATCTGCATACAGGAATTTAGTGAATATTTCCTGGAGCTGATTGGTGTCCTATGAGAAATAATATTTTATTGCTTGTTTACAGCCGACTCTGAATAGTTTTATGTCTCTGGGGCACAACGCATGGAAGGAAGCCCGGCAAGTTCTTCAGAAACTCCTGTCGGCATCCGAACCGACACTCAGGGACAACCCGGATCTGCGTGGCAGGTGAGAGGCCGGCGCTTTGCGCATGCCGAGCCCCGAACGCTTCATCTGTGTGTACAATGTACTGACGGTCCCCGAGGACCTGCGTTTACTCAGCGCTCGGGGTCAGTCACCTCAATTACTTCTCTGGCAGCCTCCTCCTTGCCTTCTCCTTCACCAGGAGATCCCCCGGGAGGGGGCGCCGGTGTCACCTGATCTATGATTGAATAAACTGAAGTCTTTATTCTGGAACGATCTCACAAGAATCCCTTCATAGAGTGGCTTCAGCCTCTCCGTACAGCGAGAATCGGGGACAAGGGATCTCTCACTCGTCTGCTGTGTGTGGCTGCAGCAGAAATATCATCTAACTCTAATACAGGGTGATTGGTACATTACAAGAGAAGGGGGGGATCGCATCCCGGGGGGGCATTCTGTCATCAGAAGAGTAGCCCCCCCGCCACGTCCCACCAAGAACCGAGTCCATCCTACAAAGATTGGGGGGGGGGGGGGTGCCACACTCGGGTGGAAAAGCCAATACACAAGTGAAACTCGAAGAATGAGAATATGGTGCATTCATTCATTTATTTCAGTGCAGCAACTTAAAAGGTGAAACTAATATATGAGACTCATTACATGCAAAGCAAGATAGTTCAAGCCGTGATTTGTCATCATTGTGATGATTATGGCTTACAGCTCATGAAAACCCCAAATCCACAATCTCAGAAAATGAGAATATTGTGAAAAGGTGGAATAATCTCGGCTCAAAGTGTCCCACTCTAATCAGCTCATTCAGCCATAACACCTGCAAAGGGTTCCTGAGCCTTTAAATGGTCTCTCAGTCTGGTTCAGTAGGAATCACAATCATGGGAAAGACTGCTGACCTGACACCATCACTGACACCCTCCATAAGGAGGGAAAGCCTCAAAAGGGAATTGCAGAAGAAGTTGGATGTTCCCAAAGTGCCGTATCAAAGCACATTAATAGAAAGTTATGTGGAAGGGAAAAGTGTGGAAGAAAAAGGTGCACAAGCAGCAGGGATGACCGCAGCCTGGAGAGGATTGTCAGGAAAAGGCCATTGAAATGTGTTGGGGACTTTCACAAGGAGTGGACTGAGGCTGGAGTCAGTGCATCAAGAGCCACCACACACAGACGGATCCTGGACATGGGCTTCAAATGTCGTATTCCTCTTGTCAAGCCGCTCCTGAACAACAAACAACGTCAGAAGCGTCTTACCTGGGCTAAAGATAAACAGACCTGATCTGGTGCTCAGTGGTCCAAAGTCCTCTTTTCTGAGGAGAGCAACTTTTGCATCTCATTTGGAAACCAAGGACCCCGAGTATGGAGGAAGAATGGAGAGGCCCAAGGACCCCGAGTATGGAGGAAGAATGGAGAGGCCCAAGGACCCCGAGTATGGAGGAAGAATGGAGAGGCCCAAGGACCCCGAGTATGGAGGAAGAATGGAGAGGCCCAAGGACCCCGAGTATGGAGGAAGAATGGAGGAAGAATGGAGGAGAATAGAAAGCCCAAGGACCCCGAGTATGGAGGAAGAATGGAGAGGCCCAAGGACCCCGAGTATGGAGGAAGAATGGAGAGGCCCAAGGACCCTGAGTATGGAGGAAGAATGGAGAGGCACAAGGACCCCGAGTATGGAGGAAGAATGGAGAGGCCCAAGGACCCCGAGTATGGAGGAAGAATGGAGAGGCCAAGGACCCCGAGTATGGAGAGGAAGAATGGAGAGGCACAAGGACCCCGAGTATGGAGGAAGAATGGAGAGGCACCAAGGACCCCGAGTATGGAGGAAGAATGGAGAGGCACAAGGACCCCGAGTATGGAGGAAGAATGGAGAGGCCCAAGGCCCCCGAGTATGGAGGAAGAATGGAGAGGCCAAGGCCCCCGAGTATGGAGGAAGAATGGAGAGGCCCAAGGACCCCGAGTATGGAGGAAGAATGGAGAGGCCCAAGGACCCCAAGTATGGAGGAAGAATGGAGAGGCACAAGGACCCCGAGTATGGAGGAAGAATGGAGAGGCCCAAGGACCCCGAGTATGGAGGAAGAATGGAGAGGCACACACTGCAAGATGCTTGAAGTCCAGTGTGAAGTTTCCACAGTCTGTGTTGATTTGGGGAGCCATGTCATCTGCTGGTGTTGGTCCACTGTGCTTCATTAGATCCAGGGTCACCGCAGCCGTCTACCAGGAGATTTTGGAGCACTTCATGCTTCCTTCCGCAGACCAGCTTTATGGGGATGCTGACTTCATTTTCCAGCAGGACTTGGCACCGCCCACACTGCCAAAAGCACCAAAACCTGGTTCAATGACCGTGGGATTACTGTGCTTGATTGGCCAGCAAACTTGCCTGACCTGAATATTGTTCTATGTACAATCCGTGTTTTATTGATTGCATGGAATATTCTCATTTTCTGAGATTGTGGATTTGGGGTTTTCATGAGCTGTAAGCCATAATCATCACAATGATGACAAATCACGGCTGGAACTATCTTGCTTTGCATGGAATGAGTCTCATATATTAGTTTCACCTTTTAAGTTGCTGCACTGAAATAAATCAACTTTTGTACCATATTCTAATTGTTCGAGTTTCACCTGTAGTATGATAGAGTATAAATGTAATAATCCGTCCGACGCAAAGTCATAATCACCCGAACCTCCACTACTAACGCATTGCACTCAGCAACCAGCCTGATGCCGAATTCCAGCTATGGATAGTTCCTACATGGTTACTTTATCGACTATGTATAAACCATAGCTGTGGGATCCCCCTAGAAGCTGGAAATCACTGTAGTAGGCACCGCTACTACTCCTCTACTACAACGCTACTACACACCCCTACTACACCACTACCACATCTCTACTACACCTTTACTACACTTCTACTACATCACCACACTTCTACTACACCACTACCACAACTACACCCCTACTACAACACTAGTACACACCGCTACGCTACTACACCTCTACTGCAACACTACTACACCATCACCACTACACCTCTACTACACCACTACCATACCTCTACTACACCTTCAGTATACCACCATACCTCTACTACACCTCTACTGCAACTCTACACCATCACCACTACACCTCTACTACACCACTACCACACTTCTACTACACCTCTACTACACCTCTACCACACTTCTACTACACCACTACCATACCTCTACTACACCCCTACTACATCACTATCACACCTCTACTACACCTCTACTACAACACTACTACACCACATCTCTACTACACCCCTACTACAACACTACTAAACCCCTACTACACCTTTACTACCCCTCTACTATACCACTACCACAACTTTACTACACCACTATCACACCTCTATTAAACTCCTACTACAACACTACTACACCTCTACTACACCACTGTAAGCCAATCCAAGTGAAGGGATGGACGATGCTCACCTCAGTATACTTTTCACTATCTACTACACCACTTCTACTCCTCTACTACACCGCTTCTACTCCTCTACTACACCGCTTCTACTCCTCTACTACACCACTTCTACTCCTCTACTACACCGCTTCTATGCCACTACTATACCTCTACTACCGTGATCTTCACTGGCTCCCAGGTGTTGTCCCATACCATACCTGTGGGATCCCTTTAGAAGCTGGAAAACACTGTAGTAGGGACTGCTACTACACTGCTACACACAAGAGATACAATGTAACAATTCTAAGGAACTCTACAGGAAATTAGTAAATATATGGAACCATTGCTTGCCGGCCTTTACAATTGTATAATTTTGGGGGGGGGGGGGGGGGGGTTACTAAAACCAGAGCCCACAGAATCTGGCTGTGCATGGGAGCCAATCAGCTTCTAATGTCAGCTGGTCCAGTGAAGCTTTGGCAATAAAACCTGGAAGCTGAATGGTTACTATGAAGAGTCGCACCAGATTCTGCCCTCTCCAGTTTTAGTAAATAACCCCCCAATATCTCTTGGTGCAAAGATGTATGAGATATGGAAGGCGTTCCCATTCTCTTATACTCTATATTGCTGGAAGTATTGGGTCCCCGCCCTTCCCACACACATGACCTTTAATGGCCCCCCAGTCTTAGTCCGTAGGGTTCAATATTGAGTTGGCCCCGCCCTTCCCACACACATGACCTTTAATGGCCCCCCAGTCTTAGTCCGTAGGGTTCAATATTGAGTTGACCCCTCCCTTTCCACGCACATGAACTTTAATGGCCCCCCAGTTCTTAGTCCGTAGGGTTCAATATTGAGTTGGCCCCGCCCTTTGCAGCTATAACAGCTTCAACTCTTCTGGGAAGGCCGTCCACAAGGTTTAGGAGGGTGTCTATGGGAAGGTTGGACCCTTCTTCCAGAAGCACATTTGTCAGGTCAGGCACTGATGTCGGGGGAGGAGGCCTGGCTCGCAGTCTCCGCTCTAATTCATCCCAAAGGTGTTCTATGGGGTTGAGGTCAGGACTCTGTGCAGGACAGTCAAGTTCCTCCACCCCAAACTGGCTCCTCCATGTCTTTATGGACCTTGCTTTGTGCACTGGTGCGCAGTCATGTTGGAACAGGAAGGGGCCATCCCCAAACTCTTCCCACAAAGTTGGGAGCATGAAATTGTCCAAAATGTTGCCTTCACTGGAACTAGGGGGCCAAGCCCAACCACTGAAAAACAACCTCACACCATCATCCCCCTCCACCAAACTTTACACTTGGCACAATGCAGTCAGGCAAGTACCGTTCTCCTGGCCACTGCCAAACTCAGACACGTTCATCGGATTGCTAGACAGAGAAGCGTGATTGGTCACTCCAGAGAACACGTCTCCTCTGCTCTAGAGTCCAGTGGCGGCGTGCTTTACACCACACCATCCGGCGCTTTGCATTGCACGTGGTGACGGAAGGCTTGGATGCAGCTGCTCGGCCATGGAAACCCATTCCATGAAGCTCTCTACGCACTGTTGTTGGGCTCATCTGAAGGCCACACCAAGTTTGGAGGTCTTTAGCTATTGACTCTGCAGACAGTTGGCGACTTCTGCGCACTGTGTGCTTCAGCATGCGCTGACCCCGCCCTGTCATGTGACGTGGCCTACCACTTGGTGGCTGAGTTGCTGTTGTTCCCAGTTGCTTCCACTTTGTTATAATCCCACTAACAGTTGAGCGTGGAATATTTAGTAGCCAGGAAATGTCACGGATGGACTTATTGCCCAGGTGACCACCTATCACGGGACCACGCTTGGAGTCACTGAGCTCCTGAGAGCGACCCATTCTTTCACCAATGTTTGTAGAAGCAGTCTGCATGCCTAGGGGCTGGATTGTATACACCTGTGTCCATGGAGGGGATTGGAACACCAGAATCACATGATTGGGAGGGGATTGGAACACCAGAATCACATGATTGGGAGGACGGGGCCAATACTTTTGGCAATATAGGGTATGTGCTTCTCTGCTGCACCCCATTTTCCATTCTCCTTCCTGTGCTCCTCAGCGCCATCTATTGGCCGTAGTGAGGTATTTTACTATGGCTCATAATAAAGGAACATTTTGTTCAGAAGAGGAAATAGTCTGAGAACATTTGTCTTTGCCGAGTAGTAGCGGATTGGTGGGATTGATGGCTTTGCTAATTTTTTTTGATAAATAGACGCCTCGGTGTGATAAATTCGCAGAGCAGGAAGAGAAATGTGTAGAAAGGCGGAGCCTCTAGTAGGCGGGGAGCGTGATCTGTATATTTGCACGCTATATACTTCACTCCTGGATACATTTTATATTCTATTTTATATATTTTTTATATTATAATATTCTACTTACATTTACTATTTCATTATATTTCTAAAATCATATTTTCCTTTTATTTTAGAGCCTTCGTTCCGCAATCCAAGGCCAAACTTCACCTTCCGGCAAATATCGGTACGTAATCCCGACTTTACTTATATACCTTTGTAACGAACGTATACAGGGGGTAGAGGAAAGAATCACCCCCTGATCAGCAAAGAGGTTTATTGCGTACAGATTGCTGGACTCGGGAGTGCGATACGTACAGATTGCAGGACACAGGAGTGCGCTACGTACAGATTGCAGGACTCAGGGGTGCGCTACGTACAGATTGCAGGACTCAGGGGTGCGCTACGTACTGATTGCAGGGTTCAGGAGTGCAATACATACAGATTGCAGGACTCAGGGGTGCGCTACGTACTGATTGCAGGACTCAGGAGTGCGCTACGTACAGATTGCAGGACTCAGGAGTGCGCTACGTACAGATTGCAGGACTCAGGGGTGCGCTACGTACAGATTGCAGGACTCAGGGGTGCGCTACGTACAGATTGCAGGACTCAGGAGTGCGCTACGTACAGATTGCAGGACTCAGGAGTGTGCTACGTATTGATTGCAGGGTTCAGGAGTGCAATACATACAGATTGCAGGACTCAGGAGTGCGCTATGTACAGATTGCAGGACTCAGGAGTGCGCTCCATACAGATTGCAGGACTCAGGGGTGCGCTACGTACAGATTGCAGGACTCAGGAGTGCGCTACGTAGAGATTGCAGGACTCAGGGGTGCGCTACGTACTGATTGCAGGACTCAGGAGTGCGCTACGTACAGATTGCAGGACTCAGGAGTGCGCTACGTACAGATTGCAGGACTCAGGGGTGCGCTACGTACAGATTGCAGGACTCAGGGGTGCGCTACGTACAGATTGCAGGACTCAGGGGTGCGCTACGTACAGATTGCAGGACTCAGGGGTGCGCTACGTACAGATTGCAGGACTCAGGAGTGCGCTACGTACAGATTGCAGGACTCAGGAGTGCTCTACGTACAGATTGCAGGACTCAGGAGCGCACTACGAAAAGATTGCAGGACTCAGGGGTGCGCTACGTACAGATTGCAGGACTCAGGAGTGTGCTACGTATTGATTGCAGGGTTCAGGAGTGCAATACATACAGATTGCAGGACTCAGGAGTGCGCTATGTACAGATTGCAGGACTCAGGAGTGCGCTCCATACAGATTGCAGGACTCAAGGGTGCACTACGTACAGATTGCAGGACTCAGGGGTGCGATACGTACAGATTGCAGGACTCAGGGGTGCGCTACGTACAGATTGCAGGACTCAGGAGTGCGCTACGTACAGATTGCAGGACTCAGGGGTGCGCTACGTACAGATTGCAGGACTCAGGAGTGCGCTACGTACAGATTGCAGGACTCAGGGGTGCGATACGTACAGATTGCAGGACTCAGGGGTGCGCTACGTACAGATTGCAGGACTCAGGGGTGCGATACGTACAGATTGCAGGACTCAGGGGTGCGCTACGTACAGATTGCAGGACTCAGGAGTGCGCTACGTACTGATTGCAGGGTTCAGGAGTGCAATACATACAGATTGCGGGACTCAGGAGTGCGCTACGTACAGATTGCAGGACTCAGGGGTGCGCTACGTACAGATTGCAGGACTCAGGGGTGCGCTACGTACAGATTGCAGGACACAGGAGTGCGCTACGTACAGATTGCAGGACTCAGGAGTGTGCTACGTATTGATTGCAGGGTTCAGGAGTGCAATACATACAGATTGCAGGACTCAGGAGTGAGCTATGTACAGATTGCAGGACTCAGGGGTGCGCTACATACAGATTGCGGGACTCAGGGGTGCGCTACATACAGATTGCAGGACTCAGGAGTGCGCTACTTACAGATTGCAGGACTCAGGGGTGCGCTACATACAGAGTGCAGGATTCATCAGTGCACTACGTACAGATTGCAGGGTTCAGGAGTGCGCTATGTAAAGATTGCAGGACTCAGGAGTGCACTACATACAGATTGCAGGAGTCAGGAGTGTGCTAGGTACAGATTGCAGGGTTCAGGAGTGCGCTATGTAAAGATTGCAGGACTCAGGGGTCAGCTACGTACAGATTGCAGGACTCAGGGGTGCGATACGTACAGATTGCAGGACTCAGGGGTGCGCTACGTGCGCTACGTACAGATTGCAGGACTCAGGAGTGCGCTACGTACAGATTGCAGGACTCAGGGGTGCGCTACGTACAGATTGCAGGACTCAGGGGTGCGCTACGTACAGATTGCAGGACTCAGGGGTGCGCTACGTACAGATTGCAGGACTCAGGGGTGCGCTACGTACAGATTGCAGGACTCAGGGGTGTGCTACGTACAGATTGCAGGACTCAGGGGTGCGCTACGTACTGATTGCAGGGTTCAGGAGTGCAATACATACAGATTGCGGGACTCAGGAGTGCGCTACGTACAGATTGCAGGACTCAGGGGTGCGCTACGTACAGATTGCAGGACTCAGGGGTGCGCTACGTACAGATTGCAGGACACAGGAGTGCGCTACGTACAGATTGCAGGACTCAGGAGTGTGCTACGTATTGATTGCAGGGTTCAGGAGTGCAATACATACAGATTGCAGGACTCAGGAGTGAGCTATGTACAGATTGCAGGACTCAGGGTGCGCTACGTACAGATTGCAGGACTCAGGAGTGCGCTATGTACAGATTGCAGGACTCATCAGTGAGCTATGTACAGACTGCAGGACTCAGGAATGCACTACATACAGATTGCAGGACTCAGGGGTGCGCTACATACAGATTGCAGGACTCAGGGGTGCGCTACATACAGATTGCAGGACTCAGGAGTGTGCTACGTACAGATTGCAGGACTCAGGAGTGCGCTACATACAGATTGCAGGACTCAGGAGTGCGCTACTTACAGAGTGCAGGATTCATCAGTGCACTACGTACAGATTGCAGGGTTCAGGAGTGCGCTATGTAAAGATTGCAGGACTCAGGAGTGCACTACATACAGATTGCAGGAGTCAGGAGTGTGCTAGGTACAGATTGCAGGGTTCAGGAGTGCGCTATGTAAAGATTGCAGGACTCAGGGGTCAGCTACGTACAGATTGCAGGACTCAGGGGTGCGATACGTACAGATTGCAGGACTCAGGGGTGCGCTACGTACAGATTGCAGGACTCAGGAGTGCGCTACGTACAGATTGCAGGACTCAGGAGTGCGCTACGTACAGATTGCAGGACTCAGGGGTGCGCTACGTACAGATTGCAGGACTCAGGAGTGCGCTATGTACAGATTGCAGGACTCAGGGGTCACCTACGTACAGATTGCAGGACTCAGGGGTCACCTACGTACAGATTGCAGGACTCAGGAGTGCGCTATGTACAGATTGCAGGACTCAGGGGTCACCTACGTACAGATTGCAGGACTCAGGGGTCACCTACGTACAGATTGCAGGACTCAGGGGTGCGCTAGGTACAGATTGCAGGACTCAGGAGTGCGCTACATACAGGGTGCAAAGCTGAAGAGTTCGCTATTGTAATTTGGAAATTCTGATTTATCCGAATCACTGAATAACAAAACTTTTGTCCGAATTTTGAACCGAACATTTCTAACATAAACCTTGTTGGAAATTCCCGTCTTATATATTGAATAAAACAGTAAATTCTGACATCAGAATCTGCAGGTTATACTGCCTATAAATACTGACTGGCCAATCAAATTGTCCCATCAACCATGGTAAGCAGCGTCCTCCATCTTGGCACACCCAGGACACTTTTTCTTTTATTATTTCGAACAGAATTTGGCTTCTTTTTTTGCTGTAATTATCAGGAAAATGTTGGGTTACTTTCTCTGCACTCACACTATGGAGTTGCCTGGATTCCTGTTGGTTGTTTTCTCCAGCCGTTACCTATGAACACGCGGCATTACCTCGGCTTTGTTTTGGTTGTAGGAGATTACACGGACTTCTATTCCTCCAGGGACCACGCCACCAATGTGGGGACAATGTTCAGAGGGAAGGACAATGCTCTGATGCCCAACTGGTGAGTGCAGGTGAACCTTCCTACATGTACAGTTGCAAGAAAAAGTATGTGAACCCCTTGGGATTACGTGAAGTTTTGCATGAATTGGGCATAAAATGTGCTCTGAACGTCATCTAAGTCACAACAATAGAAGAACACAGTCTGCTGAACATAATACTACACAAACATTAGATGTTGCCATGGTTTAATTGCACATAACATGTAAACATTCACAGTGCAGGGAGGAAAAGTATGTGAGGCCCTAGCTTAATGACTTCTCCCAGAGCTAATTGGAGCCAGGAGTGAGCCAACCTTGACTCCAATCAGTGTGATGATATTGGATGTGTTGCTGACAGCTGTCCTGCCCTTAAAAAACACACACCTGTTTTGGGTTTACTGGTTTCAAGAAGCACTGTCCGATGTGAACCATGCCTCGCAGCAAAGAGCTCTCAGAAGACCTACGATCAATAATTGTTGACATGCATGAAGCTGGAAAGGGTTACAAAAGTATCTCCTTGAGCCTTGATGTTCATGTGTCCACGGTAAGACAGACTGTCTACAAATGGAGAAAGTTTAGCACTGTTGCTACTCTCCCTAGGCGTGGTTGTCCTGTAAAATATGACTGCAAGAGCCCAGCGCAGAATGCTGCATGAGGTAAAGAAGAATCCCAGAGTGTCAGCTAAAGACCTACAGAAATCTCTGGCACATGCTAACATTTTTGTTGACACATCTACAATAAGGAAAACATGAAACAAGAATGGAGTACATGGGAGGACACCACGAGGAAGCCATTGCTGTCCAAAAAGAATATTGCAGCACGTTTGAAGTTTGCAAAAGAGCACCTGGATGTTCCACAGCACTACTGGCAAAATATACTGTGGACAGATGAAACCAAGATTGAGTTGTTTGGGAAGAACACACAACACTATGTGTGGAGAAAAAAAGGCACAGCACACCAACATCAAAACCTCATCCCCACTGTGAAAACATGGCGGAGGGAGCATCATGGTTTGGGGCTGCTTTGCTGCCTCAGGGCCTGGATGGATTGTTGTCATTGATGGGAAAATGAATTCCAGAGTTTATCAAGACATTTTGCAGGAAAACGTACGACCATCTGTCCGCCAACTGAAGCTCCGCAGAGGATGGGTGATGTAAAAGGACAATGACCCAAAGCATACAAGTAATTCAACAAAACAATGGCTGCAACAGCACAGAATACGCCTTCTGGAGTGGCCCAGTCAGAGTCCTGACCTCAACCCGATTGAAATGCTGTGGCATGACCTTAAGAGAGCGATTCACACCAGACATCCCAAGAATATTGCTACACTGAAACAGTTTTGTGAAGAGGAGTGGTCCAAAATTATTCCAGATCGTTGTGCAGGTCTGATCTGCAACTACAGGAAACGTTTTGGTTGAGGTTATTGCTGCCAAAGGAGGGTCAACCAGTTATTAAGTCCAAAGGTTCACATACTTTTTCCTCCCTGCACTGTGAATGTTTACATGTTATGTGCAATTAAACCATGGCAACATCTAATGTTTGTGTAGTATTATGTTCAGCAGACTGTGTTCTTCTATTGTTGTGACTTAGATGACATTCAGAGCACATTTTATGCCCAATTCATGCAAAACTCCACGTAATCCCAAGGGGTTCACATACTTTTTCTTGCAACTGTATGTCCAGTTATAGGTGAACCTTCCTACATGTATGTCCAGTTATAGGTGAACCTTCCTACATGTATGTCCAGTTATAGGTGAACCTTCCTACATGTATGTCCAGTTATAGGTGAACCTTCCTACATGTATGTCCAGTTATAGGTGAACCTTCCTACATGTATGTCCAGTTATAGGTGAACCTTCCTACATGTTTGTCCAGTTATAGGTGAACCTTCCTACATGTATGTCCAGTTATAGGTAAACCTTCCTACATGTATGTTCAGTTATAGGGGAACCTTCCTACATGTATGTCCTGTTATAGGTAAACCTTCCTACATGTATGTCCAGTTATAGGTGAACCTTCCTACATGTTTGTCCAGTTATAGGTGAACCTTCCTACATGTTTGTCCAGTTATAGGTGAACCTTCCTACATGTATGTCCAGTTATAGGTGAGCCTTCCTACATGTATGTCCAGTTATAGGTGAACCTTCCTACATGTTAGTCCAGTTATAGGTGAACCTTCCTACATGTATGTTCAGTTATAGGGGAACCTTCCTACATGTATGTCCTGTTATAGGTAAACATTCCTACATGTATGTCCAGTTATAGGTAAACCTTCCTACATGTATTGTCAGTTATAGGGGAACCTTCCTACATGTATGTCCTGTTATAGGTAAACCTTCCTACATGTATGTCCACTTATCGGTGCAACCTTCCTACATGTATGTCCAGTTATAGGTGAACCTTCCTACATATTTGTCCAGTTGTAGGTGAGCCTTCCTACATGTATGTCTAGTTATAGGTGAACCTTCCTACATGTTATGTCCAGTTGTAGGTGAGCCTTCCTACATGTATGTCCAGTTATAGGTGAACCTTCCTACATGTTTGTCCAGTTATAGGTGAACCTTCATCTATGTTTGTTCAGTTGTAGTGAGGAACAGAAGTATTTGAACACCCTGCGATTTTGCAAGTTCTCCCACTTAGAAATCATGTAGGTGCATTCCCACTCTGAGAGACAGAATTAAAAAAAAAAATTCAGGAAATCCCATTGTATGATTTATAAAGAATGTATTTGTCTCGCACGGCTGAACAGAAGTATTTGAACCCCTGAGAAGATCCGTGTTAATATTTGGTACAGAATCCTTTGTCTGCAATTACAGAGGTCAGACGTTTCCTGTAGTCCTTGGCCAGGTTTGCAGTGCAACAGGGATTTTGGCCGACTCCTCCACACCGATCTCCTCTAGATCTGTCAGGTTTCGGGGCTGTCGCTGAGCAACACGGAGTTTCAGCTCCCTCCAAAGATGTTCTATTGGATTTAGGTGTGGAGACTGGCTAGGCCACTCCAGAACCTTGATATGCTTCTTACGGAGCCACTCCTTGGTTCTCCTGGCTGTGTGCTTCGGGTCGTTGTCATGTTGGAAGACCCAGCCACGACCCATCTTCAATGCTCTGACTGAGGGAAGGAGGTTGTTGCTGAAAATCTCACAATAAATGGCCCCATTCATCCTCTCCTTAATACAGTGCAGTCGTCCTGTCCCCTTTGCAGAAAAGCACCCCCAAAGCATGATGTTACCACCCCCATGCTTCACAGTAGGGATGGTGTTCTTGGGATGCAACTCATCTTTCTTTTTCCTCCAAACACGACGAGTGAAGTTTAGACTAAAAAGTTCTCCTTTGGTCTCATCTGACCACATGACTTTCTCCCATGCCTCCTCTGGATCATCCAGATGGTCATTGGCAACCTTCAGACGGGCCTGGACATGTGATGACTGGAGCAGGGGAACCTTCAGACGGGCCTGGACATGTGATGACTTGAGCAGGGGAACCTTCAGACGGGCCTGGACATGTGATGACTTGAGCAGGGGAACCTTCAGACGGGCCTGGACATGTGATGACTGGAGCAGGGGAACCTTCAGACGGTCCTGGACATGTGATGACTGGAGCAGGGGAACCTTCCGTGCAATGCATGATTGGAAACCATGACGGCGTAGTGTTCTACCGACAGTGACCTGTGAAACTGTGGTCCCAGCTCTCTTCATATCATTGACCAGCTCCTCCCTTGTATTTCTGGGCTGATTCCTCACCTTTCTTCTCATCAGTGATACCCCACGAGGTGACATCTTGCATGGAGCCCCAGTCCGAGGGAGACTGACAGTCATCTTTAGCCTCTTCCATTGTCTAACAATTGCTCCAACAGTTGATTTAATTTCACCAAGCTGCTTGGCAATTGCCCCGTAGCCCTTTCCAGCCTTGTGGAGGTCCACAATTTGGTCTCTGGTGTCTTTTGACAGCTCTTTGGTCTTGCCCATGGTAGTAGTTGGCGTGTGACTGACTGTGGGGTGGACAGGTGTCTTTAAAGAGCTCAGACAGGTGCTACTAAGTGAGATGAATGAGTGGAGTAGAGGTGGACTTTATAAAGGCGCAGTAACAGGTCTTTGAGAGTCAGAATTCTTGCTGTTTCTTAGGGGTTCAAATACTTCTGTTCAGCCGTGCGAGACAAATACATTCTTTACAAATCATACAATGGGATTTCCTGAATTCTGTCCTCAGAGTGGGAATCCCCTGCAATGTGAATGTCAGATCCTCCATGATGGAGAAGTGGGAGAACTTGCAAAATCGCAGGGGGTTCAAATACTTCTGTTCCTCACTGTATTTATAAAAATTTAGCAAAAAATAATGATAAATGATGAAAAATATTGAAAAAAGTATAATGGAAGAATTATATATATAATGAAAAAAAAAATAATAAAGGTAATGCATTGCATGCTGGACATCCCCACTTCATCACGTTGACGTCGACGCTGCGCTCCAGGTTGGACTCCGGACGCCATCTTTGTCTTTCACAAATGCCAGCCGGCTTCCAGTCACACATCCCGAGTCTCCTCCAGCGCTGACCACGGTGCACACATGGAGGACGCTGCCTTGTCCCTCAGTTTTATCACACATGACAAAGCCTTTGTTTCCTTCATCATGTGAGCGGTTCTTATTATGTTGCTAAATAAATGTACATATTACACTTAGAGGCGCGTTTTCTCCTTCTTTATCCTCATCTAGAGCCTGCTACGGCCACAAGAGCTTTCCTTAGTGTTTTATGGGTTGTACCTGTTTATCTTTCACAGGTTGCACCTTCCGGTTGGCTATCATGGACGGGCGTCTTCCGTCGTGGTATCAGGGTCTCCAATTCGCAGACCAAAGGGGCAAATTCGGCCAAGTGATGGTAAATGCCAGTTCATGTCTGTTGAGATCTTTTCTGTGATTTGTGACGTCCATCATGGCGCTCGCCCGTGTTGTGTATGAATGGCGGATCCCATGTTCCTTCACTGATAGGAAATCAATTCTTATTTCAGACAAACCTCCGATATTTGAGGCCAGCAAACTCCTGGATATCGAGCTGGAAATGGTGAGAAATGTTTGCAGTTTTTTCAAAATGATTTATTACAGATTAATTCTAGAGTGCAGTGCAATCACGACAGTTCCTGTCAGGGTCCGCCGCGGCGTCTCGCCCGGCGCTGTGCGCAGTCCCGGCAGCTCGCGCCGGGATACGGGCACTAGGTCCCGGCCGGCCGTGGCTGAGGGAGACTCGCGCATGCGCAGTAGGCGCCGCGAGTCCACGCTGGGCGGCCAATGACAGCGCAGGGCGCGGTATTTAAAGATGCCCTGCGCTGTCACAGATCGCCGCAAGGTCTCTGCCTGTACCTGAGTTCCTGTATCTGTACTATTGTTGACCTGGATTGCCCTGACTACGCTGCCTTCTCCTGCTTTTGACCCAGATTGCTCTGACTACGCTGCCTTCTCCTGTCCTGACCCCCAGCTTGTTTTAACCTCTCTGCGGACTGACCATTCCTATACTGACCCTGCGTGTGACCTGATTATCCTTTGCCCGCCGTTTCTGTACCTTGCTGCCCGCCTAGGTGACAACTGGCTAGTTTGACTACGATCCGTCCATCCATCCATCCATCCTGCCTGGGCCTGCCGGCCTCCTCACATCTGGCTCTCCTCCTGTATCCATCCCCGGAGGTTCCCTCTGCCACGGGTGGGATTGCTCGGAGGTCGTGACCTGGTCCTGGTCTGCTTCAAGTCCATCCCCACCATCAGGGGCCCTGGTGAACACGCAGACCGGGACTTAGACTCCACGCTCTGGGTATTCCTGACCAGTGGGCTGCCAGAGGCGCCTGGCGGATCCGTAACAGTTCCAATCCCAAGGAGCTTACAATCTAAGGTCCCTATTTCACATATACAGTGCATGCTGGGGCCAGATTAGACAGGAGCCATTTCACCTACCAGGAGATTGTTGGAGTGGGGAAGGAAACCCATTGCAAGACCAGGGACACCATGAAAACTCTATGTAGATGGTAATCTGGTTGGGATTTCAACCGATGACTCCAATGCTGCACAACAGAAGTAGGGCCGGGACAAGGGGTGGGCAGGAGGGGCAGCTGCCCCGGGCACAGGGGACAGAGAATAGACAAAGGGCAGTAAACTCATTCTACAACATGCATTAACAGTAGGGGGCGCAATTCCGCATCCTTACCCTGGGCACTAGGCACACCTGTCCCGGTACTCATCAGAAGTCACCGTACTTTCAAAATGTGGAGACATTCCCAGAGGTTACTATTAAACGACAGGTCCACCTTTTAAAAAAAAAAAAAAAAAAAATATTCCACATGCAGTATTTTTGCTTTTATTAATTTTTTGCAAACAAGCCTGCAAAGCTTTTCAACCATGACCAGTGGATCACGGACACAATGCCAGGCTCCTACAGACTTTTTTGTTGTGCCCCACCTTCATGTACGTTTTGTGTCTTGTATCATTTTTCAGTAGTTGGTTGTGGGCCACTACAACCTGTTTACAAATGTGATTTTGGTATCTTCTTCTGTCCTCCCCTCCTGTTTAAGTGCTTACTACTTTAGTCATAGCTAGATTCTTCCCACTCCTTCCGTGTTCCCTGAGTAAGTATTAGTTATTCACGGAGATGGAGCTCAGGGAAGTCATTGTCTTCTTACACTTCAAAAGACTGGAAAAACATCCTCCGTACTGTAATTAGCTGAAGTTAAATTGCATTGGATTCAGCTTCTGTGGCTTATTGAAGAGTTAAGCTGCCTGTGGATGGTGCTAAGTTAGCAGGTGGCCATACTCCCACATGGAAGAAAAATATATTTGATATATGTTTAAAAAAATACTCTTCCCAAACATATTGACATATATTTGAAATACAATTGTGGCCATATTCAATATATTTAAAAATATATTTAAATACATATATATATATATGTGTGTGTGTGTGTGTGTATACACAGGTTTGTCTGAAATATTTGAAAAATATTTTTCATATATTTTGTAATATATGAAAAAAAAACGCATTTCAACATGCAGTGTGTGTGTATGTATATATATATGTATACTGCATACTGAGATGCGTTTTTTAGATATTACAAAATATATGAAAGATATTTTTAAAAATATATATATTTTTTTAAATATATTCTTAAAAAATGTTTTACCATATGAAAAAAGTCAAAAAATAAATATATAGTGTTGCGCTCCCAAACCTCAAATCAATATATTGTTATTTAAATTAGATCTCTATAAATCAGAATGATGTGTGTGAATAAACATAAATACTAATATTCTAATACTTTAAATTGATACAAATAAATAATGTGCATGAAAAGTGAACAATAACAATAAATCACTAAAAAATATAAAAAATAAAATATAAAAATAAAAATAAAGATAATGTCCCAAAAAGTGACTTTGTGCTGGAAAATCTTCAATCTACAATAATTATAAATCGGTGACTGCTTGTGAATCCTCCCTCCAGTGAAGATGTGCGCTCACCTCATAAGAAGCCTGCAATTAGGCTATATAAGCTTGCGGTTCACCTCCTTTGGAACCTACTTGTTTAGAACTCCTGCTTTAAGATATCCATGGTATGCGACATATGCTATAGGATGAATCTCCTCTCCAGAGGGTGCAACTCCTCTATACTTTCATCTCCATGCGATTCTCCACATACAAAAAAAATCTCGACATGGTGCTTTATCTTTTATAAAAGTATGCCTTTTATTTGCTGATGATATGGCTCTCACATATAAAGTGTGCAGATAGTGGTAGCACAAATGCAATCCTAAACCGCCGCTGATTATCGGAGCTGTGTACTCGTGGTCCGGCAAACAAACTGACTCCCTCCGAGTGACGTTACAGTCCCACCCCTACGCGTTACGCCACTGGTCACGTGGCTTCATCAGGGGGATTGAATCAAATCCCCCTGATGAAGCCACGTGACCAGTGGCGTAACGCGTAGGGGTGGGACTGTAACGTCACTCGGAGGGAGTCAGTTTGTTTGCCGGACCACGAGTACACAGCTCCGATAATCAGCGGCGGTTTAGGATTGCATTTGTGCTACCACTATCTGCACACTTTATATATGTGAGAGCCATATCATCAGCAAATAAAAGGCATACTTTTATAAAAGATAAAGCACCATGTCGAGATTTTTTTTGTATGTGGAGAATCGCATGGAGATGAAAGTATAGAGGAGTTGCACCCTCTGGAGAGGAGATTCATCCTATAGCATATGTCGCATACCATGGATATCTTAAAGCAGGAGTTCTAAACAAGTAGGTTCCAAAGGAGGTGAACCGCAAGCTTATATAGCCTAATTGCAGGCTTCTTATGAGGTGAGCGCACATCTTCACTGGAGGGAGGATTCACAAGCAGTCACCGATTTATAATTATTGTAGATTGAAGATTTTCCAGCACAAAGTCACTTTTTGGGACATTATCTTTATTTTTATTTTTATATTTTATTTTTTATATTTTTTAGTGATTTATTGTTATTGTTCACTTTTCATGCACATTATTTATTTGTATCAATTTAAAGTATTAGAATATTAGTATTTATGTTTATTCACACACATCATTCTGATTTATAGAGATCTAATTTAAATAACAATATATTGATTTGAGGTTTGGGAGCGCAACACTATATATTTATTTTTTGCGGTTTATCACATTGGTAGTTATGTGCTAGAGGTTTGCGATCCAGCATTAGAGTGTAGTAATTAGGAGTGTTTGTTCACTTTCTGGCTCGCAAGATATTTCTAATATGAAAAAAGTCATTTTAACATATATTTTTACGTATATTTGTAAATGCATTCCAAAAATGTAGATTATTTTTAAAGACATACAGTATATTTGAAAATGTATTTTTTAAAATATTTTTCATATATTTTGTAATAAAAACGCATTTCAACATACAGTATATATATATATATATTTTTTTGTTTAATATATTGAATACGGCCAAAATTGTAGTATTTCAAATATATGTCAATATATATTTGGGAAGAATATTTTTAAACTATATTTAAAATATATTTTTTCTTCCATGTGGGCTGTCTGGACAGACTGGGTCTTGGGAGGTGTCATTGCATTTTCAAGGGACATTTGAAACAGAATACTGTTCCTCCGGCTCTAAGCCAAGGTATAGACTTTTATTTGGGGAGCTGAGGGATGTGTCGGTGGACTACAAGTGCGATAATGACCAGAATGTGTTCTATTGCTAAGTACAAGTTCATCTGCCAAGGTAGGCAGACGGGACTTGTAGTTCATGCATTCACGGGTCATGGATTTCAAATCTGACAGCTGTTGTGTGGCAGAGGAACCCCCACGCACTGTTAGGGGGGGCTGCTTAGCACCTTGTTACACCCGAAGTATCACAATATATATATACAATATACACATACGCAAGCTATACAGTGGGGCAAAAAAGTATTTAGTCAGCCACCAATTGTGCAAGTTATGTTTGGGATCATTGTCATGTTGGAAGACCCAGCCACGTTTCATCTTCAATGCCCTTGCTGATGGAAGAAGGTTTGCACTCAAAATCTCACGATACATGGCCCCATTCATTCTGTCCTGTACATGGATCAGTCGTCCTGGTCCCTTTGCGGAGAAACAGCCCCAAAGCATGATGTTGCCACCCCCATGCTTCACAGTAGGTATGGTGTTCTTTGGATGCAACTCAGCATTCTCTCTCCTCCAAACACGACGAGTTGTGTTTCTACCAAACAGTTCTATTTTGGTTTCATCTGACCATATGACATTCTCCCAATCCTCTTCTGGATCATCCAAATGCTCTCTAGCAAACTTCAGACGGGCCAGGACATGTACTGGCTTAAGCAGGGGGACACGTCTGGCACTGCAGGATCTGAGTCCCTGGCGGCGTAGTGTGTTACTGATGGTAGCCTTTGTTACGTTGGTCCCAGCTCTCTGCAGGTCATTCACTAGGTCCCCCCGTGTGGTCCTGGGATTTTTGCTCACCGTTCTTGTGATCATTTTGACCCCACGGGGTGAGATCTTACGTGGAGCCCCAGATCGAGGGAGATTATCAGTGGTCTTGTATGTCTTCCATTTTCTAATTATTGCTCCCACAGTTGATTTGTTCACACCAAGCTGCTTGCCTATTGCAGATTCAGTCTTCCCAGCCTGGTGCAGATCTACAATTTTGTTTCTGGTGTCCTTTGAAAGCTCTTTGGTCTTCACCATAGTGGAGTTTGGAGTGTGACTGTTTGAGGTTGTGGACAGGTGTCTTTTATACTGATAACAAGTTCAAACAGGTGCCATTGATACAGGTAATGAGTGCAGGACAGAGGAGCCTCTTAAAGAAGAAGGTCCAGGTCTGTGAGAGCCAGAAATCTTGCTTGTTTGTAGGTGACCAAATACTTATTTTCCACCATAATTTGCAAATAAATTCTTTCCAGATCAGCCAATGTGATTGTCTGGATTTGTTTTCTCATTTTGTCTCTCATAGTTGAGGTCTCCCTATGATGCCAATTACAGGCCTCTCTCATCTTTGTAAGTGGGAGAACTTGCACAATTGGTGGTGACTAAATACTTTTTTGCCCCACTGTATATCCTCCATAGCTAAATGAGCATGGATGGACAATGTATGTAGGTATACACTAAATGTTTAATTACCTTGGCTCTTCCTGGTGATGGAGTCTTCTTCCTTTTACCCAAGATCTCTCCAGATTGCTCCTTGCTTTGAGTCCTTCAAAAACTGCCAGTGCTACCTACTTTGTTCAGCACACACGGCTGTGTTCAGGTCCCCTGTTCCCTCCCCCTACTTCCCATCAACATCATTTCCTGCCATGAGCTTCATGAACCAGTCCAACAAGTTAATTAGCATGTGAAAAGGGGAAGTCCAGCTTCTACCCATATTTATGCTACAAAAGTCACTAAAATAGCCATAGCAACACACATGGTCTTACCGGTGGAGTTGGCCCTTAGCTATGGAACAGATGAATTCTTTTCTGGCAATATAAGTTATCTCCGTCTGTAGTCCTTTGATCATTTGTTACCGGCTGATAATAATTTGGGGGCGTCTCATTAGAAGAAATAAAACATTCAGGCGCCCGACATATTTCCATTTTATCTTGCAAATTTCAGTACTGATGGACAGACAGAACTTCTCGGACTTGTGTCATTCATGGCTGTATGTCTGATGGAGTCATTATGTCGGTCCTGGATATTATATTGTGTGGATGGGGTTTGGGTTGTAGACTACCGAATCTCTGGTAGAACTTCAACAAATAGCAGATACATGTGTGCAGACCAGCACAGGGTGGAATTGGGTTCGGGGACACACTTATGACATACTGGATATCTTGACCCCCCCCCCCCCCCCCCCCCAAGTGGTGTATTTAGGTTTTGTGCTGCCCTAGGCAACACAAAAATCATCTGCCCCCATGGACACATACCAACACCATCCCCCTCCCTTTCCTCCTCCCGCGGAGAGAGCCTGACATTGACCAACTAAATCCCCCTCCCTTCCCAGCGATACAGAGAAAGACACTCGTCTTCACAGCTTGTTTTCCTTGTGGTAATACACACCCCTCCCCCCCATAAAAATGTCAATCTTATTGATGTTGCTTCCATAAAATGGCTATTTAGAAGCCAAAGAGAATTGTCTCGTTTTCTGATTTTCAGAAGAATACAAATGGCCCTACCAATAAAAATACTGCACAGCTTGAGCTAAAGTGATTGTAAACCATGCTCCTAATGAGACCATGGATGGTGTCCTGGGGGATTTCCTCCCAGATCTGGACCAGGGCATCACTGAGCTCCTGAATAGTTGGAGGTGCTACCTGGTGGTGTCGGATGGACTGGAACATGACATCCCAGAGGTGTTCTATTATATTTAGGTCAGGCGAATGTGGGGGCCATTCAATGGTATCAACTCCTTCATCCTCCAGGAACTACCTGCATACTCTCGCCAGATGAGGCCAGGTATTGTCCTGCACCAGGAGGAACCAAGGACCCACTGCACCAGGAGGAACCCAGGACCCACTGCACCAGGAGGAACCCAGGACCCACTGCGCCAGGAGGAACCAAGGACCCACTGCACCAGGAGGAACCCAGGACCCACTGCGCCAGGGGGGAACCCAGGACCCACTGCACCAGCAGGAACCCAGGACCCACCGCACCAGGAGGAACCCAGGACCCACCGCACCAGGAGGAACCCAGGACCCACTGTACCAGCGTAGGGTCTGACTAGGGGTCCAAAGATTTCATCCTGATACCTAATGGCAGTCAGGGTGCCATTGTCTAGCCTGTAGAGGTCTGTGCGTCCCTCCATGGATATGCCACCCCAGACCATCACTGACCCACCACCATAACGGTCATGCTGAACCATGTTACAGGCAGCAGAACGTTCTCCACGGCTTCTCCAGACCCTTTCACGTCTGTCACATGTGCTCAGGGTGAACCTGCTCTCATCTGTGAAAAGCACAGGACGCCAGTGGTGGACCTGCCAATTCTGGGGTTCAATGGCAAATGCCAATCGAGCTCTATGGTGCCGGGCAGTGAGCACAGGGCCCACTAGAGGATGTCGGGCCCTCAGGCCACCCTCATCAAGTCTGTTTCTGATTGTTTGGTCAGAGACATTCACACCAGTGGCCTGCTGGAGGTCATTTTGTAGGGCTCTGGCAGGGCTCATCCTGTTCCTCCTTGCACAAAGCAGCAGATACCGGTCCTGCTGATGGGTTAAGGACCTTCTACGGCCCTGTCCAGCCCTCCTAGAGGAACTGCCTGTCTCCTGGAATCTCCTCCATGCTCTTGAGACTGTGCTGGGAGACACAGCAAACCTTCTGGCAATGGTACATATTGATGTGCCATCCTGGAGGAGTTGATATGCCTGTGCAACCTCTGTAGGGTCCAGGTATGGCCTCATGCTACCAGTAGTGACACTGACCCGAGCCAAATGCAAAACTAGTGAAAGACAGTCAGAAAAGATGAGTAGGGAAAAATGTCAGTGGCCACCTGTAAAACCATTCCTGTTTTGGGGGTCGTCTCATTGTTGCCCATCTAGTGCACCTGTTATTAATTTCATTACCACCAAAGCAGCTGAAACTGATGAACAACCCCCTCTGCGACTTACCTGACCAGATCCATATCCCAGGAGGTTCATTGACGTGATGCTAGACTCGGATTACAGTCTTCTTTTCATTTTTTTGAGTGGTGTATTCTACTGTACACTTTCATTAATTTCATACATAAACTGACAGTGTGTTTCTGTTGTGCCAGGCTTTCTTTGTGGGCCCCGGGAACAATTTAGGAGAACCAATTCCCATCCAGAGAGCCGATGAGCACATTTTTGGCATGGTACTGATGAACGACTGGAGCGGTAAGACTGCTGGGAGCTTTAATGATTCCCATTAATTAGAGACGTATTATTTCCTGCATCAAAGGTGACATCGGGGTAAATCACTAGTCTCAGCCTGTCTGGTGACAACCAGGGATCCTAACAGCTGCCGAAATAAAACTGCTGCTGCAGAAATCACAGGGGTCTGCCTGACACTCACTGTTCAAGTGAAACTGTAGACTGCACTGATCATCCTCCTCCTCCCCTGTAGGGGGAGCTCTTCACCCAGAGTATGTCCGCCATTCCCGACACGCAGCACCCCTCTGTATAAGGACATAGCTAGTCACTGTATATATAGCCAGTGGTGTATTTGAGTTTTGTGCTGCCCTAGGCAACAAACCCCCCCCCCCCGGAGAGACCCTGACACCGACCAACACCCCCCCCCAAAGAGAGCCTGACATTTACCAACACCCCCCCCCTAGAAGAGAGCCTGACATTGACCAACAACACCCGACATGAGAGAGCCTTCCACTACCACCACCCTCCATACACTGGCAACCCCCCCCCCCCACCCTGGCAAGAGAGAAGACACTCACCTTCACAGCTCCGGACATCCCCGGGAACAAGAGTTGGGCTCTGCATACACCATCAAGCAGCCTCTCTCAGATCCCACCTGGTCCTCATACTGGGTGTGTCCCTTTTTCCATCCCTTTTTTTGGGGAGGGGGGGCGCCGTCCCTCTCAAAATGCCGCTTCCCCCCTGAAAAATGCTTCCCTGGGCAAATCCCTTGTTTACCTTGTGGTAAATATGCCCCTGCATTGACCTCCTCATCTGGAATTTCAGCTGGTGTGCAGTGGGTGAAGCAAAGTAATATTAGCCCTTTCGGGGGGCGGAGCTGCCCCCCTGAAAAATGCCGCCCTAGGCAAATGCCTTGTTTGCCTTGTGGTAAATATGCCCCTGTATATAGCGAGGCATTGACTGGCAGAATGGCAGAAGTAGTCAGGGGGCTCCAAGGTATGCTGAAAAAAAATTTACTTTTTGTCTTCTTAGAACCTTAACCACTTTCCCTCCAGAGGATTCCCCCCCTCCCTTCCTGACCGGGCCATTTTTTGCGATACGGCGCTGCGTTACTTTAACTGACAATTGTGTGGTCATGCAACGCCGCACCCAACTTAAATGTATTTAATCGCCTGTCCGTTTTTTGTGCTATAAACAAAAATGCCGACAATTTTGAGAAGAATATTTTTGAGTTTTTGCTATTAACCTCTTAATGCCGGCGCCTCCCGGCCCTTTCAGGGGTTTCAGACACCGAGAGGTGGGGCGGGGTTTTAGGGTCATGTGACCGTCGTTGATAATCGGAAAAGGTCCCGATCGCAAGGGGAGATCAGGACCTTTCCTTGAGACACTCTCGGATCCCACCCTTCTTCAGTCCCTTTTTCCAGGAGGCAGCGCTGTCCCCCTGAAAAATGCCGCCCTGTGGTAAATACGCCCCTGGTTCTGGGTCCCGATCATCACCACGGGACCCGGGGCTCCTGGTGAGACCCCGATCTCTGTGCTGGGAACATGCTGTGTGGCACACTCCCAGCACAAAGACACATACACATATATGAAGCCCCACGGAGAAAAGCCCAATCCATTGGGGCCGCATTTATGTGTACAATCGGTGCCAAGGGGTTAATAATTTCTGTACTGGGTCCTGCAGCCTGGAGGCTTTGTAGAGTTTTGAGTGGGCCAAAACTTCCATTCCTAGGACCACCTCTTACCTGGTAGCCAGACCCAATTATTATTCTCAGCTGTTCACAGACCTTTATATATGTGATCTGACTGATGCTCAGGACTCTCACTCCATAATTAAAGCTCCATTCACACTTGTGTGACTCCAAAGCTGCGCGATTTCCAGTGCGACTTTGGAGTGTGACTTTGATGCGACTTCAAGAGCGACGGTGATCCGACTTTACACTCTCTGGATCAAAGTGGTTCAGGCAACTTTTCAAACACGCTGCGACTTTAAGTCACACTGATTTTAACGGGTGCCATTGTAAAGAATGGGCTGCGACTTGTCGTGCGACTGACAATTTGCACAAGTGTGAACAAAGCCGCAAGGGCAGAAGTTTTTTTTAATATATTCTGAATATATGTTGCTACATTGTATTTAATTCCAGGTGATATCAAAAAGTTACAAAACTAGTTTTGTAACACGCCAACAGATGGCAGCACAAAGCTGCATGCACAGTCACAGGGAGCACCAAACTTCATAAGTCAGTGTGCCAAAATACATTGTCCTGTGTACATCGGGAGCTGTGCAATTGGTGCTATTCTGGCCACGTGCGTTATCATATCTATTTCATCATGCATGGCAAGTTAGAACAAAAATCAAAGGAAAAATTCCTTGTGGAACCGGGCAAATCTGCCACAGAGACGTCTGACAGGATTCAGCAAGCTTACAGTAATGCAGCAATGAGTCGTTCCAGGTGTTCTGAGCGGCACGTGCGCTTCAAGAGCAGAAGAACATCACCGGAAGATGTCGAGAGATCAGGGAGACCTTCAACAATCTCAACCCCTAAAAATGAAGAACATCACCGGAAGATGTCGAGAGATCAGGGAGACCTTCAACAAGCTCAACCCCTGAAAATGAAGAACATCTCTGGAAGATGTCAAGAGATCAGGGAGACCTTCAACAAGCTCAACCCTTGAAAATGGAGAACATCACTGGAAGATGTGGAGAGATCAGGGAGACCTTCAACAAGCTCAACCCTTGAAAATGAAGAACATTACCGGAAGATGTCGAGAGATCAGGAAAACCTTCAACAAGCTCAACCCTGAAAATGAAGAACATCACCGGAAAATGACGAGAGATCAGGAAGACCTTCAACAAGCTCAACCCCTGAAAATGAAGAACATCACCGGAAAATGACGAGAGATCAGGGAGACCTTCAACAAGCTCAACCCCTGAAAATGAAGAACATCACCGGAAAATGACGAGAGATCAGGGAGACCTTCAACAAGCTCAACCCCTGAAAATGAAGAACATTACCGGAAGATGACGAGAGATCAGGAAGTCCTTCAACAAGCTCAACGCCTGAAAATGAAGAACATCACCGGAAAATGACGAGAGATCAGGAAGACCTTCAACAAGCTCAACCCCTGAAAATGAAGAACATCACCGGAAAATGACGAGAGATCAGGGAGACCTTCAACAAGCTCAACCCCTGAAAATGAAGAACATCACCGGAAGATGACAAGAGATCAGGAAGGCCTTCAACAAGCTCAACGCCTGAAAATGAAGAACATCACCGGAAGATGTCGAGAGATCAGGGAGACCTTCAACAATTTCAACCCCTGAAAATGAAGATCATCTCCGGAAGATGTCGAGAGATCAGGAAGACCTTCAACAAGCTCAACTCCTGAAAATGAAGAACATCACCGGAAAATGATGAGAGATCAGGGAGACCTTCAACAAGCTCAACCCCTGAAAATGAAGAACATCTCCGGAAGATGACAAGAGATCAGGAAGTCCTTCAACAAGCTCAACGCCTGAAAATGAAGAACATCACCGCAAAATGACGAGAGATCAGGAAGACCTTCAACAAGCTCAACCCCTGAAAATGAAGAACATCACCGGAAAATGACGAGAGATCAGGGAGACCTTCAACAAGCTCAACCCCTGAAAATGAAGAACATCACCGGAAAATGACAAGAGATCAGGAAGGCCTTCAACAAGCTCAACCCCTGAAAATGAAGAACATCACCGGAAGATGTCGAGATATCAGGTAGACCTTCAACAAGCTCAACCCCTGAAAATGAAGAACATCACCGGAAGATGTGGAGAGATCAGGGAGACCTTCAACAAGCTCAACCCCTGAAAATGAAGAACATCACCGGAAGATGTGGAGAGATCAGGAAGACCTTCAACAAGCTCAACCCCTGAAAATGAAGAACATCACCGGAAGATGACGAGAGATCAGGAAGACCTTCAACAAGCTCAACCGCTGAAAATGAAGAACATCACCGGAAGATGACGAGAGATCAGGAAGACCTTCAACAAGCTCAACCCCTGAAAATGAAGAACATCACCGGAAGATGTTGAGAGATCAGGAAGACCTTCAACAAGCTCAACCCTGAAAATGTGGAAACTATTCGGCAACTTGTGCATGATGATGGTCGGAGAACAATCCATACCATCGCTGCCATTGTCGTTGTGTCATATGGAGCAGTCCAGGCAATCCTCATGTGTGATCTGAACAAGTTCATCCCCAGGCTGCTGACCAAGAAACAGAAGGAGCATCGCATCAAAGTCTGCCAAGAACTCCGTCAGAGTGCCATGGATGACCCATCCTTCACGTTGAGGATCATTACCGGTGACGAAACTTGTACGGATTTCACACAGAATTTCGCATTTGCTCTTTGTTTTAACTTGCTGTCCGTGATGAAATAGCAGATGAGGTAACACACGTGGTCAGAATAGCACCAGTTGCACAGCTCCCGATATACACAGTGCGATGTCTTTTGGCAAACTGACTTATGAAGGTCGCTGCTCCCTGTGACTGTGTGTGCAGCCTCGTGCTGCCATCTGTTGGCGTGTTACAATTCTAGTCTTGAAATGTTTTCATACCACAATGTATGTACATTTTCAATTTCCTGTAACACTGTATTTTCTTCTTAGCTCGGGACATCCAGAAATGGGAATATGTTCCACTTGGACCTTTCTTGAGTAAGAACTTCGCCACATCGATCTCTCCATGGGTGGTGCCGATGGAGGCGCTGATGCCGTTTGTGCTTCCCAATCCAATCCAGGTGACTAGAAGAACCAGATAAGCAGCATAATAATATGATTTTGGCTCAATGATTTTTTTTTTTGCTACACATGTATGCAGCATGACAGTGATATTCTTTATTAACGTCATCAAAGATGCGAGATTTCAGGATAACTCCGATACCTTCTTTATACAATTTTTAGAAAATGTTTCAGAATCCCCCACCCCCCATAATTTATATATATTTACCCCAGGTTCACACACATGCGTTTTCTGCTGCGTTTTGTAGAAACGCAGTACAGTCCGTGTAAGATGATTTCCTATGGGACAGGTTCACATCTGCGCGTTTTCACCCGGTGCGTTTTGGAAAGGGTCAGGGACTTTTTTTGAGCGTAAAAAGTTGCGTTTTTGGTTCTATAGAATGCAATGGAAATGCTGCAGCAAAGCATGTATTGCATTGTTGCTGCGTCTTGATGCATTTTGCGTTTTAACCAACTCCCGTCCGGCCGTTGTATATAAACAGCCGGACGGTGGCAGTGCAGGGCAGGTGGCCGTTTATAAACGTTCTCCCCGCCCCCTGCTTGTGCGTGCTCCCTGGGAGCGCACAGCACCGCGATCCAGTGCCCGCTGTGTCCTCAGGACATTGTGGAACACCGATCGTCGTACGGGACCTCTGTGCCAGGTCCTGATCATGTGATCACTGATTGGCCAATCAGTGATCACATGCAGAGTAGTAAGCAATGATGTCACTTCCTGACATCATTGCTTACTACGTGTGAAATCTGTGAATGATCACAGAGATCACATGGTACAGGGCCATTCACAACAGCCTTCTACCATATGATAAGCTGTGACCAATCACAGCTCTCACAGTATTTCTCAATGGCTGCAAGAATGCAACTAGAGAGAAGGAGAAATGATTGCTTTTACAGCCTTTATGGGTGTAAAAGCAATCAGTGTAAAAAAAAATAAAAAATCCTCATCAACCCCCCCCACAAGTAGTACAGTGTCACCATGGTGACCCTGTACTGCTAAGGTGACAGTATGTAAAAAAAAACAACAAACATAAATAATAATATAAAAAAAAATTTAAAAAAAAATGTTTAAAAAATTATAATTTTTGTTTATAAACTAATTTGGGTTATTTTTTTTTTTACTAAAAAGATAATGGAATAAATTTTGGCCAAGACTTATGATAAAATATTATTTATTTGCAACATTTAATAAAAATAAGGGGTGAATCCAAGGGACGGTGCTTAGAAGTGGGTAGGAGGGTGAATCCAAGGGACGGTGCTTTGAGGTGTGTAGGGGCTGAATCCAAGGGACAGTGCTTAGAAGTGGATAGGGGGTTGAATCCAAGGGACGATGCTTGGAGGTGGGCAAGGGGGTGAATACAAGGTACAGTGCTCGAAGGTGGGTAGGGGGTGAATCCAAGGGATGGTGCTTGGAGGTGGGTAGGGGGGTGAATCCAAGGGACAGTCCTTGGAGGTGGGTAGGTAGGGGGTGAATCAAAGGGACGGTGCTTGGAGGTGGGTAGGGGGTGAATCAAAGGGACGGTGCTTGGAGGTGGGTAGGGGGTGAATCTAAGGGACGGTGCTTGGAGGTGGGTAGAAGGGGGTGAATCCAAGGGACGGTGCTTGGAGGTGGGTAGGAGGGTGAATCCAAGGGACGGTGCTCAGGAGGGAGTGGGGTAGGAGGGTGAATCCAAGGGACGGTGCTCGAAGGTGGCTAGGGAGGTGAATCCAAGGGACGGTGCTTGGAGGTTAGGGTAGGGACGGTGCTGGTGAATCCAAGGGACGGTGCTTGGAGGTGGGTAGGGTGGTGAATCCAAGGGACGGTGCTTGGAGGTTGGTAGGGTGGTGAATCCAAGGGACGGTGCTTGGAGGTTGATAGGGGGGTGAATACAAGGGACGGTGCTTGGAGGTCGATAGGGGGGTGAATACAAGGGACGGTGCTTGGAGGTGGGTAGGGGGGTGGTGAATACAAGGGACGGTATTTGGAGGTTGGTAGGGTGGTGAATCCAAGGGACGGTGCTTGGAGGTCGATAGGGGGGTGAATACAAGGGACGGTGCTTGGAGGTGGTGTAGGGGGGTGAAAACAAGGGACGGTATTTGGAGGTTGGTAGGGTGGTGAATCCAAGGGACGGTGCTTGGAGGTGGGGTAGGCGGGTGAATACAAGGGACTGTGTTTGGAGGTTGGTAGGGTGGTGAATCCAAGGGACGGTGCTTGGAGGTTGATAGGGGGGGAATACAAGGGACGGTGCTTGGAGGTGGGTAGGGGGGTGAATACAAGGGACGGTGTTTGGAGGTTGGTAGGGTGGTGAATCCAAGGGACGGTGCTTGGAGGGTGGGTAGGGCTTCCTATAACCAATCAATAAGCTGAATACAAGGCAACGGTGCTTGGAGGTGGGTAGGCGGGTGAATACAAGGCTGGTCCACGGTGCCATCATTGGAGGTGGTAGGGGGGTCGGCTGGACAAGAAAGTAACTCAAAATGGTGGAGTTCCTACACCTATTCTCTTGATCACAAATGCTTGCATTCTAAAAACCTAAAGTATAACTAAACGCAAAACTTTTTTAGTTTTTGATGGAGTCTGGGGGAGGGATTAGACCCCCTGTCAGGTTTTTTACAATTTAAATTGCTGATCCAGCTGCGCACTGATGCTCCCATGAGCCCCAGTTTGAATGTCTTTGGAGATTCTACTTATCCACCATCTATCTTTATCTTTCTGTTTAAAACCAGGGAGATTATCATGGGGCTTGAAACTTCTTTGAAGTGAAAGAAAATCCCTATATTTAACGGTTGTCCCCCCTCAAAAGTGATAGAGGGGAACTCTTCCAAAGGTGAACACTGATTTTTATGGTGTGACTTTACTTGAGGGTTTACAGGAGCATCAAGCTTGTACTTATTTATCCAGGAATTTCTTCTCACTTCCAGCCCATATATTGGATTATATTATATAACTTTTTTGAAATATATTTTGAAATATATCGAATACGGCCAAAATTGTAGTATTTCAAAAAATAGTATGTCAATATACATTTGGGAAGAATATTTATAAATGATATTTCAGATATATTTTTTCTTCCAATGCTGGCTGTACCTTGCGGTCTGGTGATGGTAGACATTTGTCAGGCTGGGAAGGTTCCCCATCCATTGCTCTCCTCTCATTGATTCTTCTCCCATGCAGGATCCCGTGCCTCTGCCGTATCTCCAGGATAAGAGTGATTACACATTCAATATTAACTTGTCTGTCTGCCTTCAAGGTAAATTACATCGACTAATGATTGTGTATTATCGATCCTTGTGGAGGTTGAAAGTAGGAATTTAGAGGACCCGGCTGAGTTGCCTCCATCTGTATTGCAGCATTTCCCGCTGTCCACGGAAATACTGTCCGCAGATTTAATAACATCCTACAGGAAACAAACATATCTTGTAGCCGGTGGTGACTAATCAGCAAAATGATAAGACTAGAAGGAAATTAATTGAAGGAATGCTCAGTGAATTAGGCCACCAGCCACGGCTACATGTGATGGAGCTCTGAGCACCAGATAAGGGGGTCATTATGTCGATCCTGAAATGTGGCGTCTCAGAGCTGCCGGTACTAATGCATTCAGAATTAATTGCTTGAAAGGTTTGTTGGATCTCCTGGACTCATCATTGTACTCTCTGCAGGAAATACTGTGCCTTGAAAAAGTATTCATACCCCTTGAAATGCCCCCATGTTGTCATGTTATGGCCAAACCCGTCAATGTATTTAATCAGGATTGGATGTGATTGACCAACACAAAGTGGCACATAATTGTGAAGTGGAAGGAAAATGAGAAATGGTTTTCAACATTTGTTACCAATAAATCTGTAACCAGTGTGGCGGCATTTGTATTCAGCCCCCTTTAGTCTGATACCCCTAACTAAAATCTAGTGGAACCAATTGCCTTCAGAAGTCACCTAATTAGTACATAGAGTCCCCCTGTGTGTCATGTGATCTCAGTATAAATCCAGCTGTTCTGTGAAGCCCTCAGAGGTTTGTTAGAGAACATTAGTGAACAAACAGCATCATGAAGGCCAAGGAACACACCAGACAGGTCAGGGATAAAGCTGTGGAGAAGTTTAAAGCAGGTTTAAGGTATAAAAGAATGCCACAAGCTTTGACCATCTCACAGAGCACTGTTCCATCCATCATCCGAAAATGGGAAAAGTACAGCACAACTGCCAACCTACCAAGACATGGCCGGCCACCTAAACTGACATGCCGGGCAAGGAGAGCATTCATCAGAGAAGCAGCCAAGAGGCCCATGGGAACTCTGGAGGAGCTGCAGAGATCACAGCTCAGGGGGGAGAATCTGTCCTCAGGACAACTATTAGTCGTGCACTCCACAAATCTGCCTTTATGGAAGAGTGACAAGAAGAAAGCCATTGTTGGAGGAAAGCCATAAGAAGTCCCATTTGCAGTTTGTGAGAAGCCATGTGGGGGACACAGCAAACATACAGTCAGTGGGAGGGGTTAATACACCGGGTCCCGAGTTTTTTGGAGACTTTGTAGAGCTTTGGGTGGGATTCTGCTGCTGGAGAAAAAAGGCCGAGTGCTGACAGAGAACTAAAAATGTACAAGTGCTCTCTATATGTGTTGGGCAACCCCTATCACATCAGAAGCCCCCATTCACACCAGAGTCCCTCCTTTCTCATCAGAAGCCCCCCACCATTCATATCAGAGTCCCTCCTTTCTGATCAATAATACCTATCCATAATACCTATCTATCCATAATACCTATCCATATACCTATATCCATACCTACCTATCCATAATACTATCTATCCATAATACCTATCCATAATACCTATCCATAATACCTATCCATATACCTATCCATAATACCTATCTATCCATAATACCTATCCATATCCATAATACTATCCATAATACCTATCTATCCATATCCATACCTATCCATAATACCTATCCATAATACCTATATCCATAATACCTATAATACTATCCATAATACCTATCCATATACCATAATACCTATCTATCCATATATCTATCATCCATAATACCTATCCATAATACCTATCCATATCCATAATATATATAATACCTATCTATCCATAATACCTATCATAATACCTATCCATAATATATCCATATAATATATATCTATCCATATACTATCCATAATACCTATCCATAATACCTATCTATCCATAATACCTATCTATCCATAATACCTATATATACCTATCTATCCATAATACCTATCTATCCATAATACCTATCCATATACCTATCTATACCATATACCTATCTATACCTCCATATACTATCTATCCATAATACCTATCCATATACTATCATATACCTATCCATAATACCTATCCATATACCATATACCTATCCATAATACCTATCTATCATAATACCTATCTACCCATCTATCCATATACTATCCATAATACCTATCCATAATACCATCCATCCATAATACCTATCCATATAATATCTATCCATACCTATCTATCCATACCCTATATCTATCATAATACCTATCTATAATAATACCTATCTATCATAATACCTATCTATCATAATACCTATCTATATAATACCTATCTATAATACCTATCCATAATACCTATCTATATAATACCTATCCATAATACCTATCTATACCCATAATACCTATCCATAATACCTATCTATCCATAATACCATATACTATCCATATACCATAATACTATCTATCCATAATACCTATCTCCCATAATACCCTATCCATAATAATACCTATCCATATATACCCCATATATATAATACTATATCCATACCTATCCAATATCCTATCTATCCATATACCTATCTATCCATATATACCTATCCATATACCATATACTATATCCATATATATATCCTATCCATAATACCTATCCATATCCATATACCTATCCATATACCTATCCATATATACCTATCCATAATACCCCATACCCCATATAATATATCATAATACCCTATCTATCCATAATACCCTATCTATCCCTAATACCTATCCATAATACCTATAATAATACCTATCCATAATACCTATCCATATACCTATACCTATCCATAATACCTATCCATAATACCTATCTATCCATAATACCTATCATAATACCTATCCATACTATCTATCCATAATACCTATCCATATACCTATCCATAATACCTATCTATCCATATACCTATCCATAATACCTATCCATAATACCTATCCATAATACCTATCTAATATCCATATATACCTATCCATAATACCTATACCTATACCCATATAATACCCTATCTATACCTATCTATATCCATAATACCTATCTATCCATAATACCTATCTATCCATAATACCTATCTATCCATAATACCTATCCATATATATCCAATACCTATCCATCCATATACCCATATCTACCTATCCATAATACCTATCCATATCCATATACCCATACCTATATATCATATCCATAATACTATCTAATAATACCTATCCATAATACTTCTTCTGTCTTGTAGTACATGTACTGGACTATGAAGCAGCAGCTGGCCCATCACACAATAACCGGCTGTAACGTTCGTCCTGGAGATCTTTTGGCATCGGGAACCATAAGTGGACCGGTAACCCTAAACCATATTATATGAATGAAATACTTAGGGCTGTATTTATAAACATGGTGTAGAGCAGTTCACTCGGTGCATTCATTCTGTGTGGGTGGGCAAAAACAAAAAATGTTATTGGGTTATTTCCTTTGCTGGTCGAATGTTGATTTAAAATGGAAAATAATAAATGTAGCCAGTAGGTGGCGGAACAGATCATAAGAATTTCCAATGATACTTAGCACCATCCAGTGGCCAAAATGCAATATTTTCTATTTTAAATCAATGAAAAACATTCGACCAGCACAGGAAATAGCCTGATAACATTTTTTTTGCCCAATTGCACAGAATGAATGTAAATGCACTTTCACTGGGTGAATTGATATGTAATTTTTCAAAATAAACACTCCCTTAACCACTTGCCGTCCGGCCGCTGTATATAAACGGCGATATGGTGGCAGTGCAGGGGCGGGTTGCCGTTCATAAACAGCGCCCGCCATTTTGGACTGTGCGCGCTTCCTGGGAGCGCGCAGCACCGCATTCCGGTGCCTGCTGTGTCCTCCAGACACAGTGGAACACCGATCTTTGTACGATCTGTGCGAGGTCCCGATCATGTGATCACTGATTGGCCAATCAGTGATCACATGCAGAGTAGTAAGCAAGATGTCACTTCTGACAACATTGCTTACTACGTGTGAAATCTGTAAATGATCACAGAGGTCACATGGTACAGGGCCATTCACAACAGCCTTGTACAATGTGACAAGCTGTGACCAATCACAGCTCTCACAGTATTTCTCAATGGCTGCAAGAATGCAGCCAGAGAGAAGGAGAAATGATTGCTTTTACAGCCCTTATGGGTGTAAAAGCAATCAGTGTAAAAAAAAAAAAAATCTTCATCACCCCCCACAAGTAGTACAGTGTCACCATGGTGACCCCACACTGCTAGGGTGACAGTATGTAAAAATAACCCCATAAATAATAATATAAAGAAATAAAATAAAAATGCAAATACATTTTTTTTTTTAAATTATAATTTTTGGTTATAAACTAATTTGGGTTATTTTTTTTTATACTAAAAAGATAACTGAATACATTTTGGCCAAGATTTATGATGAAATATTATTTATTTGCAAAATTTTATAAGAAAAACACTTTTTCAAAATTTTTGGACTTTTTCATTTATATAGAAATAAAAAATAAAAAATTCCAGCAGTGAATAAATACCACCGAAATAAAGCTTTATCTGTCTCAAAAAAATGCTAAACAATTCAGGTGGGTACAGTGTTGCATGACCGTGCAATTGTCATTCAAAGTGTGACAGCGCTGAAAGCTGAAAATTGGCCTGGGGGCAGGAAGGGGGGGGGGGGGGGGGGGGTGAAAAGTGTCCAGACTTGAAGGGGGTGAAAGTGTCCGGACCGGGAAGGGGGGGGAAAGTGTCTGGACGGGAAGGGGGGGGAAAGTGTCCGGACCGGGAAGGGGGGGAAAGTGTCCGGGAAGGGGGGACTGGAAGGGGGGAAAGTGTCCGGACTGGAAGGGGGGGAAAGTGTCTTTTGTTGTCAATGAAAGGGGGGTGAAAATGTCCGGACTGGAAGGGGGGGAAAGTGTCCGGACTGGAAGGGGGGGGAAAGTGTCCAGACTGGAAGGGGGGAAAGTGTTCGGGAAAAGGGGGGAAAGTGTCCGGACTGGAAGGGGGTGGTGGGACTGTGAAAAGTGTCCGGACTGGAAGGGGGTGAAAAGTGTCCGGACTGGAAGGGGGTGAAAGTGTCCCACCGGACTGGAAGGGGGGGAAAGTGTCCGGAAAAAAAGGGGTGAAAGTGTCCGGACTGGAAGGGGGGGGGGAAAGTGTCCGGACAGGAAAAGGGGGTGAAAAGTGGTCCGGAGGAAAAAGTGTCCGGAAAGGGGTGGAAAGTGTCTGGAAAGGGGGGGAAAGTGTCCGGACTGGAAGGGGGTGAAAGTGGCCGAAAGTGTCCGGACTGGAAGGGGGGGAAAGTGTCCGGACTGGAAGGGGGTGAAAGTGTCCGGACTGGAAGGGGGGGAAAAGTGTCCAGACTGGAAGGAGTGGTTGTCCCGGACTTGAAAAGTGTCCCTCTCTGGAACGGGGGTTGGTCCGGACTGGAAGGAAGGGGGTGAAAAAGTGTCCGGACTGGAAGGGGGTGAAAGTGTCCGGACTGGAAGGGGGGTGAAAGTGTCCGGACTGGAAGGGGGTGAAAGTGTCCGGACTGGAAAAGGGGGGTGTCCGGACTGGAAGGGGGGTGAAAGTGTCCGGACTGGAAGGGGGGTGAAAGCGTCTGGACTGGAAGTGGTTAAATATGTGTAAAAAACACAATCTTTTTCTTATTTGTTTTTTTTTTTGTTTTTTTGAGCTATGCATTTATAATCATTACAACAGTTATTAAAGAAAAACGGACATCTTTTACATCACCTTAGTGCCCAGACAGGGTCATCCAGCGCCCAGGGCAAAGATGGTGCCCCCCTTTCCCTCACCAGGTGGAGTCCCCAGTAGAGTCCCCCTATACATCAAGTGTCCCCATACTTTCAAGTTGTTGCCCCCCACCTTTTCCCCACTTGTACTGGCAGATCGGTACTCACTATGATATAGGTGTATATATTCTGGTGGAAGGGACTCGAAGAGTGCTAACAGTCCACGGGTTAGTGAGTGTAATACTGGCTTGCCCGGTGCTGGCAACTCACGCTTCACCACTGAGTACCGCAATACCCCTTCCAGGGGACAGTTGTGTCATACTAGATCCCATCTGGAACAGCCACAAATATGGACTAAAGATTTGCTGACTCGTATTTGTTCTATACCATGTATATAGAGAATGTATATAGAGAATGTATATAGAGAATGTTCTTGTTCCATTGAAGTAAATCAAGGTATTCTGCAAAGGTTCAAGCCTTCCTGTGATGTGTGCTGAAGTCCTACGCATGTCCAATAGATGGATTATTCCACAGGGCTGCAGACATAGCAAGAAAATCTATAATTTGTGGAACTGGAATAGGAATTTGATAATGTGCAGCCAATACCTGGGGACAAAATAGAGTTGCTGGTTCTGAAGTGGGTGTGGTGGTGGTGTAATGGTGGGGGGATTGGTCTGGGGTGGTGGCTAGTAGCTTTGTTGGATCTCCTTTATTACCGAATACCCGTGAGCATTGGACTATGGGAAGATGCAGTTCACCACTACGTTGCCTCTGGAACCATGTGTGCACTGTGGCCTCAAGTGAACGTGTACTCCTACCCAGGCTTGGAGCCACTCAGGGAAGCAGAACTATGATGGGACCTTTGGGGCAATCAATTCCATGGGTCTCATACCTGGGTCTTATAGGCATGAGCCTTGGGAAGATTGCAGTTCACCACTACATTGTCTCTGAAACCATGCGTGTACTGAGGCTTCAAGTGAAAGTGTACTCCTACCCAGGCTTACAGCCACTCCGGGAAGCAGAACTGTGATGGAACCTTTGGGGCAATCAATCCCATGGATCTCATACCTGGGTCTTATAGGAATGAGCCTTGGGAAGATGCAGTTCACCACTACATTGTCTCTGAAACCATGCATGCACTGAGGCTTCAAGTGAAAGTGTACTCCTACTCAGGCTTAGAGCCACTGAGGGAAGCATAACTATGATGGGACCTTTTGGGTCAATCAATTCCATGGGTCTCATACCTGGGTCTTATAGGCATGAGCCTATGGGAAGATGCAGTTCACCACCACATTGTCTCTGAAACCATGTGTGTACTGAGGCTTCAAGTGAAATTGTACTCCTACTCAGGCTTAGAGCCATTTGGGGATGCATAATTATGATGGGACCTTTGGGGCAATCAATATCATGGGTCTCATACCTGGGTCTTTATAGGCATGAGCCTTGGGAAGATGCAGTTCACCACTATGTTGCCTCTGGAACCGTGTGTGTACCGAGGCCTCAAATGAACGTGTACTCCTACCCAGGCTTAGAGCCACTCAGGGAAGTAGAACTATGATGGGACCTTTGGGGCAATCAATCCCATGGGTCTCATATCTGGGTCTTATAGGCATGAACCTATGGAAAGATGCAGTTCACCACTACGTGCCTCTGGAACCGTGTGTGTGCTGAGGCCTCAAGTGAACGTGTACTCCTACCCAGGCTTAGAGCCACTCAGGGAAGTAGAACCATGTTGGGGCTTTTGACGGCAATCAATCCCATGGATCTCATCCCTAAAAAGCTACAGGCCTCCAGAACCAGAGAACTGACTTAACAACTCCAGTTTTTGGGAAGCGTTGTTGGACTCCCTCCTACATGCTGTTTGCTTGTGGTATCATTAGATTTTATATGGTATTGCGCTCTTCCAAGAATCATGATGATGTTTTATAAGGTGCTTGCCATGTAATTTATAGTATGGGGCTAAAGTTTTTTTTTTTTTTTAAAGAGACAAATAACTTAATTGACTAATGAAATATCTGGCTTAACTTCTATTATCTGAGACCTTTATTTGTCTCATAGGACCCTTCAAGCTTCGGCTCAATGCTGGAACTGTCATGGAGGGGATCCAAGCCAATAGATCTTGGAAATGGTCATACTCGGACATTCTTGCGGGATGGAGACACTGTTATTATAACAGGTACTGGAGTGTATGTTTGCATGAAAAGAGCTCTATGATCCTCAGGCAGCAAACTAGAGCTGGAAACTACAATGGGCAGATTAGAAGGATACCTGAATTTTAATACATTCTAGTGAGATTTAGCAAGCAATCACATACTCTTGCTGCAGATAAAGAGTTATTAGTGGACTGCTGTTTCGTATGATTTGGGAGTGACTTTAATCCTACACAGTTTGTATCATGTATATAATCATCCTGTTAACCTGTCTTTATGGCTATGATCCACAAACCACCATCACCCTATCCAAGGAAAGTGTTTTCCAAAGTGGTACTAAATGCATTCCTGCACTAGGCGCTTGGAGCCAGGTTTAGGCTTGCATTTTCTTCCCCAACACTTTGTAAATGATAGATTTTCTTCCCCACACACCTTCTGAGACCTTCCTCCATACATCACAGAGACCTTCCTCCATACATCACTCGACTATACCCTCCATACATCACTGTTTGAGACCTTCCTCCATATATCACTGATAGCATCCTCCATACATCAGAGACCTTCCTCCTCCATGCATCACTGATAGCTTCCTCCATATATCACTGAGACTTCCTCCATACATCACTGAGAGCTTCCTCCATACATCACAGAGACCTTCTTCCCCATACATCATCACTCACAGGACTATCCTCCATACATGACTGAGACCTTCCTTCCATACATCACTGAGACCTTCCCCCATATATCACTGAGACCTTCCTCCCATACATCATACTCAGAGACCTTCCTCCATACATCACTGAGACCTCTCCTCCATACATCACTGAGACCTTCCTCCATACATACATCACTGAGACCTTCCTCCAATATATCACTGAGACTTTCCTCCAATACAGATCACTGATGGCTTCCTCCATACATCACAGAGACCTTCCTCCAGAGAGACCTTTCTCCATACATCACAGAGACCTTCCTCCATACATCCCCACATTAGACCTTCCTCCATGCATAATTGACCTTCCTCCATACCTATCACTGAGACCTTCCTCCACATACATCACTGATAACTTCCTCCATACATCACTGAGACCTTCCTCCATCTCCATTCCTCCACATCACAGAGACCTTCCTCCATACATCACTGATAGCTTCCTCCATACATCAGAGACCTTTCTCCATACATCACTGAGACCTTCCTCCATACATCACAGAGACCTTCCTCCATACATCACAGAGACCTTCCTCCATACATCACAGAGACCTTCCTCCATACATCACTGATAGCCTTCCTCCATACATCACAGAGACCTTCCTCCATACATATACATCACACTATCCTCCATACATCACATGAGACCTTTGATCAGACCTTCCTCCATATATCACCTGATACATCATCCTCCTCCATACATCACTTTAGAGACCTTCCTCCATACATCACAGAGACCTTCCCCCATACATCAGAGACCTTCCTCCATACATCACAGAGACACTTCCTCCATACATCACAGAGACCATTCCCTCATACATCACTGAACCTTCCCCATACATCACAGAGACCTTCCTCCATACATCACTGAGACCTTCCTCCATACATCAGAGACCTTCCTCCATACATCACAGAGACCTTCCTCCATACATTTCACTGGGACTTTCCTCCTCACATGTTTGAGACCTTCCTCATTTGTCACATGATGGCCTTCCTCCATACATCACAGAGACCTCCTCCATACATCACTGAGAGACCTTCCTCCATACATCACAGAGACCTTCCTCCATACATCACTGAGACCTTCCTCCATACATCACTGATAGCTTCCTCCATACATCACAGAGACCGTTCCTCCATACATCACTGATGGCTTCCTCCATACATCACAGAGACCTCCTCCATACATCACTGAGACCTTCCTCCATACATCATAGAGACCTTCCTCCATACATCACAGAGACCTTCCTCCATACATCAGAGACCTTCCTCCATACATCACAGAGACCTTCCTCCATACATCACTGAGACCTTCCTCCATACATCACAGAGACCTTCCTCCATACATCACTGAGACCTTCCTCCATATATCACAGAGACCTTCCTCCATACATCACTGATACCTTCCTCCATACATCAGAGACCTTCCTCCATACATCAGAGACCTTCCTCCATACATCACTGATACTTCCTCCATACATCACAGAGACCTTCCTCCATACATCATTGAGACCTTCCTCCATACATCACAGAGGAGACCTGCCTCCATATATCATCACAGAGACCTTCCTCCATATATCACTGAGACCTTCCTCCATACATCACTGAGACCTTCCATCCCATATATTACTGAGACCTTCCCCCATATATCACTGAGACCTTCCTCCATATATCACTGAGACCTTCCTCCATACATCACAGAGACCTTCCTCCATACATCACAGAGACCTTCCTCCATACATCACTGAGACCTTCCTCCATACATCACAGAGACTTCTCCATACATCATATTGTTTCTTTAATAACTAAATTTGTTTTTATTATTGTAGTTAATATCTTTGGAAAACCTTATTTAAATCTTGTTTCATTCCTACAGGTTACTGCCAAGGAGAAAGCTATCGAGTTGGATTTGGAGCTTGCTCAGGAACAATTCACCCAGCTGTATAAATGTTGTTTTTCTAGATGCTGACAAATTATATAAATGAAAATGCAGTAATATGCAGTTAAAGTGGACCGTGCACAACAATGCAATGCTCACCTATTTCCTACATCCCAAGCCCTGAGCAATATCATTTGCACAGCCCCTGTAATGTGTCCCATATACTTATTTCCTATGATTTTCATCTCCATCTAGTGGCCATGATGGGGTACTTTTTCTTATTATAGTACTTTGGGAAAATACCTCATTATGGCCACTAGATGGAGCTGACGATCTTAGGAAATAAACATTATGGTCATTCATAAAGGCTGTGTTAATGAAAGGGAATGTGTTATTTTAGAATTAGAGGGAATTTTTTTTTTGTTTTTGTTTTTTAATCAATGCCTTTCTATGGAGTGTATTGAAGGGAGCAGATAATGTATCCATTCCAAATGCCAATAAAACACCACTCTGTGAGATATCATAACTTTCCATAGTTGGATGTGCATTTCTCGAGGATAAATAACCATTCCAAACCAATGCAATGCTTTTTTTTGTGACTTTTTGACGTTTTGATGTTTTCTAATGAGCTTAAATATTCCCCAGTGTATTTTCCATAATAATGGAACAAAAACATGTGAGGTTAGCTAGATAAAGTTGAACACCAACCTGGCCCAATGTAAGTATGTACTGTATATCTCATACCTGAAGGAGTTGCTGGGGAAGCAGTCAATCACTGTAGTGGTGGGTGCTGCTACAGTGATAGCTGTGATCTTCCAAGTCCTGTGTGAGTGGCTTCCCTTCTGACTGCTAACCGCAGGGGCACTGCCTGCTCAGCACTGCTGCCATTCACAAAATGTCTTTTTTTTTTAATGAATACAAGGTGTTCTTTGACTGGACGAGGCGAAAAGGAGGGGCGGTGATCTCACAGTCTCCTCCTCATCCAGTCAGAGAACACCTTGTATTCATAGAAAAGAATACAAGATGTTCTGTAAGTGGTGGCAGTGCCAAGCGATGGGACTCCCTGTGGTCAGTGTGCAGAGGGGAAGTTGCTCAGGACCTGGACGACTGTGGCAATTGCTATTTTATCGCTGACTATACAGTGATTGGCAGCTTCCCCAGCGGTCCCTCAGGTATGAGATATACAGACTTACATTGTGCCAAGCTGGACCAACAGAACTATACAATACACATTATACCTGAATTTCGGCATTCCCCACATATTTTTGCACATCTTTTAGTTCTTACGTCCAGAAACGACCTCTCTGCACCGAGTCTCCGAATCTATGCTTCCCATTATAGGCTTGCCCTCAGTTTCCATTGAAAAAAAAAAAAAAGGGACTCAACAACTGAAGGGTGTTGTCTTGGAAATTCGCTTTTAACGAATTTTTTTCTTACCGTGAGTACTCGCAGTTGGATGCGCAAAAATCCCCCATAAAGCTGTGCGAATTTCGCTGCAGCCGTATCACGCCTTCCACTTACCACGACTGCAGCTAAACTCCACGATTCCTGCGCCTCCAACTGGTTTAGCTATCTCTAGATGTGAGGAAATAGAGCTCCAGGTACCCTGGAATGATCACACGACACTCTCAGGTTGCTGTTCGAATTCACATAGAGGCTGGCTTCAGACTCAGCCCCCGGTTTTATTATACACACACACACGCCCCCCACATGAGTCAGGTCAATCCCCTCCCACAGAACAATGCATGGGGAGTGCCTATTCACAGGATGTACATTCCGATTGGAGCGTAGCCTTTCCTCTTATCTATCACCAGTCCTCCCCTCCCTCCATGAGCTCTCTGAGGGAAGCAACCTTCCCCCTCCTATTAGCTCCTAGTGGTATGTAAATTCTCTGTACAAGCATCCCCTAGATTAAACAGTGTCAGTCTGTATCTGAATGGGCCCGATACGATCTTTATTAAAACACATCCATCCAGATACAGTTCAGGTCGGTAATGACTTGTAAGATATACATGAGCCTACACGTGGAGTTCGCACCGCTTGGCGCCTGGCGTTACGAAGTCCATGTGGTACTATGCTGCTGATATGTGGATACAGGCCTGCCATGCGTCGCATCGAATGCCGTGGTGGTATACACGCCTGTCTGTAAGCGCAGATCTGCCATCTCATCCATTACCGAGCTGAGTACTGTAATACAGACATTGTACATGCGCATGGCCTAATTGCAGCCTTCAGAGCTTTAATTAAGCCACACGAGAGACATATGAATAACACTAATATATGACACATTTAAAGTTCAACCTGTAAATACAAAATTTCCATGACAGTGTACATACCAGTTCAAGGTTCAGCATTAGTGTCTCCAAGTCTTACCCCATCTTTCATGGCTGACCCATTCCAGATCTATTGCTTGCTGGATGGGTAGTATATGCCAGGTTCCTCTTCTCTAGGCTCCCTAGGAGTACAGGTTCTGGCTGACCCCAAGGGGGAAGCTGCAGGGAGGCCTTCACATGACTGAAAACTAGGCCCAGATCCCAAGGTCCTCTCTCTGGCCTCCTACCATCTTCCTACTCCTCTTCTACTTCTTATTCCACCCAAACTACAGCAAAGGTTAAACTTGCCTACTCCTTAACAAGTCAGAAGAAAGAAGAAAATCCCATTGTGTCTGACTCCACAGATCCTAAAGGAATGTCAAAATTTCGAAGTATCAGATATCAGAAATTAAGATATTAAAATACGGTATAGAATTTTGGAAGCGCTCTTTCATAGTTTGAAATGTTGGCAATCTATAGGGTCCATTGAGTCCGGCAAAGAGGAATTTCCTTTGTCTTCCGATTCTTAATCCATAAATTGTGGATTCCCAACCCCGACTTATGGTGTAGGACCCTCAGTTTCCAGTGGAATAAAAAAAGGGACTCAAAAACGGAAGGTTGTACATACCAGTTCAAGGTTCAGCATTAGTGTCTCCAAGTCTTACCCCATCTTTCATGGCTGACCCATTCCAGATCTATTGCTTGCTGCATGGGTAGAATATGCCAAGTCCCTCTTCTCTAGGAGTACAGGTTTTGGCTGCCCCCAAGGGGGAAGCTGCAGGGAGGCCTTCACATGGCTGAAAACTAGGCCCAGATCCCAAAACTCCTCTCTCTGGCCTCCTACCATCTTCTTACTCCTCTTCTACTTCTTACTCCACCCAAACTACAGCAATGGCTAAACTTGCCTACTCTTAACAAGTCAGAAGAAAAAAGAAAATCCCATTGTGTCTGACTCAACAGATCGTAAGGAATGTAAAAAATTTTAAAATTATCAGATATCAGAAATGAAGATATCAAAATACGATATAGAATTTGGGAAGAGCTCTTTCATAGTTTGAAATGTTGGCAATCTATAGGGTCCATTGAGTCCGGCAAAGAGGAATTTCCTTTGTCTTCCGATTCTTAATCCATAAATTGTGGATTCCCAACCCCGACTTATGGTGTAGGGCCTAGAGTTGGAGTTTTCCAATTTGATTAAACACAAAGCAAATGTTGCACTAGCCATTTAAATATGTAAAAATCGTGCAATTATAAACAGCAGACCGTCACGTGACTTCTCTACTCTGCAATCCGAATACATAAAGTGACTATACAGTGGTAGTGAGACAGTCCAATATCCAAAGATGTGATGTGTAGTATATTGAATGACACTCCTCCACCGATGTGAACCAAAATACCTCCTACCAAACACTGAGACGTCTTAGTTATAGGAGGCTAGAAAGTGCTTCCCCATCAAAATAGGACAAATCTGTGGAAAACGGGGTTCGTATCGGCGGAGCTTCCTCCACTGCTCAGGTGTGTTCTGGTCCCTGATGACATCAATTTTGACGCAACACAACAGGTGGAGCTGGCGATCTGACGTCATTATGCACATGCACCGAACAGTGCAGATTTCTCTTTCATGCCAGTTCCTCTTTTTTTTTCTTTGGGACAAATCTGCGGCAAACGGTCCATATCGGCAGAGCCTCCTCCACTCCTCAGGTGTGTTCCCGGTCCCTGATGATGTCAATTTTGACAAAAACGCAACAGGTGGAGCAGGCGATCTGACGTCAATATACACATGCACCGAGCAGTGTAGAATTCTCTTTCATGCCAGTTCCTCTTTTTTATCTTTGGGACAAATCTGCGGCAAACAGTCCATATTGGCAGAGCCTCCTCACTCCTCAGGTGTGTTCCTGGTCCCTGATGATGTCAATTTTGACGAAACGCAACAGGTGGAGCAGATGATCTGACGTCAATATACACATGCACCGAGCAGTGTGGATTTCTCTTTCATGCCAGTTCCTCTTTCCTTGTCTTTGGGACAAATCTGCGGCAAACAGTCCATATCGGCAGAGCCTCCTCCACTCCTCAGGTGTGTTCCTGGTCCCTGATGATGTCAATTTTGATGAAACGCAACAGGTGGAGCAGACATCTGACGTCATTATGCACATGCACCGAAGTGCAGATTTCTCTTTCATGTCAGATTCTCTTTTTTTTTTCTTTGGGACAAATCTGCGGCAAACGGTCCATATCGGCAGAGCCTCCTCCACTCCTCAGGTGTGTTCCCGGTCCCTGATGATGTCAAGTTTGACAAAACGCAACAGGTGGAGCAGGCGATCTGACGTCAATATACACATGCACCGAGCAGTGTAGAATTTCTCTTTCATGCCAGTTCCTCTTTTTTTATCTTTGGGACAAATCTACGGCAAACAGGGTCCATATTGGCAGAGCCTCCTCAGCTCCACAGGTGTGTTCCTGGTCCCTGATGATGTCAATTTGACAAAACGCAACAGGTGGAGCAGACGATCTGACGTCAATATACACATGCACCGAAGCAGTGTAGAATTCTCTTTCATGCCAGTTCCTCTCTTTTTTATCTTTGGGACAAATCTGCAGGCAAACAGGGTCCATATTGGCAGGAGCCTCCTCAGCTCCACAGGTGTGTTCCTGGTCCCTGATGATGTCAATTTTGACGAAACGCAACAGGTGGAGCAGATGATCTGACGTCAATATACACATGCACCGAGCAGTGTGGATTTCTCTTTCATGCCAGTTCCTCTTTCCTTGTCTTTGGGACAAATCTGCGCAAACAGGGTCCATATCGGCAGAGCCTCCTCCACTCCTCAGGTATGTTCCTGGTCCCTGATGATGTCAATTTTGACGAAATGCAACAGGTGGAGCAGACAATCTGACGTTATTATGCACATGCACCGAACAGTGCAGATTTCTCTTTCATATCAGATTCTCTTTTTTTCTTTGGGACAAATCTGCGGCAAACGGTCCATATTGGCAGAGCCTCCTCCACTCCTCAGGTGTGTTCTGGCCCCTGATGATGTCAATTTTGACAAAACGCAACAGCTGGAGTAGACAATCTGACATCATTATGCACATGCACTGAGCAGTTCGGATTTTTCTTTCATGCCAGTTCCTCTTTTTTTTCTTTGGGACAAATCTGCAGCAAACAGGGTTCATATATCGGCGGAGCCTCCTCTGCTGCTCAGGTGTGTCCCGCTTCCCTGATGATGTCAATTTTTGACGAAATGCCAACAGGTGGAGTAGACAATCTGATGTCATTATGCACATGCACCGAGCAGTGCGGATTTCTCTTTTACGCCGGTTCCTCTTTTTTTTTTATGGGACAAATGTGCGGCAAACCGGGTCTGTATGGCGGAGCTTCCTCCACTTCTCACATCAGATCCATGGCATCCACATAATGCAGTGATCATATTAAAAGAAAGCACCACATACTGTAGCGCAGTACTGCAAACCCTTCCTAATTTTTTTAACATAGAAAAAGAAAAAGATGAACCGACATAAAACAAGAGAAATCTACACTGCTGGGCCCATGTGTGCTGACATCAGATTGTCTGCTCCGCCGTCGCGTTTTTTCACAATGACATCATCAACACACCTTGAGGAATGGAGGAGCAGTAACATGACGGTCATGCCTTACATGCCCCGATGTGTCATTAGACAATAAAGAAGAAGAAGCAGCACACTGATAAGGTCACCCTCCTGCTCTCTCTGCTCCAGTGTTAGACGGACAAAACTATGCAATGCAGCAGAGCTGGGTCAGGGGAGAGCGGATATAGTGAATGCGGGGTCCGGGGAGAGCGGATATAGTGAATGCGGGGTCCGGGGAGAGCGGATATAGTGAATGCGGGGTCCGGGGAGAGCGGATATAGTGAATGCGGGGTCCGGGGAGAGCGGATATAGTGAATGCGGGGTCCGGGGAGAGCGGATATAGTGAATGCAGGGTCGAGAGTGGATATAGTGAATGCTGGGTCCGGGGAGAGCGGATATAGTGAATGCGGGGTCCGGGGAGAGCGGATATAGTGAATGCGGGGTCCGGGGAGAGCGGATATAGTGAATGCGGGGTCCGGGGAGAGCGGATATAGTGAATGCGGGGTCCGGGGAGAGCGGATATAGTGAATGCGGGGTCCGGGGAGAGCGGATATAGTGAATGCGGGGTCCGGGGAGAGCGGATACAGTGAATGCGGGGTCCGGGGAGAGCGGATACAGTGAATGCGGGGTCCGGGGAGAGCGGATACAGTGAATGCGGGTCCGGGGAGAGCGGATACAGTGAATGCGGGGTCCGGGGAGAGCGGATACAGTGAATGCGGGGTCCGGGGAGAGCGGATACAGTGAATGCGGGGTCCGGGGAGAGCGGATACAGTGAATGCGGGGTCCGGGGAGAGCGGATATACAGTGAATGCGAGGTCCGGGGAGAGCGGATACAGTGAATGCGGGGTCCGGGGAGAGCGGATATAGTGAATGCGGGGTCCGGGGTTTAGTAACACTTTAAGTACTGAAGTAGGGCATGTGGGTCTTTTTTCCTCAGGTGCAGGAACTCTCCCTTTCCTAGTCACCCCCTGTCTCCACCCCTCACCCTCCTCCCAGTGCCGCCTTTTAGAGAATACAGAACCAAGTATCAATTTGTATGGAATTTGTAATGATAAGAAGAAAAGCAGTAAAATAGATCCCCTGCAGCCAGCAAGAAAAGACCCCCCAGCAACAATGGACCACCTGAAACAACATACCCCACCAGTAACAATAGCCCCCTGGCAGCATCAACAGATCTCCCCACCACCAGTATCAATAGATCCTCCAGCAGCTAGAAATTGTAGACCCCTTCCTCAATGGTAGATCACACCCAGCAACAATTGACTCAACAGCAACATAAGACCCCCACAGCAACAATAGATTCTCCAATAGATCTTCGCAGCATCAAAAGAACCCTCCTCCCGCAAAAATAGATCCCTCCAGCAACAATAGATCATCCACTATCAACAGCAGATCTCACCAGCATCAGTAGACCCCCCCCCCACAAAAATAGACCCCCTCCAGCAACAATAGATCCTTTACTATCAACAGTTGATCCCCCCACCATCAACAGACCTCCCCCCCAAAAAAAAAATAGATCCTCTCCAGTGACAATAGATTCCCCAGCAGCCAGCGTCGATGGACCCTGTAACACCCCAGCACCCTTTTCCATTACATACATTCAGTGCTGGAGGTGCCAGAACTGCGTTCCCCCCCCGCGCTCCCCCGTTTCCCCGCATTCCCCCCGCGTTCCCCCACATTCCCGCTGAAAAAAGCCCTGAGGACATGTATGGTAAACGTTGGCATCCCTGGTAGACGGACTCCAATTCCCATAATATAAAGTTTTAAAAAATATGTCAAATTAAAGGCTAATTTACATAGACGGGAGCAAAATAAAATGAAGATGTTGTCCACAGTAACCAATCAGCTCCCAGGATTCCAGATCTTTTGTTGTACAACAGGGAAATAAAAGCAAATTTCTCATTTCATCTCCTTCATTTTAATGTCCCTCCAGAGGATTCCCCCCTCCGCCCTGCAAAGTTTCCCCCCCCTCGCCCCACAGAGGATTCCTCCCCTCCCCAGAAGATTGCCCTACAGAGGATTCCCCCCCCTCACCCTACAGAGGATTCCCCCCCTCACCCTACAGAGGATTTCCCCTCCCCCTCCCCTCCAGAGGATTCCCCCCCTCGTCCTCCAGAGTATTCCCCCCCTCCTTGCCCTACAGAGGATTACCCCCCCTCGCCCTTCAGAGAATTCCCCCCCCCTCGCCCAGAGGATTACAGAGGATTCCCCCCCCCTCGAGGATTCCCTCGCCCTCCAGAGGATTCCCCCCCCCCTCTCCCTACAGAGTATTCCCCCCCTCCTTGCCCTACAGAGGATTCCCCCCCCCTCGCCCTTCAGAGAATTCCCCCCCCCCCTTGCCCTCCGGAGGATTCCCCCCCTCTCCCTACAGAGTATTCCCCCCTCCTTTCCCTACAGAGGATTCCCCCCCCTCGCCCTTCAGAGGATTTACCCCCCTCCTGACCAGGCCAGTTTTTGCGATACGGCGCTGCGTTACTTTAACTAACAATTGCGCGGTCATGCAACGCCGCACCCAAATGAAATTTACGTCCTTTTTTCCCCCACAAATAGAGATTTATTTCGGTGGTATTTGATCACCTGTGCGTTTTTTATTTTTTGTGCTATAAACAAAAAAAAAAATATCAAAAACTTTGAAAAAACCCCCCCCCAATATTTTGGACTTTTTGCTATTAAACATGTCCAGTAAAAAAATGTAAAAAATCAAAAGAAAAAAGCGCGTACTGTCGGTTCAGTTTACATTTACTGGTCCTTTAACCCCTCCCCCTCCAGAGGATTCCCCCCCCCCCCCCCTCGCCCTCCAGAGGATTTCCCCCCCTTCCTGACCAGGCCATTTTTTGCGATATGGTGCTGCATTACTTCAACTGACAATTGCACGGTCGTGCAACGCCGCACCTAAATTAAATTTACGTCTTTTTTTCCCACGAATTGAGCTTTCTTTCGGTGATATTTGTTTGCCTGTGCTTTTTTTTATTTTTTGCGCTATAAACAAAAAAAGATCAACAATTTTGAAAAAAAAACCCAAAACAATACTTTGGACATGGCTAGTAAAAAAAATTTAAAAAAATCAAATTTCATCATAATTTTAGGCCAAAATGTATTGTGCTCCGTGTCTTTCGCTGAAAAAAAAAAATCACAGTGCGTGTAAGTTAATTAGTGTACGCGAAAGTTATAGCGTCTGCAAATGGCGGGATAGATAATGGGAATTTTCTTTTTTAATACTAGTAATGGTGGCGATAAGCGACTTTTAGGGGGACTGAAAGGCCTGAAAGGCATTCTGACACGGGGGGGGGGGGGGGGGGGGGGCTGACTTGGTGTCACTGACATCCCCAGTGACACCAATACAACAATCAGTGCTAATAACAAGCACTGACACTGTATTAATGACA
>CATNWA010000314.1:75000-195000 GCA_951230385.1 Staurois parvus | reverse complement strand
GACCAGAGTATATGGAGGATTGTTCCCATTTCACCGCATTGTCTCCGGCACTTGGGCGAGTGTGGAGCGTAGTAAAGGTTAAGTTTAACGGGCGTTAAATACCACCGATGTAAGGTTTTCATGTATGATTCCCAGTGGGAGCTACATTTGGAGGCTTTGTATGTGGTATTGAAGGTTTTAGCCCAAGTGTGTGGAGACACGGGTTTTTCCCAGTTAGGGAAGTGGTATGGATATCAAACTGAGTTTTTATTTATAAGCGTGTCAAAGGTTGAGATTCCCTTCGTAGGATATTGCGTTCTGTGGAAGAAAAGGTACGCAGTGGAGGGGATTGTGAGTGCTAGAGGCAAATCCATTTTATGATAAATAAATTCATTGACTTAAACCAAAAATCCGTAATTACAGTGCAAAATCAAGTCCCAAAAAATTATGCAAAAATAGAATAATCTAAAAATATATAAATGCATAAAAATAAAAAATAAATAAATAAAATAAAGTCCCAACACACAAAGTGTCCAAATAATGAGTCCAAGCTAAGATCAGATCTTGATAGGAAGACGCTTCCTACTCCACTGAAGAAGATGCAAATCAATCACAGGTGCTCTTCAAAATACCTCCAAAAAAAAAACAAAATCTAGACATAGTATATTACCTTTTAAATAACATACCCCAAAGTGCCACACGTGTATCATGCAAAAAGAACGCTCCAGTGTCACAGCACTCATGTGAAAGGTATATTAACCATTTCAATACCGGGCAATTTCCCCCCTTCCTGCCCAGGCCATTTTTCAGGTTTCAGCGCTCTCACACTTTGAATGACAATTGCGCAGTCATACAACATTGTACCCAAACTAAAATTTTATCATTTTCTTCACACAACTAGGCTTTCTTTTGGTGGTATTTAATCATCGCTGGGGTTTTTATTTTTTGCTAAATTAACAAAAAAAGACCAAAAATGTTGAAAAAAAACCACATTTTTCTTTTTGTTTCTGTTATAAAAGTTTACAAATAAATAATTGTTCTTCATAAATTTAGGCCAAGATGTATTCTGCTACATGTCTTTGGTGAAAATAACCCAAATTAGGATGTATTTTTTAGTTTGTAGGAAAGTTATAGAGTTCACAAACTAATGGTATAAATCTGAATATTGATCAATCCTGAAGTACTGACAGCCAATCTAATTTCTTGAGGTCTAAGAATGTCAGAACAGTACAGATATCCCCCAAATGTCAGGACAGTACAGATATCCCACAAATGTCAGGACAGTACAGATATCCCCCAAATGTCAGGACAGTACAGATATCCCCCAAATGTCAGGACGGTACAGATATCCCCCATATGACCCCTTTTTGCAGAGTAGACAGTCCGACGTACTTCATAAGAGGCATGGCGAGTTTTTTGAAGTTGTATTTTTTTTGTCATAATTTTTCGGAAAATGAAAAAATTAAAAAAATTATTTTCACTATTTTTTTTTTTACATACTGTCACCAGTGCAGTACAGCGTCATCATATAACTGGCATGGCGGTAAACAGGGACACTGACTGGTGACAGTATGAAAAAAAATATATATATATATTTTTTTTTTTTTTTTTTTATTATTTTTAATTTTTTATTACTTTTTTTTATTTTTTTTTTAAGATTTTTTTTTCATATTTTACTATGACCAAAGTAGTACAATGTTACCATAGTAACATTGTACTACTTTGGGGAAGTGATCAGTATTTTTTTTTTTTTTTACACAATTTGCTTATAGCAAAGAATTACTTTGCTATAAGCAAGCATTTACTTGAATGAAATCGATTCATTCAGGTTTTTTTTTTTTTTTTTTTGTGCTTAGCTGTGATTTGGTCACAGCTAATCACATGACATGTGCATGTGATCAGCTGTGACCATTCACAGCTAGGCACTAGTGTACAATGGATGGCATCATGAATGAAGCCATCCATTGTATACAACTGTCATGTGACCTGCTGTGATTGGTCACAGCAGGTCACATGGTACCTGCAACGGGGGCCGGTACTCAGATCTGTCATCGGCCGTGTCCGAGGTACACGGACGGTGACAGATCGGCCCGCTGAGCCGCTCTGCATTAATGCAAACTGCGCATGTGCGGGAGCACGCCAAATGGCGTGCACCCGGAGTGCAGGAGCGCATTTGAAGCCGCCAAAACGGCCATTGGCCGGGCGGCTAATGGTTAATAAGTAAATGTCACTGCAAACCTTATACCAAGTGCAGAATTACAGCAAGTCAGAAAGTTTCAGCTTGTAATCGACCACATATGTACAGAGTGTCCTTAGATTGGTATCTTTGTTGGGATCCTTGTTGACAAAGGTGTCCTTTTATGACACAGAATAGCTGCGATTCAGCTATTCTCTGGTCATTCACAGTTTATGACACTCAGGAGATCATGTCAGCCCTTCACTGGAGATCTGTGTTCTCCCTCCAGATTCTCCAGCCCAGAGCTGGAGAATCAGAGGGACCGCAAACTAAGCAGAGATAATTTACCTCTGCTTAGCAAACTGATCTTTTACTGTAATCTCGGGAGATTATAGCAAAATCAGCCGTTTTCCAGAGTTTGTAGACCGTTCTCCAGCGTTTGGAGACCGTTCTCCCTTCGTTCGGAGAACTGCTTCATAAACTGCATTCACAGGAGAACTGTGTTCTCCGACAATGCCGGAGAACTGAGCAGCGATCTATTACCGCTGGTTCACAAACGGACACCAAAGTCCGGAAGTGACGAAACGCGTCCAGGGCACGTGACGTATTGACGCTCCCGGAAGTGCCGCGGCAGCCATTTTGGATTCTGGAGCCCCTGTGTGTCGGAGGTCTGGAGAGGAACGGTACACTTCAGGTGTCCCCCAGAGCAGAGAGTGTTAGTGCTGGACAGGAGTGGTAAGGGGGAATGTCCAGGTTATCGTGAGACCTTCTACACACGGAAAGGGGATCGTATACTGGTCGTTAGGAGCTGGATGCTGATTTGCTGTTTTTATTGATCTTATATGTAAGTGGCTATAATAAATTTTATATATTATTGAGATTCACATACTGATTCCTGGTCTGTTTATGAGGTCCTAAGGAACAAGAGGATACCAATCTAAGGACACTCTGTACATATGTGGTCGATTACAAGCTGAAACTTTCTGAATTTACGGGCTGAAACTTAATTCTGCACTTGGTATAAGGTTTGCAGTGACATTTACTTATTAATATATCTTTCACATGAGTGCTGTGACACTGGAGTGTTCTTTTTGCATGATACACGTGTGGCACTTTGGGTATGTTATTTAAAAGGTAATATACTATGTCTAGATTTTGTTTTTTTTTGGAGGTATTTAAAGAGCACCTGTGATTGATTTGCATCTTCTTCAGTGGAGTAGGAAGCGTCTTCCTATCAAGATCTGATCTTAGTTTGGACTCATTATTTGGACACTTTGGGGTTTATTTACTAAAGCCGGAGAGTCCAAAATCAGACTCCCTTCTGCATAGAAACCAATCAGCTTCTAACCTCAACTTTCTATGCAGAAGGGAGTCTGATTTTGGACTCTCCGGCTTTAGTAAATAAACCCCTTTGTGTGTTGGGACTTTATTTTATTTATTTATTTTTTTATTTTTATGTATTTATATATTTTTAGATTATTCTATTTTTGCATAATGTTTTTGGGAAATTATTTTGGGACTTGATTTTGCACTGTAATTACGGATTTTTGGTTTAAGTCAATGAATTTATTTATTATTGGTACTTCAGGGGAAGGATGTTGATGTGACTTTGAGGGATTTTTAAGGATTTTTTACATTGGTGTGTGCTGATTTATATTAAATCCATTTTATGAATGGCGTGGGCTATTCTTTTATACGTGAAGTTTTCATTGTCAGGAAGGTGAATTTCTCTTGAAGATCAGTAAAGGACTTTAGTCTATGATTTGAGTATAAGTCTCAAATATGGGCAATACCTCGATTTTCCCATTGTGTCAGGTTTAAAGAGGGGATAATGATGAGTAGTATAGCAAGTGGAGTGGGGATTTTTGTTGTTTCGTTTTCTGGGCGGTTAGGGGATAAGAAGTCAGACCAGGCCTGGAGGGAGGCTTTTATACACGGATGTTTGGATAGAGGGAGATTTTGGGTATGTAAAGGAAGAAATAGAAGTTTGACGGAGTAGGTGGTGGGAGTTGTGGGGAATTTCCATAAAGGACCACGATTTGTCTTTGGTGGGATGCCACCAAAAGAAGAGCTGGTCTAGAAGCGTGGCGTTGTAGTAGGACTTTAAATGAGGGAGACCTGCTCCTCCCCTGGAGAAAGGTCTGATTAATAAACTAGTCGTGCACCTAGGTTTTTTTGAATTCCACATGAATTTGTTTAGGATCGCTTTGAGAAAAAGGAGTTAGGAACTGGAATAGGAAGAATACGGAATATGTAGAGTATTTTAGGTAATATGCACATTTTTAGGGTTGCTATTCTACCCATTGTCCATAATGTTGGTGTGTGTAGTTGCTTAACCATTAGTCGCCCGGCCAATGGCCGTTTGGCGGCTTCAAAAGTGCTTCGGCATTCCAGGTGCACGCCATTTGGTGTGCACCCGCACATGCGCAGTTTGCGCTAATGCAGAGCCTCGCAGCGGCGCGATCTGTCACCGGCCGTGTACCTCGGACACGGCCGATGACAGATCTGAGTACCGGCCCCCGTTGCTGGTACCATGTGACCTGCTGTGACCAATCACAGCAGGTCACATGACAGTTGTATACAATGGATGGCTTCATTCATTGCCATCCATTGCCTAGCTGTGAATGGTCACAGCTCATCACATGCACATGTCATGTGATTAGCTGTGACCAAATCACAGCTAAGCACAAAAAAAAAAAAAAAAAAAACCTGAATGAATCGATTCAGGTAAATACTTGCTTATAGCAAAGTAATTCTTTGCTATAAGCAAATTGTGTAAAAAAAAAAAAAAAAAAAAAAAAAAAATACTGATCACTTCCCCAAAGTAGTACAATGTTACTATGGTAACATTGTGCTACTTTGGTCATAGTAAAATATGAAAAACAAATCTTAAAAAAAAATAAAAAAAATGTAATAAGAAAATTAAAAATAATAAAAAAAAAAAAAAAAAAAAAAAAAATATATATATATATATTTTTTTCATACTGTCACCAGTCAGTGTCCCTGTTCACCACGCCATGCCAGTTATATGATGACGCTGTATTGCACTGGTGACAGTATGTAAAAAAAAAAATAGTGAAAATAATTTTTTTAAATTTTTACATTTTCCGAAAAATTATAACAAAAAAAATACAACTTCAAAAAACTCGCCATTCCTCTTATGAAGTACGTCGGACTGTCTACTCTGCAAAAAGGGGTCATTTGGGGGATATCTGTACTATTCTGACATTTGGGGGATATCTGTACTGTTCTGACATTCTTGGACCTCAAGAAATTAGATTGGCTGTCAGTACTTCAGGATTGATCAATATTCAGATCTATACCATAGTTTTGTGAACTCTATAACTTTCCTACAAACTAAGGTGTCCATTTATGAACCAGCGGTAATAGATCGCTGCTCAGTTCTCCTGTGAATGCAGTTTATGAAGCAGTTCTCCGAACGAAGGGAGAACGATCTCCAAACTCTGGAAAAACGGCTGATTTTACTATAATCTTGTGAGATTACAGTAAAAGATCAGTTTACTAAGCAGAGGTAAATTACCTCTGCTTAGTTTATGGTCCCTCTGATTCTCCAGCTCTGGGCTGGAGAATCTGGAGGGAGAACACAGATCTCCAGCGAAGGGCTGACATGATCTCCTGAGTGTCATAAACTGTGAATGACCAGAGAATAGCTGAGATCCGTTGAATCGCAGCTATTCTCTGTGTCATAAACGGACACCTGAATAATACATCCTAATTTGGGTTATTTTCCCCAAAGACATGTAGCAGAATACATCTCGGCCTAAATTTATGAAGAACAATTATTTATTTGTAAACTTTTATAACAGAAACAAAGAAAAATGTGTTTTTTTCCAAAATTTTTGGTCTTTTTTTGTTAATTTAGCAAAAAATAAAAACCCCGGCGGTGATTAAATACCACCAAAAGAAAGCTCTAGTTGTGTGAAGAAAATGATACAATTTTAGTTTGGGTACAATGTTGTATGACTGCGCAATTGTCATTCAAAGTGTGAAAGCGCTGAAACCTGAAAACTGGCCTGGGCAGGAAGGGGTAAAATTGCCCGGTATTGAAATTATTATTATTATTATTATTATTACATTGAGTTTATATAGCGCCAAAGGGTTTGCTCAGCGCTGTACAATAGAGAGGGGGGGGGGGGACAATACATGGCACAGAACAACAAAAACAGACAGCGTACGAGGGGTAAGAGGGCCCTACTCTTTCAAGCTTACAATCTAGGAGGGAGGGGGTAGTGGAACAATAGGATGTGGCTGAGGGGAATGGCTGAGGGGGCTGAAATGAAGTGGTGGGGGGAATGAGGGAGGATGGCCGTTAGGTGAGGGTGGGGTAGGCTTCCCTGAAGAGATGGGTTTTGAGGGAGCGCCTGAATGTGAAGAGGGAAGGCGACAGTCTGATGGATTGGGGCAGTGAGTTCCAGAGGATGGGGGAGGACCTGGAGAAGTCTTGCAGTCGTGCATGGGAGGAGGAGACCAGGGAGCAGGATAGAAGGAGGTCCTGTGAGGAGCGAAGGGTACGGGTAGGGCGGTACTTGGGGATCGGGTTGGTGAGGTAGTCAGGGGCAGTTAAATTAAGAAATGGTTAAGTTCCCGTGGGATTGAGTCGAGTTGTAGTTTTTGATTATTTTCGTATAATTGGTTAGTTGCGGTTGTGAGTTTGATTCCCAGATAGGGAATGCCGTGTTGTGCCCACGCATAGGGGAAATGTTTGGTCAGTATGTTTTGGATCTTAGGAGGGGTGTAAAGGTTCAAACTGGAGGATTTAGGTTCGTTAAGCTCATAGTAGGAGACGCAGAATAGTTGTGGAGATTCTTGCGTATTGTTTGTAGCGATCTGTAAGGATTAGTGACCATTAGGATAATATCGTCCGCGAAGAGGCTGATCTTATGGTCCGTTTTCAGATGAGAAATACCTTGTGAATGTTGGATCATCTCTGAGTTTAGATGCCAAAGGCTCTATTAATAAGGTGAAAATTATGGGGGGGGACAACCCTGACTGGAGCCATTAGATATCTGGAAGGGTGGTGAGAGTGTACCGTTCGTTAAAACTGTAGCAGACGGATTGGCGTAAAGGGCGAGGATCGCCGATAGCATCCACTCTGCGACTCCAAATTTTTGAAGCGTAAGTTTCATAAAAAGCCGATGAATTCGATCAAATGCTTTTTCAGCATCTGGCGATGAGTAATGAGGGTTGCTTGGTGGCTTCAGGCTTATAGATTAGGGATATTATTCTTCTGGTAGCATCAGGTGCTTGTCTATCGGGGATAAATCCCACTTGGTCGGGGGGGGGGGAATCAGTGTGGGGAGGTAGGGGAGCAATCTCTGGCCAATTATTTTGGCATATCATTTTATGTCCCTGTTTAGTAGAGAAATCGGTCTGTAGTTCTGGACCATTTGAGGATCTTTGTTTGGTTTGGGGATGATTGTGATTACTGATTGGAGCATTTCAGAGGGGAGTGTCCCCGTAGAGGCAGCGAGGTTAACCCCCCTGGCAGGAATTGCCGAGTGTAGCTCGGGGTAAAATTTCAGTACCACAAGCGGTAACCCCCCCCCCCCCGAGCTACACTCGGGCTTACCATGCGGCGTTCTCCGGGGGTCCCTGCAGCACTTACCTTGTCCTTCGCTCCCGCGATGTCCCCCCTGCAGCGTCCCCGGCCATCTCCTCCGGCCGATCCGGTCCCTGTGATGTCGGGACGTACGGGCGCCGGAACCGGCGGGAAATTTGAAATTTTTAAAAAATGTCATTTTTGCTGTCATTGCTGTTTCAAACCATTTCACATATATTTTGTCCCGAGTGCTTTGTCCGGCGCCCTGCCTGCATTTTGACCGTTCTTTCTGCCTGGAAACTGAGAAAAGTCCATGGCGTCCAAAAAGCGTCCTTTTAGGTCAGACGCGGTTTTAGACCGGCTAGAGAACAGCGATAGTAAATCAGAACCACTTGCAGAATTGAGTGATAATGATTGGTGGGGGAAATTCCTCATCAGACACTGAAAACGATTCTGCGACTGAGCTCAGCGATGGCCAACTTGGCGCTCTATTTCACATTTCAGTGTTTTTGGTTTGATTATATTATTGAATTAAATTTATTATTATTATATTATTATTTTTTATGATTATTTATTAAGTTATAATTTATGATTTCGTGTTTCAAGTATTATCCTCCCCGGGATGTTTACTAGACTCTTGTCCGGACAGATTTCAGGGAGTTATTCCTAAAAATTACAGCCTACAATAAAAAACTACATATTTCCATGCAAAAAAATGTACCGCTTTCAGCACAAAAAATCGGAAAGAATCAGACCGCTGAGGAGGTGAAATAATTCAGACAAATGTGGTGTGAGGTTGGGAGCCATTACCGTATATACTCGAGTATAAGCCGAACCGAATATAAGCCGAGGTACCTAATTTTACCACAAAAAACTGGGAAAAACTATTGACTCGAGTATAAGCCGAGGGTGGGAAATGAGGCACCTACTAGTCAATGTAAAAAATAAAGTGGGAGGAATAGTGCCCCATCATTGGTGTCAGTGGGAGGAATAGTGCCCCATCATTGGTGTCAGTGGGAGGAATAGTGCCCCATCATTGGTGTCAGTGGGAGGAATAATGCCCCATCATTGGTGTCAGTGGTGTCAGTGGGAGGAATGCCCCATCATTAGGTATCAGTGGGAGGAATAGTGCCCCATCATTGGTGTCAGTGGGAGGAATAGTGCCCCATCATTGGTGTCAGTGGGAGGAATAGTGCCCCATCGTTGGTGTCAGTGGGAAGAATGGTTGAGGAATAGTGCCCCATCGTTGGTGTCAGTGGGAGGAATAGTGCCCCATCATTAGTGTCAGTGGGAGGAATAGCGCCCCATCATTGGTGTCAGTGGGAGGAATAGCGCCCCATCGTTGGTGTCAGTGGGAGGAATAGCGCCCCATCATTGGTGTCAGTGGGAGGAATAGTGCCCCATCGTTGGTGTCAGTGGGAGGAATAGTGCCCCATCATTGGTGTCAGTGGGAGGAATAGTGCCCCATCGTTGGTGTCAGTGGGAGGAATAGTGCCCCATCGTTGGTGTCAGTGGGAGGAATAGCGCCCCATCGTTGGTGTCAGTGGGAGGAATAGCGCCCCATCGTTGGTGTCAGTGGGAGGAATAGTGCCCCATCGTTGGTGTCAGTGGGAGGAATAGTGCCCCATCGTTGGTGTCAGTGGGAGGAATAGTGCCCCATCGTTGGTGTCAGTGGGAGGAATAGTGCCCCATCGTTGGTGTCAGTGGGAGGAATAGTGCCCCATCGTTGGTGTCAGTGACAATAGTGCCCATGATGCGGCACTATTGGTGTCCTCCCACTTAGTATCAGTGACACCAATGACACTTGCTGACCCAATGACACTTGTTGCAGTATGGTGCTGCTGCAGCCAGCATATGTGGTTGCAGCAGCACCTCTGCACTGCACACTTACCTTTTCCCTCACTCGATTTTCGCGGGTCCGCTCGGCTCCGCCTCCTCGCCCGTGATTGACCGCCTGTGTACCTTTCCTGAGCTACAGTTCTGGCGGCCAATCACCGGTGAGGAGGCGGAGCCGAGCGGCAGGAGTGAGGGAGTGGCCGGAGTGACGGAAGGAGCAGCGCTTCCTGGATGGATCATCGTGGGACCGGAGCCAGGTAAGAGACTGCAGCCCTCTGCCCACCCCTGTACACGCCCCCCTTGACGGAGCCTCGCGCCCCCCCCTGGGCAGACGTTGACTCGAGTATAAGCCGAGGGGGCCGTTTTTCAGCGCACAAAATGTGCTGAAAAACTCGGCTTATACTCGAGTATATACGGTATTTTAAAGAATTCATTAGTGAAACCATCTTTCCTGGAGATTGGGGGTAGTGTTGTTATAGTTCGTTCTATTCTGCGGGGGGGGGGGGGGGGGGAGATTGGGATCGATATCGATGCAAGTTGAGTCGCTGAGAGATAAAATATTTTTAAAAATGTATTTTTTAAAAATACTTTTCCTATATTTTGTAAAAATTTGTATGTTGAAATGCGTTTTTATTACAAAATATAGGAAAAATATTTTTAAAAATTCATTTTTAAAAATATTTTATCATTTTATTTGCCATGTGACCTATTTTGGCCGTATTCAATATATTTCAATAAACATATATATCTATATTTATTGAAATATATTGAATACGGCCAAAATTGTAGCTTTTCAAATATATTTTTCTTCCATGTGGGCGGGCTCTAAGTTTGACTCAGAGATGGGAAGTTCCTTAGTTCTCCCCACAATGTACTCCACCCTGACGGTGCATTGTGATTGGTCACATCGGGTGCAATGCTTTGGCCTATCACAGCACAGTTTTTCTTTTTCAGGAGGGGGGGGGGGTTTGTTTTTTTTTGTTTGTTTTTTGCTTTATTTTGTTTTATATATATATAGATTTTTTTTTTTGGGGGGGGGAGGGGGCATTTTCTTATTTTGTGTTTTTTTTTGTTTGTTTTTTTGTGGGGGGGGGGTTATTTTCTTTTTTTGTGTTTGCTTTTTTTGTTTTTTTTTGGGGGGGAGGGGGTATTTTCTTGTTTTGTTTTTTTTTGTTTTTTTAGGGGGGGAGGGGTTATTTTCTTGTATTTTGGTTTTTTTTTTTGGGGGGGGGGGAGGGGGGTATTTTCTTGTTTTGTTTGTTTGTTTTTTTTAGGGGGGGAGGGGGGTGCTTTCTTGTGTTTTTTTTTTTTTTTGGGGGGTTTTTTGGGGGGAGGGGTATTTTCTTGTGTTTTTTTTTTTTTTTTTTTTTTTTTTTTTTTTGGGGGGGGGGGAGGGGGTATTTTCTTGTTTTTGTTTTTTTTTTTTTTTTTTTTTTTTTGGGGGGGGGAGGGGTGGGGGTTTCGGGTATTTTCTTGTGTTATGTTTTTTTTTGTTTATTTTTTTTGGGGGGAGGGGGTATTTTCTTGTTTAGTTTTTGTTTTGTTTTTTTTTTTTTTTGGGGGGGGGAGGGGTATTTTCTCGTTTTGTGGGGGGGGGGTTGTGTTTTTTTTTTTGTTTTTTTTTCTGGGGGGGGGGGTTAGGGGGTATTTTCTTGTTTTGTGGGGGTTTTTTTTTTTTTTTTTTTTTTTTGGGGGGGGTATTTTCTTGTTTTGTGTTTTTTTTTTTTTTATTTTTTTTTGGGGGGGGGGGTATTTTCTTGTTTTGTGTTTTTTTTTTTTTTTTTTTTTTTTTGGGGGGGGGGTTACGGGGTATTTTCTTGTTTTAGTGTTTTTTTTGTTTGTTTTTTTTTGGGGGGGGGGGGGGGGTTAGGGGGTATTTTCTTGGGTTTTTTTTTTTTTTTTTGTTTTTTTGGGGGGGGGGGGTTGTTAACTTTTTTTGATCTGAGTATAGATCTGTGCTTGCCCCAAGCATGTTTGAAGCTGTTTACTGTTGACCGGCTCGTTACATACGAATGTAAGTTCGTTCCTTCGGTCCGGTTCGGGAAGTCGATGATTTCACTTTCAGCCGTAGTTACACTTTAAATGACGTGATAATTATCACGGAGGATCTACGGAGATCAGAAGCGTGTTGTGGGACCGACATATGTCTTCATTGTGTATTCATGTATGCAGTTCCTGCGGTAGGATCGGGCCTCCGTGTTATACTGCGACTCAGCCAGAACATATGTTAGGTGGGCCCGGAGTCTGCTCGGTTCTGCCCGCACAGTGCGCAGCGTCGGGATTGGCTGATGTGCTCGGAGGAAAGTTTCAGTTCACTTTATAAAACCCATAAAGACATTTCTATTGTGTTCTGTTTCAATCGTCGCTTCATACATTGAGATACGTCCTTCAGACCTCAGTCCATCCCGCTACTCTGGTCCTCCGCTGAATAAACACGATCCACAGACAGCTTAATGGGGGCCATAGACGGGTTAAAATCGGCTGATTTTCGCACTGTTAGTGGGTTAATTGGTCGGCCGTTTTTTTTGGGGTTTTGGCATATTTTTTTTATCGGTCATGCTAGAAATTTTGCGGCTGATTTTGAGGATCGGCCAATTTCCCGGCAATGATGGGCAAATCGGACGATCGTTTTACCAATAAAAAATCTGCGCATGAGCCGTGACCTGCAAGAAGAAGAAGACGAAGAATTCCAGTCCGCTATTATATTTGACATGAAAGTCTGGCGGTTGCAACAATGTATCCATTTGTATCCGAATAAAAAACATCTGTATCCCAAATGGATACAAATGGATACAAATGGATACAAATGGATACATTAGTTGCAACCGCCAGACTTTCATGTCAAATATAATAGCGGAGCTCTCTGCAGGGACAGAAGTAATTATGGGGTTGAATGCCGGCCGTAGACGGGACGAAAATTGGCCGTTTTTTTTTACCGTTGGTGGTAACATCGGCAGATCGAACGATCGATTGTTCATTTTTTTTAAAAAAACGTCCAGTTTTCGACCCGTCTATGGCCTCCATTACTCTCCGATACGACGTGACAATTTATTCCACTGTAGTTCACACAGGGCTTTTTTGTCAGTGGGATGTGGTGGCACCTCCAGCACTGAATGTATTTAATGGGTGCTGGGGGGAGGAGGGCTGGAAAGTCTTCTGATGTTGGCCTCTATTGTTGCTGGTGGGGCCTACTGGGGGGTCTATTGTTTCTGGCTGTTGGAGGGTCTATTTATGTTGGATGCTGGGAGATCTATTGTTGCTGGGGGGGTTGTTGCAGATAGTGCCTATTGTTGCTAAGGGGTTCTATTGTTGCTGGGAGATCTATTGTTACTGAGGATCTATTATTGCCGGCTGCTGGAGGATCTATTGTTGCCGATGGGGTCTCTGTTGCTGGGGGATCTATTCTTACTGATGGTCTACTGTTGCTGGCTGTTGGGAATCTGTTGTTGCTGATGGGGTCTACATTGCTGGGGATCTATTGTTACTGATGGTCTATTGTTGATGGCTGCTGTGGGATCTATTTTTGTCAATGGGGTTTATGTTGCTGGAGGATCTATTGTTGCAGATGGGGATCTGTGTTGATGGGGGATCTATTCTTACTGATGGTCTACTGTTGCTGGCTGTTGGGGGATCTATTTTTGTCGATGGGGTTTATGTTGCTGGAGGATCTATTGTTGCAGATGGGGATCTGTGTTGATGGGGGATCTATTCTTACTGATGGTCTACTGTTGCTGGCTGTTGGGGGATCTATCGTTGCTGATGGGTTCCACATTGATGGGGATCTATTGTTAATGATGGTCTATTATTGATGGCTGTTGGGAAACCTATTGTTGCCAATGGGGTCTTTTGTTCCTGGTGTGGATCTGTTGTTGTTGGGGGTATTGTTGTGGGGGGATCTATTGTTACTGGGGTGGTCTCCATGTTGTTGCTGGCTGCAGGGGATCTATTTTATTGCCTTTCTTGGTATTGTTAACAAATTCCCTGCAAATTACACAGCACCAAAAAAAATGATACTTGTCTCCTGGCTGGAAAGTTTTTTCATGCTATCTTCTGGGAGATTTATTGTTGTGGGGGGTCTATTGTTGCTGGTGGGGCCTTCTGTTGACAGAAGGGGTCTATTGTTTCTGGTTGTTGGAGTGTCTATTTATGCCGGCTGCTGGGAAATCTATTGTTGATTATGGGGGTCTATTGTTGCTGGAAAATCTATTATTTTCTGATGGGATCTATTGTTGCTGAGGTGGATCAGTTGTTATTGGGGGGTATTGTTGTGGGGGATCTATTGTTGTGGGGGTGGGCCTACATATATTTCTTGGTATCATTAATTCCATGCAAATTACTTCACACCAAAACGTATACGTGGTTCTGGGCTGGAAAGCCTTTTGATGCTGTCTTCTGGGGGATTTATTGTTCTGGGGATCTACTGTTGCTGGTGGGGTGTACTGTTGAGGGAAGTGGTCTATTGTTTCTGGCTGTTGAAGGATTTATTCATTCTGGCTGCTGGGAGTTCTGTTGTTGCTGGTGGGGGTCTATTGTTCCTGGTGGGGGTGTTTTGTTGCAGAGAGGGCCTAATGTTGTTGGGGGATCTATTGTTACTGAGAGTCTATTGTTGCTGGCTGCTGGAAAATCTATTATTACTGATGGGATCTATTGTTACTGAGGTGGATCAGTTGTATTTTGATGCAGAGAGGCCTATTGTTGCTAAGGTGGGGGGTGTCTATTGTTATTGGGGGATCTGTTCTTACTGAGGGTCTATTGTTGTTGGCTGCTGGGAGATCTATAGTTGCTGATTGGGTTCCATTGTTTCCGGGGTGGATCTATTGTTACTGGGGTGGTCTGGCTGCAGGGGATCTATTGTATTGCCTCTATTCTTATCATTAACAAATTCATACAAATTACTTGGCACCAAAATTAATACTGGGCTCTGTATTCTCTAAAAGGGGCGTCACTGGGAGGTAGGGGGTGGGGCCAAAATACAGTGCTTGGAGATGGGTAGGGGGCGGAGACAAAGGGTGACTGGGAAGGGGGGAAGGGGGTGGAAAAGATGAGTACATAGAATGTTGATTAGTTATTTGAAGTGCAGAGACAATAATCTTTTAGGAGGGCCGGAGTACAGCCAGTCAGGATAGAAGATGTCCTGCCCAGCATCAGGGAGGAATAGTGCCCCATCATTGGTGTCAGTGGGAGGAATAGTGCCCCATCATTGGTGTCAGTGGGAGGAATAGTGCCCCATCATTGGTGTCAGTGGGAGGAATAGTGCCCCATCATTGGTGTCAGTGGGAGGAATAGTGCCCCATCATTGGTGTCAGTGGGAGGAATAGTGCCCCATCATTGGTGTCAGCGGGAGGAATAGTGCCCCATCATTGGTGTCAGCGGGAGGAATAGTGCCCCATCATTGGTGTCAGTGGGAGGAATAGTGCCCCATCATTGGTGTCAGTGGGAGGAAGAGTGCCCCATCATTGGTGTCAGTGGGAGGAATAGTGCCCCATCATAGGTATCAGTGGGAGAATAGTACCCCATCATTGGTATCAGTGGGAGGAATAGTGCCCCATCATTGGTGTCAGTGGGAGGAATAGTGCCCCATCATTGGTATCAGTGGGAGGAATAGTGCCCCATCATTGGTGTCAGTGGCAGGAATAGTGACTCTGCTCTCTTCCTCCTATCTATCCCCAATGTCCTTCAGCGTTTCCTACAATGTGCCACCTCCCCCCCACTCCCCCTCTCTGTTGGGGTCCCCCAAGGCTCTGTCCCCGGGCCCCTTCTCTTCTCCATTCTACACCTCCTCCCTCGGCAAATTGATACACTCCCACTGGCTTCAACTATTACCTCTATGCCGATGACACTCAAATTTACCTCTCCACCCCCCCACCTCACCCCACAGTCTCCGCCCGCACGCATCGCCCACCTACTGAAACGATTGGTGTCAGTGGAAGAAATAGTGCCCATCATTGGTGTCAGTGTAAGGGAATAGTGCCCCATCATTGGTGTCAGTGGAAGGAATAGTGCCCCTCATTGGTGTCAGTGGGAAGAATAGTGCCCATCGTTTGTTGTTGGTGTCAGTGGGAGGGAATAGTGCCCCATCATTGGTGTCAGTGGGAGGATAGTGCCCCATCGTTGGTATCAGTGGATAAGGAATAGTGCCCCATCATTGGTGTCAGTGGCAGGAATAGTGTCCCATCATTGGTGTCAGTGGGAGGGAAGATAGGGCCCCATCATTGGTGTCAATGCGAGGAAATAGTGCCCCTTCGATGAGAGATCATTACATTGGTGTCAGTGAGGAATAGTGCCCCATCATTGTATGTCAGTAAGAGGAATTTCAGTGCCCCATCATTGGTGTCAGTGGGAGGATTAGTACCCCATCATTCATGTGTCAGTGGAAGGATAGTGCCCCACCACATTGGTTTCAATGGAAGAAGTGCTGCCCCATTGTTGGTCTCAGTTGGAGGAATAGTGCCCCATCGTTGGTGTCAGTGGGGAGGAATAGTGCCCCATCATTGGTGTCAGTGGGAGGAATAGTTGTGCCCCATCATTGGTGTCAGTAAGAGGGAATAGTGCCCCATCATTGGTGTCAGTGGGAGGATTAGTACCCCATTCATTGGTGTCAGTAGAAAGGATAGTGCCCCACCATTGGTTTCAATGGAAGAAGTGCTGCCCCATTGTTGGTCTCAGTTGGAGGAATAGTGCCCCAAGGGCCGGATAAAGGGTAGCAAAGGGCCATATGCGGCCCTGGGGCCGCAGTTTGGAGACCCCTGATCTAAGCCCACTATTAAGGCTGCTAACTTACTGAGGGAATATGAAGGAGAAGGATGGGGGGGGGGGGGCATCTAAAGACTAAACTAAGTAACCCCAACATGGAGGTAAGGTGGAATATACCATTTACAATTACAAACTGTAATTACACTGAACTGCCATTAGGTGTCAGCACCAAGATATTTATAATGAAATCCAATGCATGATGGGTGACCCATGACATGTTGGATGATGTGATGGGGATGCCGAGGTACATCCCAGGGATGTCCAATGAAAACTCGGCAATAATTTGGGTTCCGGGTATCAGCTGGTGTAATTATTGCCCCACAACTAGTATAGCATAGTGCATTAATATGCGCATCATAGGGGGCGGAGACAACGGATGCTTGCCTTCCTGACTATTTGTTGCTAGGGCCTGAAGGCTGCACAATGGGGAACATGGCCACAGATTGGGCACCCCACCACGGGATGGACCCTTTTTATTGCTCCATGGCAGTCAGAGCAATACTGCGATTGTTTGTATAGTGGAGGCAAAACGTCATGCTGAGGTCATCTCTGCGCTCTCTCCTCCAATCCGCAAACTCCAATTTTTAGATTCAAAGTGCTGTGCATCAACATAAAGTCGGGCTCACAGTGCTACCCTTTCCTCCTGCATTCTGAAGTAGACTAGTACAAAGACTAAAACCATTACATATACCCTAGGAAGTGATTAGATCAAGTTGTACCTGTTTATCTGCAGCCCTCTCATCTTTACATCCTTCCAAAAACAAACAGATCAAAGGCTATTTCTCAGTTCCAGAATGCGGGGGGGGGGGGGGGGGGGTAATCCGATGCCACACACTGCATAGAGTAGGTAGATGAGTGTAATCTGATACCTGAGTGGAGGGAAAGGACACAGTCTCATAGGGAAACATACACAACCGAGGCTCTCAATCACCTTCTGTCTGCTGGAGGGGGGCAGGGCCTTCCTCCGAGATTCTGTGGTGTCGGGATCACCTGACTCATGCCAATAATAGAAGGGAGAGAAGGAAGACAGAAATCCCCTTTTGGCCACAAGCAACTTGGTGGTAAATGTATGATGGCAAATGCAATTTAACAGCGCATGAATCAATGAGCAGATCATTACAAAGACTTAAGGGCATCATGATAAATGAACAGTCAATGACCCACTAACTGCCACTCAAAAGACTATAGCAAAGTTAAAGTGAACTATCATGGTGTCACTAGAGTCTCTATAATGGCATCAACTATTTTAGTAGACAAAAAGGGTCCTTTTGTGCATGCTATACATACAGCCCCAAAGGTGAGTGGACGTATGCGTTCCTAGCGTGTGGAGTATCCCTGAAGATGGCTGAAAGTACCTGGCGCCTGAAATTCAACATGGGCCTAGTTTTGGTGGGGCCCTTCTTTAGGCGGTGCACATAAACTGTCCCTTTGAGAGAGAAGGCAAAGAATGGCTAAGTAGGAACAGCCTGTAATTTGTTTGCAGTGTGTAGCGGATGCTTTAAACATGTAGTTTAACTCACAACTCCTGACAGGCGACTATTTTGGTGCCAATAACTTTGTGATCAGCAGGTCTCAGGGAATCCTTCTCTGGATCCTCACACAAGGGGTCAGTCTCTCAGCTATGATACCGAAGATGCAGCGACTCCCTCTCTCAAGCTCAGTCTCTGAGGGCAGCTTGGCAGACACAACAGCATGTCTGCTTGGCTCCACCTCCTGTCATTCACGGGCAAGCAGTCACTGGGAAGGGATCCTTTGTCAAGTTGGTGGGTGTGGTTTGTTGTGATCGATGTGGATCTGCATCGCTGGACGATGTGATTGGCGGTGACTTTTGTGGGACTTTTTGAAAACTGTGTGTGGGTTATTTATTTACTTTTTCACTTTTTTTTTTTATTATGTACGCCTACACATTCACATAGAAGAGAGGCAAGTGTCTGGGGGGCGGGGCTTATTATTTTAACCACTTCCCCCCGCCATCCTATACTGCTACAGGGCGGCAGGGGTGCGCAAAATCACCTATATATAAGTGATTTTGCATTTCTGGGTAGGGCCATTCGTGGCCGTGGCTGTCGATCACCGGGCCCCAGCCAGTGATTACTAGGATTACTGAGATTTCCGATGATCTCCAACTGTTTACTAACAGTCCTCCTCCCTGTCAGCTCGGGCACACTGCACAGCACAGCCATCCAGAGCAATGTGAGTACAGTGAAGCACACAGACCCCGCCCCTAGTAACACAGACACCGCCCCCTAGTTAAAACACTCCTAGCACACAGGTAACCCTTTGATCGCCCCTCACATTAACCCCTTCCTGCCCAGTGCCATTAGTACAGTGTCAGTGCTTTTTTTTTTTTAGCACTGATCACTGTACTGGTGTCACTGGGGATGTCAGTGACACCAAGTCAGTTCCCCCCAGTGTCAGAATGCCCGCCGCAGTCCCGCTATAAGTCGCTGATCACTGAAGAATATATTTTAAAAAAAATATATTTTTAAAAATATATTTTTTTAAAATATTTCAGATTTTTTTTAACTGATTTTTTTTTTTTTAATATATTTTTACATATAAAAAAAATATGTAATTTTAAATACCAGTATATTTTTTCATATATTTTGTAATAAAAACGCAATTCAACATGCAGTATATATATATATTTATTCAAATATATTTTGAAACATATTTATGGCCAAAATTGTAGCATTTCAAATATATTTTTCTTCTATGTGGGTTAGTACAGTGTCAGGGTTTTTTATTAGCACTGATCACTGTATTGGTGTCACTGGGGATGTCAGTGACACCAAGTCAGTTCCCCCCCCCCAGCTTCAGAATGTCCGCCGCAGTCCCGCTATAAGTCGTTCATCGCCGCCATTACTAGTATAAAAAGAAAAAAAAAAATTCTAGTATATCTATACCGCCATTTGTAGACGCTATAACTTTCACATAAACCAATTTATTTCCACATATTGGGATTTTTTTTTTAGCGAAGACACAGAGTGGAATACATTTTGGCCGAAATTTATGCCGAAATTTGATTTTTAAATTTTTTTTTTTCTGGACATGTTTAACCCCTTGGCGCGGCGCCTCCGGCCCTTTAAGGGTTTTAGAAGCCAGGAGGGGCGGGGTTTTTAGGTACATGTGACCGCCATGATTCGCTGTCACGGCGGTCATCACATGATCAGGAAAGGTCCCGATCGAAAGAGGAGATCGGGACCTTTCCGTGAGTACCGGACATGTGTGCTGGGAGCGTGCAGGGCGCGCGCTCTCAGCACATATGTTTTTCTTAATTGCACGCAAATCTGCGACCACTCGGCGTGAAGAGGTTAACAGCAAAAAGTCCAAAATATTGTTTTTTTTTCTCAAAATCGTTGGTCTTTTTTTGTTCATAGCGCAAAAAATAAAAAACGCACAAATGATCAAATACCACCGAAATAAAGCTCCATGTGTGGGGAGAAACGGACGTAAATTACATTTAAGTGCAGCGTTGTATGACCGCGCGCAATTGTCAGTTAAAGTAACGCAGCGGTGTAACGCAAAAAAAAAGCCTGGTCAGGAAGGGGGGGATCTTCAGGAGGGTGAGTGGTGGGGCTCCCAGATTCCGATGTACTACCCAAGACCCCCCTCAATCACCAGGCCAGAGATGTGAGGAAGAGGCCCTTGTCCTCATCAACATGGGGCTTTGCCAGGGGGATCCCTTCTGTTGAGGTTCCTCCCCCCCATGTTGAGGGCACATGGCCTGGTATGGTTCAAGATGGGGAAGCGTGCACCCACCTCCCCTTACCTGGTTAGCCAGGCTGCATGCTCAGAGGGGTGACAATGACATGAAACCCTCATTGTGACCCTGTTGCTTTGCCCTGCATGACAGGATGATCAATATAACATATAATATATACAGAGGCACCCCTAGGGTTGGTGTCACCCGAGGCAGTAACACTTGGTGACACCCCCTCCGACGATCCCTGCAGGATGGATCGGATCTGCAGATTGAGCATAATGGATCGGACTCCGACCCATTATGCTCCCCAATCCACAGATCCGATCCATCCTGCGGGGATCATCTATAATATATACAGAGGCGTCCCTAGGGTTGGTGTCACCCGGTGCAGTAACACTTGGTGACACCCCCTCCGGACTCAGACCCATTATGTTCCCCAATCCGCAGATCCGATCCATCCTGCGGGGATCATCGGCTTGCTTTACAACTTACCTTTTTTGTGGAGCGGGTCCCGTGTCACCCCATGCGGTCGGTGTCACGCCGTGCGTGAGGTCGGTGTCACCCCGTGCGTGAGGTCGGTGTCACCCCGTGAGGTCGGTGTCACCCCGTTAGGTCAGTGTCACCCGGTGCGGACCGCACCCCCCGCACCCGCCTCGGGACGCCCCTGAATATATATAATACACTGTAATACTGTCCGTCTCCATAAACATTCTGGGTATAAATATTGCGTTCTGCAATCCGCAGCACAAATCAAGGTTTGTATAATGATCAGCGGTGCATATATTATTTACAGGGAGTCGTTAGCTCGCAGTTTATTGCACCATAAAAGCTTTGCGCAATTCTAGATCCTCTTCGTGATTAGGCTGCGTACATTATTTCTGCTAAATCGAAGATCACGAGCAACATTTGTCACTGGAAACTGTGTAACTAACAGAAGAAAAAGCCACAGCAAATAAAAGACAAATGTGGCAGGTTGAACTAATATGATGAAGGGTCCCTCAACCTAAGTGTAGCTGGGTCCTAAGTGTAGCTGGGTCCTAAGTGTAGCTGGGTCCTCAGTGTAGCTGGGTCCTAAGAGTAGCTGGGTCCTAAGTGTAGCTGGGTCCTAAGTGTAGCTGGGTCCTAAGTGTAGCTGGGTCCTCAGTGTAGCTGGGTTCTAGTGTAGCTGGGTCCTAAGTGTAGCTGGGTCCTAGTGTAGCTGGGTCCTAGGTGTAGCTGGGTCCTCAGTGTAGCTGAGTCATAGGTGTAGCTGGGTCCTCAGTGTAGCTGGGTCCTCAGTGTAGCTGGGTCCTAGGTGTAGCTGGGTCCTAAGTGTAGCTGAGTCCTAGGTGTAGCTGGGTCCTAGTGTAGCTGGGTCCTAAGTGTAGCTGGGTCCTAAGCGTAAAAGGGTTCTAAGTTCAGCAGGGTCCTAAGTGTAGCAGGGTACAAAGCTTAGCTGGGTCCTAAGAGTAGCTGGGTCCTAAGAGTAGCTGGGTCCTCAGTGTAGCTGGGTCCTAAGTGTAGCTGGGTCCTAGGTGTAGCTGGGTCCTAAGTGTAGCTGGGTCCTAAGTGTAGCTGGGTCCTAAGTGTAGCTGGGTCCTAAGAGTAGCTGGGTCCTAAGTGTAGCTGGGTCCTAAGTGTAGCTGGGTCCTAAGTGTAGCTGGGTCCTAAGAGTAGCTGGGTCCTAAGTGTAGCTGGGTCCTAAGTGTAGCTGGGTCCTAAGTGTAGCTGGGTCCTAAGTGTAGCTGGGTCCTAAGTGTAGCTGGGTCCTAAGGGTAGCTGGGTCCTAAGTGTAGCTGGGTCCTCAGTGTAGCTGGGTCCTAAGTGTAGCTGGGTCCTAAGTGTAGCTGGGTCCTAAGTGTAGCTGGGTCCTAAGCGTAACAGGGTTCTAAGTTCAGCAGGGTCCTAAGTGTAGCAGGGTCCTAAGTTTAGCTGGGTCCTAAGAGTAGCTGGGTCCTAAGTGTAGCTGGGTCCTAAGTGTAGCTGGGTCCTAAGAGTAGCTGGGTCCTAAGTGTAGCTGAGTCCTAAGTGTAGCTGGGTCCTCAGTGTAGCTGAGGTCCTAAGTGTAGCTGAGTCCTAAGTGTAGCTGGGTCCTAAGTGTAGCTGGGTCCTCAGTGTAGCTGAGTTCTAGGTGTATCTGGATCCTAAGTGTAGCTGGGTCCTAAGTGTAGCTGGATCCTAAGTGTAGCTGGGTCCTCAGTGTAGCTGAGTCCTAGGTGTAGCTGGGTCCTCAGTGTAGCTGGGTCCTCAGTGTAGCTGGGTCCTAGGTGTAGCTGGGTCCTAAGTGTAGCTGAGTCCTAGGTGTAGCTGGGTCCTCAGTGTAGCTGGGTCCTAAGTGTAGCTGAGTCCTAGGTGTAGCTGGGTCCTCAGTGTAGCTGGGTCCTAAGCTGTAGCTGGGTCCTAAGCGTAACAGGGTTCTAAGTTCAGCAGGGTCCTAAGTGTAGCAGGGTACAAAGCTTAAGCTGGGTCCTAAGAGTAGCTGGGTCCTCAAAGAGTAGCTGGGTCCTCAGTGTAGCTGGGTCCTAAGTGTAGCTGGGTCCTAAGTGTAGCTGGGTCCTAAGTGTAGCTGGGTCCTCAGTGTAGCTGGGTCCTAAGTGTAGCTGGGTCCTAAGAGTAGCTGGGTCCTAAGTGTAGCTGGGTCCTAAGTGTAGCTGGGTCCTAAGAGTAGCTGGGTCCTAAGTGTAGCAGGGTCCTAAGTGTAGCTGGGTCCTAAGTGTAGCTGGGTCCTAGGTGTAGCTGGGTCCTAAGCGTAACAGGGTTCTAAGTTCAGCAGGGTTCTACGTTCAGCAGGGTCCTAAGTGTAGCTGGGTCCTCAGTGTAGCTGGGTCCTAAGTGTAGCTGGGGGATAAGCGTAACAGGGTTCTAAGTTCAGCAGGGTTGAATACGTTCAGCAGGGTCCTAAGTGTAGCTGGGTCCTAAGTGTAGCTGGGTCCTAAGTGTAGCAGGGTACAAAGTTTAGCTGGGTCCTAAGAGTAGCTGAGTCCTAAGTGTAGCTGGGTCCTAAGTGTAGCTGGGTCCTAAGAGTAGCTGGGGGAGTCCTAAGTGTAGCTGGGTCCTAGTGTAGCTGGGTCCTAAGTGTAGCTGAGTCCTAAGTGTAGCTGGGTCCTTTCGTGTAGCTGGGTCCTAAGAGTAGCTGAGTCCTAAGTGTAGCTGAGTCCTAAGTGTAGCTGGGTCCTAAGTGTAGCTGGGTCCTAAGAGTAGCTGAGTCCTAAGTGTAGCTGGGTCCTAAGAGTAGCTGGGTCCTCAGTGTAGCTGGGTCCTAAGTGTAGCTGGGTCCTAAGTGTAGTGGGTCCTCAGTGTAGCTGGGTCCTCAGTGTAGCTGGGTCCTAAGAGTAGCTGGGTCCTCAGTGTAGCTGGGTCCTAAGAGTAGCTGGGTCCTCAGTGTAGCTGGGTCCTAAGTGTAGCTGGGTCCTAGAGTTGGGTCCTCAGTGTTAAAAATCCTCAGTGTAGCTGGGTCCTAAGTGTAGCTGGGTCCTCAGTGTAGCTGGGTCCTAAACTGAGTAGGGTTCAGTACTAAGCATAGCTGGGTTGTTGGATTTTGCTGGGACCCCCTAAACTCTGCACAGCCAGACAACACGCATTTTCCACACTTTCTCTCAGAGTCAGTAAAACATTTCTTGAGCTTGTTTTTGTTGTTTTTATTAGGGGTTAACAACTTGTATGGGGCAGTGGCGTAACATGTCGGGGGGGAGCAAAATTTTAAGGGGTGCAGAAATTTAGTCCCGTGCCGCCCTGGATCATCACACATTGTGACTGACCATCGTCTGATCATGGTGTATGCTCTCCACTCCACCCGCCGCCCTCTCCACCCTGGGCCAGGCCCGGACTCCCCTATATCGCTTTCCCTCAGGACCCCATTGTTCCCAGTTCCGGCTCCTTTCCTCCGTCTGCTCCACGTGTAGGGAGGGTAGACGGCTGCTCTCTAGCAGTGGGGGAGGAGGAGGCGGCACACAGCTCACACCGAACCCCCACAACACGATGCATTAGACTTTGGAGGGTTTACATTGAAGTCTATGGCCATCGAGTCATATGAAAGTCGGACCAAAAGTAGCGCAGGAACTACTTTCAAGCCTCTGCAACTTGAAGGCACACAGATATGAATGGTACTCATTGAGAAACATGGGGTGCGGCTTGTCATGCGACTTTGGATCCCCCCCCAAAAAAAAAAAAAAAAAAATATATATATATATATATATATATATATATATTTTTTTATTTTTTATTTTTTTTTTTTTTAGTATATTCTTCAGATTTTTTTTTTAATATAAAAAAAGTCATTATAACATATATTTTTTTATATATATATTTGTAAATGCATTCCAAAAATGTAGATTTGTATTACATACAGTATATTTGAAATGGATTTTTAAAAACTATTTTTCATATATTTTGTAATAAAAATGTATTTCAACATACAGTATAAATATATATATATATTTAGTGAAATATATTTTTAAATATATTGAATACGGCCAAAATTGTAGCATTTCAAATATATGACAATATATTTGGGAAGAATATTTTTGAAACATATTTCAAATATATTTTTTCTTCCATTTGGGAATGACACTGGGCAGGAAGGGGTTAACATCTGGGGGGATCAAAGACTTAACTGTGTTCTGCGAGTTTTACTAGGGAGACATGCTGTGCAGAGGAATACAAAGCAGCATGTCCTTGCCGGCAGGAGAGACATCTGTATTGTTTACACACAGAGCTCTCCACTTTCACTGTTCCTCAACAATCATTGGGTGCTGGCAGGGAATCTCCAACCGGGACCTGGTGATTGACAGCTGTAGCCACCGATGACGGCGTGGGTAGGTTGGTGCATGCCCCCTACCCCGCAATGCAAAATCATGTATATACACGTGATTTTGTGCTGCCCCCTATAGCAGTAGTTCTGGGTGGCAGGGAACCAGTTAGCAACCACGACTTATCTACTGTCAACGGGAATGTAAACAAACAAGTGCCGGCATTAAAAAAACAAACAAAAAAAAAAAAACAGCGTGGAGGTGCCCCCAATCCAGACAAGGCTCATTGGCTCTGGTGTGGATTTTAAAGGAACCTCATGCCAAAATTTTTGTAAAAATGGCATGGGGTCCCCCTAAAACCCACACCAGACCATTATCTGAGAATGCAGCCCGTCAGGCCAGCAAAGGGGGAGGGGGTGAGCGAGCGCCCCCCCCCAAAACCATACCAGGCCACAGGCCCTCAACATGGGGGGGTGCTTTGCGGGAGGGGGACACAGAGACAACGTTTCACACTGGATTACTGCCTAGATCCGGAAGAAATACACAAGGCACACCAAGATTCAAGAATACACATGACCAATGGATTTGGGGAATATTTACTTATCCCGGAGTTCAGCTTTAACATCACTACACATAGTATCTGTTCAGTTCCCCGATAAATAGATGGAATGATCTATTGTGTTGGTGCAGTTATCAGCGTCTGTACCAGGGGTGGACTGACAACTCATGGGGCCCCCAGGCAATAGGGGATCATGGGGTTTGTGTCCTTGCTCAGCCTATGGTAAAAGGTACCAGGGGCATCTCATGGGCCCCCCTACTGGGGGCCCTCGGGCAGTTCCCGATTTCCAAATTTGTCAGTCCGCCCCTGGTCTGTACTTGATGTCTCCCCACGGACAGTTCTATGGGATGTTCGGGATTTAGAATTTGTAGAATTTGCTCCCAATAATCTATGTTCAGATATTGGCAGTAATCCTGGCATTGGCGTGCCCAATGGGATGATCCATCATAATGAAATAAAGACAAAGTATCATAGACAGGTTCCCAGGAGGCAGCTGGTGGATGTGAGGAAATGTTCTCTCAACATCTGATATCTCCATCTAGTAGACTTCCTCCATGATAGACGTACCCAGTGTCCACACCCTGGCTGTGACCCCAATTCAGAGTCATGAGAATCTACATCTTGTCATCCTCACCAACGCTTGCTCTTCAAGGACAAACTAAAACTGCTACAACTATGGAGACCAAATACAAGAAAAGAGCCGAAATCAGAACAAAATGGTCTACACCAGCCTTTCTCAAACATTTTATTCCACATAAATCCTTGAAAGATTGTTCCAGTCTCTGGGAACCCTTACTAAAATTAATTTATTGGGGGTCAGTGGGAAGAATGTCCCTTAGGTTGGGGGTCAGTGGGAAGAATGTCCCTTACATTGGGGGGAATGTCAGTGGGAAGAATGTCCCTTACATTGGGGGTCAGTGGGAAGAATGTCCCTTACGTTGGTGGTCGGTGGGAAGAATGTCCCTTACATTGGGGGTCAGTGGAAGAATGTCCCTTACATTGGGGGTCAGCGGGAAGAATGCCCCTTACATTGGTGGTCAGTGAGAAAGAATGTCCCTTACATTGGTGGTCAGTGGAAAGAATGCCCTTACATAGGGGGTCAGTGGGAAGAATGTGTCCCTTACATTGGGGTCAGTGAGAAGAATGTCCCTTACATTGGTGGTCAGTGGGAAGAATGTCCCTTACATTGGGGGTCAGTAGGAAGAATGTTCCTTTACATTGGGGGTCAGTGGGAAGAATGTCCCTTACATTGGGTCAGTGGTCAGTGGGAAGAATGTCCCTTACATTGGGGGTCAGTGGGAAGAATGTCCCTTACATTGGTGGTCAGTGGGAAGAATGTCCCTTACATTGGGGGTCAGTAGGAAGAATGTTCCTTACATTGGGGGTCAGTGGGAAGAATGTCCCTTACATTGGGGGTCAGTGGGAAGAATGCCCCTTACATTGGTGGTCAGTGGGGAGAATGTCCCTTACATTGGGGGTCAGTGGGAAGAATGTCCCTTACGTTGGTGGTCATTGGCAGGAATGCTCCTTACAGTGTCTTGAAAAAGTCTTCCTCCGCATTGAAATGTCCCCCACGTTGTCATGTTACAATGTATTCCTCCCCCCCTGAAATGTCCCCCATGTTGTCATGTTACAATGTACCCCCCCCCCCCCATGTTGTCATGTTACAATGTATTCCCCCCCCATGTTATCATGTTACAATGTATCTATAGGGATTGGATGTGATGGACCGACACAAAGTGGCACATAATTGTTAAGTGGAATGAAAATGAGAAATGGTTTTCAACATTTGTGACCAATAAATCTGTGAAAAGTGTGGCGGCATTTGTATTCGGCCCCCCGGAGTCAATATTTTGTAGGACCCCCTTTGGCTGCAATTCCAGCTGCAAGTCTTTTTGGGGATGTCTCTTTGCACATCTAGAGAGGGACATTTCTGCCCATTCTTCTTTGCAGAATCCCTCAAGCTGTCAGATTGGATGGAGGGCGTCTGGGAACAGCAATTTTCAGGTCTGGACAAAGATTCTCCATTGGATTTGGGTCCGGACTGTGACTGGGCCATTCTAACACACATGAAGATGCTTTGTAGGTCTGGCTGGATGTTTTGGGTCGTTGTCCTGCTGGAAGGGGAACTTCTGCCCTGGTCTCAAGTTTTTTGCAGAGTCTAACAGGTTTTCTTCTAAGATTTCCCTGTATTTGGCTCCATCCATCTTCCCATCAACTCCGACCAGCTTCCCTGTCCCTGCTGAAGAAAAGCATCCCCACCACATGAGGCTGACACCACCATGTTTCACGGTGGGGATGGTGAGTTCAGGGTGATGTGCAGTGTGTTAGTTTCCCCCCCCCCCCCACTTAGCATTTTGCTTTTAGGCCAAAAAGTTAAATTTTGGTCTCCTCTGACCAGAGCCCCTTCTTCCACATGTTTGCTGTGTCCCCCACATGGCTTCTCACAAACTGCAAACGGGACTTCTTATGGCTTTCCTCCAACAATGGCTTTCTTCTTGTCACTTTTCCATAAAGACTTGTGGAGTGCAGGACTAATAGTTGTCCTGTGGACACATTTCCTCCCCCCTGAGCTGTGGATCTCTGCAGCTCTGCAGAGTTCCCATGGGCCTCTTGGCTGCTTCTCTGATGAATGCTCTCCTTGTCTTGGTAGGTTTGCAGTTGTGCCGTACGTTTTCCATTTTCAGATGATGGATTGAACAGTGCTGCCTGAGATGTTCAAAGCTTGGAATATTTTAATTATAACATAACCCTGCTTTAAAGTTCTCCACAACTTTATCCCTGACATGTCTGGTGTGTTCCTTGGCCTTCATGATGCTGTTTTCTCACTAATGTTTTCCAACAAACCTCTGAGGGCTTCACAGAACATCTGGATTTATACTGAGATCACATGACACACAGGGAGGCTCTATTTACTGATTAGGTGACTTCTGAAGGCAAACGGTTCCACTAGATAGGGATATCAGAGTAGAGGGGGATGTATACAAATGCACGCCACACTTTTCACAGATTTATTTGTGAAAAGTTTTGAAAACCATTTCTCATTTTCCTTCCACTTCACAATTTTGTGCCACTTTGTGTTGGTCTATCACATGGTGGGCAACCTTTTTTTTCAACTGAGCCAAATCTCGCCAAAACCACGATTGAAATTTATTTTGAGAGCCACATTTTTAAAACTGAAAATACATCTCCCATATAGTAATTCATCCCCCATAGTAATTCATCCCCCATATAAAATTCATCCCCCATAGAGTAATTCATCCCCCATATAGTAATTCATCCCCCATATAGCAATTCATCCCCCATAGTAATTCATCCCCCATATAGGCAATTCATCCCCCATATAGTAATTCATCCCCCATAGTAATTCATCCCCCCATAGTAATTCATCCCCCATAGTAATTCATCCCCCATATAGTAATTCATCCCCCCATAGTAATTCATCCCCCCCATAGTAATTCATCCCCCATATAGTAATTCATCCCCCATATAGTAATTCACCCCCCATAGTAATTCATCCCCCATATAGTAATTCATCCCCCATATAGTAATTCATCCCCCATAGTAATTCATCCCCCATAGTAATTCATCCCCCATATGTAATTCATCCCCCATATAGTAATGTCCCCCATAGTAATTCATCCCCCATAGTAATTCATTAGTAATTCATCCCCCATAGTAATTCATCCCCCATATAGTAATTCATCTCCCATATAGTAATTCATCCCCCATATAGTAATTCATCTCCCATATAGTAAGTCCCCCATATAGTAAGTCCCCTTATATAGTAAGTCCCCCCCCATATAGTAAGTCCCCCCCCATATAGTAAGTCCCCCCCATATAGTAATCATCCCCCATATAGTAAGTCCCCCCTGTGTCAATTTCACTTACCTTTGCTCCGCGCGTTCCATCGTCGTGCTTCCCGCGCCGTTCAGGTCTTCAGGGCGGACTGTGAGAGGAGAGGAGTTCGTCACGCTGCCCCGCCTACATCCTGGCTGCCCCGCCTACATCCTGACAGCTGCAGAGACCTGACTTTTGGGGCGGCCGCCCGAGAGGAGGGAGGGGAGCGGGCCCGTCCGAGAGGAGGGAGGGGAGGGGAGGTGAGGGGGCGGCCGCCCGGCACACGCCCGTCCGAGAGGAGGGAGAGGAGGGAGAGGAGGGAGGGGAGCGGGCGCCCGGCACACAGAAGAGCCGCATTTAAGCTTGTAAAGAGCCGCGGCTTGCCGACCACTGGTCTATCACATCCAATCCCGATAAATACATTGTAACATGACAAAATGTGGAAAATTTCAAGTGGTATGAATACTTTTTCAAGGCACTGTATATTGATGGTCAGTGGGAAGAATGTCCCTTACATTGGTGATCAGTGGGAAGAATGTCCCTTACATTGGGGGTCAGTGGAAGAATGTCCCTTACATTGGTGATCAGTGGGAAGAATGTCCCTTACATTGGTGGTCAGTGGGAAGAATGTCTCCTTACATTGGGGGTCAGCGGGAAGAATGTCCCTTACATTGGTGATCAGTGGGAAGAATGTCCCTTACATTGGTGATCAGTGGGAAGAATGTCCCTTACATTGGTGGTCAGTGGGAAGAAGGTCCCTTACATTGGGGGTCAAGTGGGAAGAATGTCCCTTCCATTGGGGGTCAGTGGGAAGAATGTCCCTTACATTGGGGGTCAGTGGGAAGAATGTCCCTTACATTGGTGGTCAGTGGGAAGAATGTCCCTTACATTGGCGGTCAGTGGGAAGAATGTCCCTTACATTGGTGGTCAGTGGGAAGAATGTCCCTTACATTGGTGATCGGTGGGAAGAATGTTCCTTACATTGGTGATCAGTGGGAAGAATGTCCCTTACATTGGTGGTCAGTGGGAAGAATGTCCCTTACATTGGGGGTCAGTGGGAAGAATGTCCCTTACATTGGTGATCAGTGGGAAGAATGTCCCTTACATTGGTGATCAGTGGGAAGAATGTCCCTTACATTGGTGGTCAGTGGGAAGAATGTCCTTACATTGGGGGTCAGCGGGAAGAATGTCCCTTACATTGGTGATCAGTGGGAAGAATGTCCCTTACATTGGTGATCAGTGGGAAGAATGTCCCTTACATTGGTGGTCGGTGGGAAGAATGTCCCTTACATTTATGGTCACTGGAAAGAATGTCCCTTACATTGGGGGTCACTGGGGTCAAGAATGTCCCTTACATTGGGGGTCAGTGGGAAGAATGCCCCTTATATTGGTGATCAGTGGGAAGAATGCCCCTCAAATTGGTGATCAGTGTGAAGAATGTCCCTTACATTAGATGCCAGAATGTCACTGTTACCCACAGCTAAAACAATCATTGGTGCCATGCCGCTGGCTCTGTCAAGTGGACCCAGGACTATGCAGGAACTATTAAATGGGAGGTCAATCAGCCACAGCTCAAGGAACTCCTAGAAACCCCTAACATCTTTGGAGAAACCCAAGAGATCCACAGAACCCTGGTTGAGAATGGCTTGTCTATACTGTCTTTCTGGATCTCATTTTACTGTCTGGCCTGACTTGTAAGGTGTAATTACCCCACAACAAGCATCATGCAACCACAGATCAGTACTTGTAGGGCCCCCTGTGTTTAGGACAACCTCTGATGTGTAGGCCTTTTTCTGTCTGTGCAATTTTCATGTCCCTAGAAGTTTAAACCTTGGACTTTACATTTAGAAACATGGTTTAGTGGTTAGCACATCTGTCCTCCAGCACTGAGGCCTTCCCTGTGTTTGTATTGGTTCCCCTTATACTCCAGGCAGCCCAACTCCTCCAGGATGCTTCTCAAGAGCATGGAGGAGATTCCCCAGGCATGGAGACAGGCAGTTCCTCTAGGAGAGCTGGACAGGGCCGAAGAAGGTCCTTAGCCCATCAGCAGGACCGGTATCTGCTCCTTTGTGCAAGGAGGAACAGGATGAGCACTGCCAGAGCCCTACAAAATGACCTTCGGCAGGCCACTGGTGTGAATGTCTCTGACCAAACAATCAGAAACAGACTTCATGAGGGTGGCCTGAGGGCCCGACGTCCTCTAGTGGGCCTTGTGCTCACTGCCCGGCACCATAGAACTGGATTGGCATTTGCCATTGAACACCAGAATTGGCAGGTCCACCACTGGTGCTGTGTGGTTTTCACAGATGAGAGCAGGTTCCCCCTGAGCACATGTGACAGACGTGAAAGGGTCTGGAGAAGCCGTTGAAAAAGTTCTGCTGCCTGTAACATGGTTCAGCATGACCGTTTTGATGGTGGGTAAGTGATGGTCTGGGGAGGCATATCCATGGAGGGACACACAGACCTCTACAGGCTAGACAATGGCACCCTGACTGCCATTAAGTATGGGGATGAAATCCTTGGAACCATTGTCAGACCCTACACTGGTGCAGTGGGTCCTGGGTTCCTCCTGGTGCAGGGGGTCCTGGGTTCCTCCTGGCACAGTGGGTCCTGGGTTCCTCCTGGTACATGACAGTGCCCAGCCTCATGTGGTGAGAGTATGCAGGCAGTTACTGGAGGATGAAGGAATTGATACCATTGAATGGCCCCCACGCTTGCCTGACTTAAATCCAATAGAACACCTCTGGGATGTCATGTTTCTGTCCATCCGACGCCTCCAGGTTGCACCTCAGACTGTCCAGGAGCTCAGTGATGCCCTGGTCCAGATCTGGGAGGAAATCCCTCAGAACACCATCCGTGGTCTAGTTAAGAGCCTCCCCTGATGTTGTCAGGCATGCATACAAGCACATGGGGGCCATACAAACTACCGAGGACCATTCTGAGTTGCTGCAATTAAATTTCAGCAAAATGGAAGCCCTAACCACTTATCCATTGTACAGCCCTCATATATCTCAGAGCCTTTCAGGCAATAGAGACCACAGGACCTTTCCTGATTAAGGCCGGCTCAGCTTTGCCAGGGTGAAGAAGTGGAATGGCCACACAAGGACCTAGAATGGTTTCCAGCAGTAGACACAGACGGCAAATGGAGGCCAATACATGCTGTATAAACAATAATGGGCGATTCTTTTTTTAGAATGAATGATTGGCAAATGTATGGCGCCTTTGGATTTAGATGACTGAGTGTTGGCTTCCATATACTGGAATTTAAATTCACAATAATTGAATTCATGTTTTTATGTCTTGCCATCTGCTAAATCACAGCGTACATATCCAGACAGTGCAGTGCAGGGAGTGTTCAGCCAATCTGTCTTTCACATGAACTCAGTTATTATTATTATTATTATTACTACGAGTTTATATAGCGCCAAAGGGTTTGCTCAGCGCTGTACAATAGGGGGGACAATACATGGCACAGTACAACAACAACAAACAATGTACGAGGGGTAAGAGGGCCCTACTCTTACGAGCTTACAATCTAGGAGGGAGGGGGTAAAGGTACAGTAGGAAGTGGCTGAGGGGATGAAGTGGTGGGAGGAATGAGGGAGGATGGCCGTTAGGTGAGGGTGGGGTAGGCTTCCCTGAAGAGATGGGTTTTGAGGGAGCGCCTGAATGTGAATAGGGAAGGCGACAGTCTGATGGATTGGGGCAGTGAGTTCCAGAGGATGGGGGAGGACCTGGAGAACTCCTGCAGTTGTGCATGGGAGGAGGAGACCAGGGAGCAGGATAGAAGGAGGTCCTGTGAGGAGCGAAGGGTACGGGTAGGGCGGTACTTGGGGATCAGGTCGGTGAGGTAGTCAGGGGCAGTGTTGTGAACGGATTTGTAGGTCAGGGTTAGGAGTTTAAATTTGATGCGTTGGGCAATCGGGAGCCAGTGGAGGGAGAGGCAGAGGGGGGTGGCAGAGGTGGAGCGGGTGGTGAGGTGGATGAGTCTGGCAGCTGAGTTCAGGATGGTCTGGAGCGGGGAGAGCCTGCACTTGGGTAGGCCAGTGAGGAGGGAGTTGCAGTAGTCAAGGCGTGAGATGATGAGGGAGTGTACTAGAAGTTTGGTGGTGTCTGGGGTGAGGAAGGAGCGTATCTTGGCAATGTTGCGGAGATGGAGCCTGCATGTGTTTGTGAGTGATTTGACATGCGGTTGGAGGGAGAGGTTCGCGTCAAGAATGACGCCAAGGACTTTGGCTTGCGGGGCGGGAGTGATAGTGGAGTTGTTGGTGATGATGGATAGGATGGGGAGGGGGGGGGGGGTGTTGGCAGGGGGAAAGATGAGGAGCTCGGTTTTGGAGAGGTTGAGCTTGAGGAAATGTAGCGACATCCAGTCTGAGATGTCATTTAGGAGGTGAGTGATGTGGGCGGAGATAGTGGGGGTGAGGTGAGGGGTGGAGAGGTAGATTTGGGTGTCGTCAGCATAGAGGTGATAGTTGAAGCCGTGAGATTGTATGAGTTTGCCCAGGGAGGAGGTGTAGATGGAGAAGAGAAGGGGTCCAAGGACAGAGCCTTGGGGGACCCCAACAGAGAGGGGGAGGAGGAGGGGGAGGTGGCACCATTGTAGGTGACACTGAAGGAGCGTCGGGATAGGTAGGATGAGAACCAAGAGAGAGCAGTATCTCCGATTCCAGTTACGTAACTGAGATCCTTGTTAGCAATTTGAAGGTATTCCATTATAGATTGTATATCAGTAAAACAAACCCGTTCAGGCTTATATCATACAAATTAGTGGTAACCACCTGCTGTCCGGAGCATATTTTACATTTTTTCACACATACACTATATTGCCCCAAGTATTGGGCCGCCGGTCTCTCCACGCACATGACCTTTTATGGCCCCCCAGTCTTAGTCCATAGGGTTCAATATTGAGTTGGCCCCGCCCTTTCCACACACATGACCTTTAATGGCCCCCCAGTCTTAGTCCGTAGGGTTCAATATTGAGTTGGCCCCGCCCTTTGCAGCTATAACAGCTTCAACTCTTCTAGGAAGGCCGTCCACAAGGTTTAGGAGGGTGTCTATGGGAAGGTTGGACCATTCTTCCAGAAGCACATTTGTCAGGTCAGGTACTGCTGTCGGGGGAGGAGGCCTGTCTCGCAGTTTCCGCTCTAATTCATCCCAAAGGTGTTCTATGGGGTTGAGGTCAGGACTCTGTGCAGGGCAGTCAAGTTCCTCCACCCCAAACTGGCTCCTCCATGTCTTTATGGACCTTGCTATGTGCACTGGTGGGCAGTCATGTTGGAACAGGAAGGGGCCACAAAGTTGGGAGCATGAAATTGTCCAAAATGTCGCCTTAAGAGTTCCCTTCACTGGAAACTAGGGGGCCAAGCCCAACCCCTGAAAAACAACCACACAACATAATCCCCCCTCCACCAAACTTTACACTTGGCACAATGCAGTCAGGCAAGTACTGTTTTCCTGGCAACCGCCAAACCCAGAGAACCGAGAAGTGTGACTGGTCACTACAGAGAACACGTCTCCATTGCTCTAGAGTCCAGTGGTGGCGTGCTTTACACCACGGCATCCGACGCTTTGCATTGCACTTGGTGATGGAAGGCTTGGATGCAGCTGCTCGGCCATGGAAACCCATTCCATGAAGCTCTCTACGCACTGTTGTTGGGCTCATCTGAAGGCCACACCAAGTTTGGAGGTCTTTAGCTATTGACTCTGCAGACCGTTGGCGACTTCTGCACACTGTGCGCTTCAGCATGCGCTGACCCTGCCCTGTCATGTGACGTGGCCTACCACTTGGTGGCTGAGTGGCTGTTGTTCCCAGTTGCTTCCACTTTGTTATAATCCCACTAACAGTTGAGCGTGGAATATTTAGTAGCCAGGAAATGTCAAGGATGGACTTATTGCCCAGGTGACCACCTATCACGGGACCACACTTGGAGTCACTGAGCTCCTGAGAGCGACCCATTCTTTCACCAATGTTTGTAGAAGCAGTCTGCATGTTTAGGGGCTTGATTGTATACACCTGTGTCCATGGAGGGGATTGGAACACCTGAATCACATGATTGGAGGATATTGGAGCACCTGAATCACGTGATTGGGAGGGGATTGGAACACCTGAATCACATGATTGGAGGATATTGGAGCACCTGAATCACGTGATTGGGAGGGCGGGGACAATACTTTTGGCAAATATAGTGTATATCAATGAATAAAGCGGCATTTGAACCAGAACACCATGCAATGTGTTCCTCATACCCCTGGGCTAAGTTTTTGGTTGATGGGCCTGGGCCAACTGTTGGATGCGGTGTGATTCAGTCTTATTCCAACTCCAGTACAGAAATTCCAGCTCCAACCTTGATCCCGATTTCCTCCCTCTCGAATACATCACACAATACGCCTCGATAACGCGGCCCCTGACGCTGATTTATCTGTTGCGGTATTTCTTCTGTTTTGCGTAGCAATAAACTTCAGAGCTTTGTCTTCTGTTAATAAATGAGTATAAACAGTGCGACGCGTCCGCCATACGTTTCCCTGAACATCTACTGAATGCTAAAACAAAACGAAGCATCGGTATATAACGCTGCAAATTTGACAAGAACGGCATCTAATTCTTCTAGATGGCAAACATCCGAGACGCTTCGTCCGCGGTGAACCAGAGACGCGCCATCCATATGCAGGAACTCCATCATGACAGGCCTATAGAAGGAGACGGGATCAGGTAATGGCTTCTAAATGAATGGATATGCAAATCTGCAGTAAAACGCAGAGAGGGGGCATCTGTTATCCCATTATGGGGGGAACGGCGGGGTGATAAAGTGCCGCGTCTGATCCGCGACGGCCCTCCTAATCTTGTTGCTATTCAGTCGGAATTTCGTTTCCACAGACCAGAGTCACCGCGCTGAGGATGTGACGAGGTTGTGGGATAGAATGAGATGGTGATTTTATTTCTGGCCTGGAATTGGAAGCGACATTAAGCAGGACACTGAAAGAAACTCTTTTTTTTCCACAAATAAACCAAGGAATTATAAGGCTCCATTCACACTTGTGCGACTTCAAAATTGTGTGCGATTTTCATTGCGATTTTTTTCAGTGCAGCTTGATGTGACTTAGATGCAACTTTGGATGAGTGCGCCTTCAGTGAGACTTCGGCTTTGACCAAGGATGATTGTTTGTGCTGCACAAAGTCGCACACCCCATATGGAAGAAAAATATATTCTTCCCAAATATATTGACATATATTTGAAATGCTACAATTTTGGCCGTATTCAGTATATTTCATTAAATATATAGTATATTTGAAATGTATTTTTAAAAAATATTTTTCACATATTTTGTAATAAAAACACATTTCAACTTACAGTGTACGTATGTATATGTATATATATATATAAATATATATATACTGTATGTTGAAATGCGTTTTTATTACAAAATATTGTGAAAAAATATTTTTAAAAATACATTTCAAATATACTGTATGTCTTTAAAAATACAAATCTACATTTTTGGAATGCATTTACAAATATATGTAAAAATATATGTTAAAATTACTTTTTTATATGTTAAAAAAAATCTGGGGCAGTTGGAGAAAGAAGAGCGCTCCAAAATTCCAGTAGAGAGGTGGAAGGGTCTCCATCAGAGGTCATGGATCTTCCAGCAGGACAATGACCCAAAGCACAGGTCAAAGAGCCCCCCAGAAATGGTTTCAGACAAAGCGCTGGAGAGGACTGAACTGACCAGCAATGAGTTCAGATCTCAATCCCATAGTGCTCCTGTGGAGACATCTCAGAACAGCAGCTGGGGAAAGGAAACCTTCCAATCTGAGAGACCTGGAGCAGTTGGTAAAAGAAGAGCGCTCCAAAATTCCAGTAGAGAGGTGGAAGGGTCTCCATCAGAGGTCATGGGTCTTCCAGCAGGACAATGACCCAAAGCACAGGTCAAAGAGCCCCCAGAAATGGTTTCAGACAAAGCACTGGAGAGGACTGAACTGGACAGCAATGAATTCAGATCTCAATCCCATAGAGCTCCTGTGGAGAGATCTCAGAACAGCAGCTGGGGAAAGGAAACCTTCCAATCTGAGAGACCTGGAGCAGTTGGCGAAAGAAGGGTGCTCCAAAATTCCAGTAGAGAGGTGGAAGGGTCTCCGCAGAGGTCATGGGTCTTCCAGCAGGACAATGACCCAAAGCACACGTCAAAAAGCCCCCAGAAATGGTTTCAGACAAAGCTCTCGAGAGGACTGAACTGGCCAGCAATGAGTCCAGATCTCAATCCCATAGAGCTCCTGTGGAGACATCTCAGAACAGCAGTTGGGAGGAGGAACCCTTCCAATCTGAGAGACCTGGAGCAGTTGATGAAAGAAGAGCGCTCAAAAATTTCTAGTAGAGAGGTGGAAGGGTCTCTGTCAGAGGTCCTGGGTCTTCCAGCAGGACAATGACCCAAAGCACACATCAAAGAGCCCCCAGAAATGGTTTCAGACAAAGCGCTGGAGGGGACTGAACTGGCCAGCAATGAGTCCAGATCTCCATCTCACAGAGCTCCTGTAGAGAGATCTCAGAACATCAGTTGGGAAAAGGAACCCTTCTAATCTGAGAGACCTGGAGCAGTTGGTGAAAGAAGAGCGATCCAAATTTCCAGTAGAGAGGTGGAAGAAACTCATTGATGGTCACAGGAAGCCATTGAGTTCAGTTTATTTTCCCAAGGGGTGTGCGACCAAATATTACATGAAGGATGCCAATCATTTTGTCTGGTCAATTTTTGGGGTTTTGTGTGGAACGTGTCAGATTTGGCTTTTTGTTTCTCCACTTTTTTGTGTCACACCAATACAAACAAAAGAAATATAAACATGAAAATGCTGAAACATTTGTATTTGCATCAATTTTCTGGGTGAAGTGGTGCGTTATCTGACAGAAATGGTGGGGGGGGGGTGCACACAAGATTTTTGGCAGTGACTGTATATAGCACAAAAATTAAAAGCAAAGAAAGCTCTATTTGTGGGGAAAAATAATAGCAATTGTATTGGGTACAGTGTTGCAGTACTGAACAATTGGCAGTTAAAGTAGGGCAGTGCTGAATAGGAAAAATTCCCTGGCTATGAAGGAGGTCAAGTAGTTAATCATCTTGAAACGCACCGGTATGTGCACGCTGAACCCGGCATCTCCTTATATATAAACATTTATCCTTTTAATATAGACATTTGTTACCGTGCATTATAGTTGTCAGCCTAACCAATGGAAGAACAGCTCGGAAGGGGGCAGAAATATTGCCGTGTAGAATTTATTTTAAATCATGTCAACAGCTGGATTCAGCGCTATGTGTCTTCAGATTTATGGAAGTTATTTTGCACTTTAGTTAACATTTTCCCCTCTGGAGATTTATGACTTGTTTATGTTTTTTGTACACTTTCTGCCATTTGATGGAAAACTCTCCGATGATGACCGATCCACTTTCTCCTACCGAACGCCCGGGTTTACAAAGTACACGGCTCCGAAAAATGAGAGGAAGACTCTGAAAACCCATCAGATCTCAATGGGGAGAAATCTCCTGCTGGATCTCTATACTGACATGGACGGGGTGATGGGTGAGGAACGTAAGGATGCCCCATTGTTTGATGGAAATGAAAATGATCGACCTACAGAGGACTGAATTCAAAGACACCCGAAAATCAAAGTGGTATACTTGGACAGAGGAGTGGCGGTGGACGTGGTATACTTGGACAGAGGGGTGGTGGTGGATGTGGTATAGTTGGACAGAGGGGTGACTGTGGACGAGGGGTATACTTGGACAGAGGGGGTGGCGGTGGACACGATTTATACTTGGACAGAGGGGTGGCGGTGGACATGGTATACTTGGACAGAGGGGGGGTTGTGAATGTGTTATACTTGGACAGAGGGGTGGTGGTGGATGTGGTAGTATACTTGGACAGAGGGGTGGTGGTGGACCTGGTATACTTGGGACAGAGGGGTGGCAGTGGACTTGGTATATTTGGACAGAGGGGTGGCAGTGGACTTGGTATACTTGGACAGAGGGGTGGTGGTGGATGTGGTATACTTGGACAGAGGGGTGGTGGTGGACCTGGTATAATACTTGGACAGAGGGGTGGCAGTGGACGTGGTATTCTTGGACAGAGGGGTGGTGGTGGATGTGGTATACTTGGACAGAGGGGGTGGCAGTGGACTTGGTATATTTGGACAGAGGGGTGGGACAGAGGTGGACTTGGTTATACTTGGACAGAGGGGTGGTGGTGGATGTGGTATACTTGGACAGAGGGGTGGCGGTGGACATGGTATACTTGGACAGAGGGGTGGCGGTGGACACGATGGTACTTGGACAGAGGGGGTGGCGGTGGACATGGTATACTTGGACAGAGGGGTGGTTGTGAATGTGGTATACTTGGACAGAGGGGTGGTGGTGGATGTGGTATACTTGGACAGAGGGGTGGTGGTGACCTGGTATACTTGGACAGAGGGTGGCAGTGGACAGTGGACGTGGCGGTATTCTTGGACAGGGGTGGTGGTGGCGAGTGGATGTGGTGGTATACTTGGACAGAGGTGGTGGCAGTGGGACTTGGGTATACTTGGACAGAGGGGGGCAGTGGACTTGGTATACTTGGACAGAGGGGTGGCGGTGGACGTGGTATACTTGGACAGAGGGGTGGCCGTGGACTTGGTTTATACTTGGACAGAGGGGTGGCGGTGGACTGGTATACTTGGACAGAGGGGTGGCGGTGGACTTGGTATACTTGGACAGAGGGGTGGCGGTGGACGCGGTGGTATACTTGGACAGAGGGGGTGGCGGTGGACGTGGTATACTTGGACAAGAGGGGTGGCGGTGGACGTTGGTATACTTGGACAGAGGGGGTGGCGGTGGATGTGATTATACTTGGAAAGAGGGGTGGCGGTGGACGTGGTATACTTGGACAGAGGGGTGGACGCGGTGGACGTGGTATACTTGGACAGAGGGGTGGCGGTGGACGTGGTATACTTGGACAGAGGGGTGGCGGTGGATGTGGTATACTTGGACAGAGGGGTGGCGGTGGACGTGGTATACTTGGACAGAGGGGTGGTGGCGGTGGACGTGGTATACTTGGACAGAGGGGTGGCGGTGGACGTGGTATACTTGGATTTTGCAAAAGCGTCTGACACAGCCCCCCACACACGGCTAATGTGTAAGGTAAAGTCTACGGGCTGGAAAAATCCAATGTAAATGGATAGAAAACTGGCTAAAAGATGGTATTCAGAGAGTAGTGGTTAATGATTCATACTCTGAATGGTCTAGGGGTGTCAGTGGCGTACCCCAAGGTTCAGTGTTGTCAGTGGTGTACCCCAAGGTTCAGTGTTGTCAGTGGTGTACCCCAAGGTTCAGTGGTGTACCCCAAGGTTCAGTGTTAGTAGTGGGGTACCCCAAGGTTGAGTGTTATTATTGGGGTACCCCAAGGTTTGGTGTTGGTACCCTTACTTTTTAATATATTTATATACAATATAGGGTTGGGGATTCCAGCCTTTGCAGATGACACCAAGCTGTGCCGGGGAATAACGTCCTTACAGGATGTCTCCAACTTACAAGCCGACCTCAATGCTCTGTGTAATTGGGGGACTATGGGGCCAATGAGGGTTAATGTTCATAAATGTAAGGTTCTGCACTTGGGGGCTAAGAATATGCATCATACATACTAGGGGGGGGGTACAACTGGGGGGTTAATGGTGGAGAAGGATCTGGGGGGGTCAATGATGGAGAAGGATCTGGGGGGGTCAATGGTGGAAAAGGATCTGGGGTGGTCAATGCTGGAAAAGGGTCAATAGTGGATAAGGATCTGGGGTGGTCAATGATGGAGAAAGATCTGGGGGGTCAATGATGGAGAAAGATCTGTGGGGTCAATGATGGAGAAGGATCTGGGGGGGCAATGGTGGAGAAGGATCTGGGGGGGTCGATGGTGGAAAAGGATCTGGGGGGGTCAAATAGTGGATAAGGATCTGGGGTGGTCAATGATGGAGAAAGATCTGGGGGGTCAATGATGGAGAAAGATCTGTAGGGTCAATGATGGAGAAGGATCTGGGGGGACAATGGTGGAGAAGGATCTGGGGGGGGCAATGGTGGAGAAGGATCTGGGGGTTCTGGTAGATCACAAGTTTAATAATGGCAACAATGCCAAGCTGCAGGTTCTGAAGAGAGCAAAATACTCTCATGTATTAGGAGAGGTATAGACTCCAGAGAGAGAGATATCATCCCCCCCCCCCCCGGTACAAATTATCATTGTAACACCTCATCTGGACTATGTAGTTCAGTTTTGGGCACCAATTCACAAAAAGAACATTGGGGAACTGGAGAAAAGTACAGAGAAGGGCAACCAAAATACTGATACGAGGCATGGAGGAGATCGGCTATGAGGAAAGATTAGAGGAACTGAATGTATTCTCTACTGAGAAGAGGAGATTAAGGGGGGATATGATCTCCATGTATAATACATAAGGGGGGATATGATCTCCATGTATAATACATAAGGGGGATATGATCTCCATGTATAATACATAAGGGGGGATATGATCTCCATGTATAATACATAATACATAATACATAAGGGGGATATGATCTCCATGTATATAATACATAAGGGGGGATATGATCTCCATGTATAATACATAAGGGGGGATATATGATAATATACATAAGGGGGGGATATCCATGTATAATACATAAGGGGGGATATGATCTCCATGTATAATACATAAGGGGGGGATATGATCTCCATGTATAATACATAAGGGGGGATATGATCTCCATGTATAATACATAAGGGGGGGATATGATCTCCATGTATAATACATAAGGGGGGGGCTGATCTCCATGTATAATACATAAGGGGGGATATGATCTCCATGTATAATACATAAGGGGGGGATATGATCTCCATGTATAATACATAAGGGGGGATATGATCTCCATGTATAATACATAAGGGGGGATATGATCTCCATGTATAATACATAAGGGGGGATATGATCTCCATGTATAATACATAAGGGGGGGGATATGATCTCCATGTATAATACATAAGGGGGGATATGATCTACCATGTATAATACATAAGGGGGGATATGATCTCCATGTATAATACATAAGGGGGGGGATATGATCTCCATGTATAATACATAAGGGGGGATATGATCCATGTATAATACATAAGGGGGGATATGATCTCCATGTATAATACATAAGGGGGGATATGATCTCCATGTATAATACATAAGGGGGGATATGATCTCCATGTATAATACATAAGGGGGGGGATATGATCTCCATGTATAATACATAAGGGGGGATATGATCTCCATGTATAATACATAAGGGGGGGGGGATATGATCTCCATGTATAATACATAAGGGGGGATATGATCTCCATGTATAATACATAAGGGGGGGATATGATCTCCATGTATAATACATAAAGGGGGGATATGATCTCCATGTATAATACATAAGGGGGGATATGATCTCCATGTATAATACATAAGGGGGGATATGATCTCCATGTATAACACATAAGGGGGGGATATGATCTCCATGTTATAACACATAAGGGGGGATATGATCTCCATGTATAACACATAAGGGGGGGGGATATGATCTCCATGTATAATACACATAAGGGGGGGGATTATGATCTCCATGTATAATACATAAGGGGGGGGATATGATCTCCATGTATAATACATAAGGGGGGGGGATATGATCTCCATGTATAATACATAAGGGGGGATATGATCTCCATGTATAATACATAAGGGGGGGATATGATCTCCATGTATAATACATAAGGGGGGATATGATCACCATGTATAATACATAAGGGGGGGATATGATCTCCATGTATAATACATAAGGGGGGATATGATCTCCATGTATAATACATAAGGGGGGATATGATCTCCATGTATAATACATAAGGGGGATTGTTCTCCATGTATAATACATAAGGGGGGATATGATCTCCATGTATAATACATAAGGGGGGATATGATCTCCATGTATAATACATAAGGGGGGATATGATCTCCATGTATAATACATAAGGGGGATGGGGGGGGATATGATCTCCATGTATAATACATAAGGGGGGGATACGATCTCCATGTATAATACATAAGGGGGGGGGGGATATGATCTCCATGTATAAATATCAGTGGTCCATATAGTGAACTCAGTGTAGTTATTCCCCCTGAGGTCATCACAGAGGACAAGGGGGCGCTCTTTACATCTGGAGGAAAAGAAATGTAATCTCCAAACACGGAAAGGTTTCTTCACAGTAAGAGCTGTGAGAATGTGGAATAGACTCCCTCCAGAGTTGGTTGTGGCCAGCTCAGTGGATTGCTGTAGGAAAGTCCTGGATCCTTTCTTGGATACACAGAATATAACTGGATATAAACATTTATAGGGAAAGTTGATCCAGGGAATATCCGATTGCCTCTCGGGGGATCAGGAAGGAATCTTTTCCCTGCAGGAGCAGATTGGATCGTGCTTTGCTGGATATTGTGCCTTCCTTTGGATCAACTGTGGGTGTAGGATGATATAACTTTTTTTTTTTTTTTTTTTTGATTGAACTGGATGGACTTTTGTCTTTTTTCAGCCAGACTAACTATGTAACTATGTAACCCTTTCTGCTACTAGACTGACAAGATCAATATCCCAGGAGTGATGCTGCCCTCTGATTACAAAGTGTTTTCCTTTCATTCCTTTGAGCGGTGTAATATTTGGTCGCACACCCCTTGGAAAAAATCACTGAAATCGATGTCCTTCTGTCACCATCGATGAGTTTCTTCCACGTCTCTTCTGGAATTCTGGATCGCTCTTCTTTCACCAACTGGCCATGGCTGTATATACTGTCTGGATTTTGTTCGATAAGATACTTACATTCAAAGGTTATCAGCCACATCTGTGTCCGCCATGTAATCTCATAATCTGATTGATTGAAAGATGATCATCTCCATGAACAGAGCATCTAAGTGCTGCCGATCGATGTAAACGATTGATCTCCTGCCCAGGCGATGCAGTGCAAGGCCCTGTCCCATCTGATACAAATGGGGCTGTTTAGGTTCGTCCTCCTGTTTCATAGATTTGATAAATCTAAAGGAGGGAGACAAAGATCATACATGGCTGATCGATCCCCTTTATGTCCATGTATTCATTCACCCACCTTGTCCCTATCTACTAAAGGGACAGACAACTTCCCGGGTCCTGGTCACACACTGTCCAATCCATGCCTCACCATCCCCCGCTTTTGTATCACAGATGGGTGAGTGCGAATGACGAAACACATCTCTTCCAGCCAGGTTATCTCTCTGGTAATTGCTCTGCCTGCCTGTGTCGGTGTCAGATCTGATGACTGTGTAGCTCTTCCATGCAGATCACTAGACCCGGGATTGTGGGATAGGTAGTCTCTTCACAGGGAGTGTCAGTCCTCACACTGCAGACAGAGGTCATGCATTAGCCTGTGCAGTGCCATGGCGCCTCACAGACAGAAGAATGTCAAGATTTACTCTACTATAGGCTGTGTACAGGGCAATACATGACACCATGAGACTACAGGATCACTGTACAGATTATGAATGACACCATGAGACTACAGGATCAATGTACAGCTTATGAATGACACCATGAGACTACAGGATCAGTACAGGCAATACATGACACCATGAGACTACAGGATCACTGTATTATGAATGACACCATGAGACTACAGGATCAATGTACAGCTTATGAATGACACCATGAGACTACAGGATCAATGTACAGATTATGAATGACACCATGAGACTACAGGATCAATGTACAGATTATGAATGACACCATGAGACTACAGGATCAATGTACAGATTATGAATGACACCACAAGACTAAATGATCCATGTACATCTTATGAATGACACCATGAACTACATGATCATTTTTCATCTTATGAATGACACCACAAGACTACAAGATCAATGTCCATTTTATGAATGACACCATGAGACTACATTATCGATGTTTATCTTATGAATGACACCATGAAACTAAATGATTGATGTACATTTTATGAATGACACCATGAGACTACAAGAGCAATGTACATCTTATGAATGACACCACATGACTAAATGATCAATGTACATCTCGTGAATGACACCACAGGATGACTGATCGATGTTCATCTTATGAATGACACCATGAGAATACATGACCAATGTACATCTTATGAATGACACCACAGGACTGAATGATCGGTGTTCATCTTATCAATGACACCAGGAGAATACATGATCCATGGACATCTAATGCAGGTGAAAAAGGTGCAGATAGGAAGGATTTTAATGTCTTCAAGAAAACTATTCAAAGTTTTGTAACATTTTGTTGCCTTCATTTATTTCCATGTACTGTAATCATAACATCTGAAGCTGAAATCTCCCACAAGTGTTCATTTTATACTTTTAGGCACTTTTGTCTTTATAAATGTATCAATGAAAGCCAAACTCTGAGCGATCGACTCCCGACCCCACAACACACCAAATATACGGGAGCCGCTTTACCTGTCAAAGGATCTGTAATTCTGTCCACCAATCCTGAGATTTACACAGTATCCCCCGTCCTGTAATTGGACAGTATCCCCCGTCCTGCAATTGGACAGTATCCCCCGTCCTGTAATTGGACAGTATCCCCCGTCCTGCGATTGGACAGTATCCCCCGTTCTGTGATTGGACAGTATATCCCATCCTGTGATTGGACAGTATATCCCATCCTTTGATTGGACAGTATCCCTCATTCTGTGATTGGACAGTATCCCTCGTCCTGCGATTGGACAGTATCCCCATCCTGCGATTGGACAGTATATCCCATCCTATGATTGGACAGTATCCCTCATTCTGTGATTGGCAGTATCCCCCGTCCTGTGATTGGACAGTATCCCCCATTCTGTGATTGGACAGTATCCCCCATCCTGTGATTGGACAGTATCCCCCATCCTGTGATTGGACAGTATCCCTCGTTCTGTGATTGGACAGTGAAAGAGCAGATACAGGCTTATGAAGTCATCTCGTGTTTTCGTTTGAAAAAATATTCTGTGAAAAAAAAAAAATAATAATAATAATAACAGGATTGGTATAAATGTTTTACTAGCCTCTCCATGAATGTGGACTTGATTTCTTTAATCTCATTTACATAAATTTTGCACATTGCATGGATTTTTCCAAAATTTATCTCTACACTAATGGTCTGGGACTAAAAAAAAAAAAAGAAAAAAAAGTAAAGTATGGTTGACAAAGGTAAAATATTTTAGTCTTTCTGTGAATGTAAACGTCGGGTTTTTTTAGGCTCATTTTACACATAAATTTTGTAACAAATAAAAAGCAATAATGTTTTTTTCCCCCCAAAATCAGTCTCTACAGTGATGGTCTGGGCCAAATTAAAACTTTTAGATTTAAAAAAAAAAGAAATAATATTGACAAATAATTGGTATAAAATGTTTCTTGTGTAGTTTCCATGAACGTGAACCTTCAGTCTCATTTTGTACATAAATTTTGCAAATGAGAAACAATATTGTTTTTTTTTTTTACATAATGAATCTTTACAATGATGGTCTGGGACTAATAGAATGTGTATAAAAAAATAATAATGACAAAGGATCAGTATAAATATTTTACCACCTTTAGGCTTTTATAGCCTTTTTAGGAGTGCGGACTAATTTTATACATAAATTTTGCAAATGAGAGACAGTATCTGGATTTTTCCAAAATTAATCTCTACATTAATGGTTTGGGATTAAAAAAAATGAAATATTGTTGACAGAGATAAAATATTTTAGCCTTTCTGTGAATTGGGAACATCACTTTTTTTTCTCATTTTACACACACATTTTGTAACAAGTAAGAAAGAATGTTTGTTTTTTTTCCCCCCAAAATCAGTCTCTACAGTGATGTCTGGGACAAATCAAAACTTCTAAATTTCCAAAAAAATGTAATAATAATGAAAAAGAATTTGTACAAAATGTTTTACCACCCTAGGCTTGGCTTGTGTAGCCTTTCCATGAACGTGAACCTTCACTCTCATTTTGTACATCAATTTTGCAAATGAGAAACAATATTGTTTTTTTTTCCAAAATTAACCTTTACAATGATGGTCTGGGACTAATAAAATGTGTATAAAAAAATAATAATGACAAAGGATCAGTATAAATATTTTACCACCTTTAGGCTTTTATAGCCTTTTTTGGAGTGCAGGCTAATTTTATACATAAATTTTGCAAATGAGAGACAGTATCTGGATTTTCCCAAAATTAATTTCTACACTAATGATCTGGGACTAAAAAAAAAATACTGAAATATTGTTAAGAGGTCAAATATTTTAGCCTTTCTGTGAATGGGAACTTCACTTTTTTTTGTCTCATTTATACATAAATTTTGTAACAAATAAGAAACAATAATGTTTTTTTGCCCCCAAAATCTGTCTCTACAGTGATGGGGGGTGTTACTGGAATGTTACGAAGGGTTACAATATATCCAAATGCAAATTAATTTTGGATACAGTGTTGGGGTTAGTCCCCCCCCCTTGGGTTTTGTGTCCTTGGTGCGGAGACTCCCCCTCATTATGGGGTGTATTTATAGAACATCCTCTCTTTGGGGGCGCCTTGAGATGAAGTTCATTGAATTATTGGAATGGGAAAGAATAACTTGTGAAATGTATAGTACCGGCCAATTCTATTGAATATATATATATATATATGTGTGTGTGTATGTATATATATATATATACAGGTGAAACTCGAAAAATGAGAATATGGTGCAAAAGTTGATTGATTTCAGTGCAGCAACTTAAAAGGTGAAACTAATATATGAGACTCATTCCATGCAAAGCAAGATAGTTCAAGCCGTGATTTGTCATCATTGTGATGATTATGGCTTACAGCTCATGAAAACCCCAAATCCACAATCTCAGAAAATGAGAATATTCCATGCAATCAATAAAACACGGATTGTACATAGAACAATATCGGACCTCTGAAAAGTAGAAGCTGCATATGTACTCAGTACTTGGTTGGGCCCCTTTTGCAGCAATTACTGCCTCAATGCGGCGTGGCATGGAAGCTATCAGCCTGTGGCACTGCTGAGGTGTTATGGAAGACCAGGATGCTTCAATAGCGGCCTTCAGCTCTTCTGCATTGTTCGGTCTCATGTCTCTCATCTTTCTCTTGGCAATGCCCCATAGATTCTCTATGGGGTTCAGGTCAGGTGAGTTTGCTGGCCAATCAAGCACAGTAATCCCACGGTCATTGAACCAGGTTTTAGTGCTTTTGGCAGTGTGGGGCGGAGCCAAGTCCTGCTGGAAAATGAAGTCAGCATCCCCATAAAGCTGGTCTGTGGAAGGAAGCATGAAGTGCTCCAAAATCTCCTGGTAGACGGCTGCGTTGACCCTGGACTTAATGAAGCACAGTGGGCCAACACCAGCAGATGACATGGCTCCCCAAATCAACACAGACTGTGGAAACTTCACACTGGACTTCAAGCATCTTTCAGTGTGTGCCTCTCCATTCTTCCTCCATACTCGGGGTCCTTGGGCCTCTCCATTTTTCCTCCATACTCGGGGTCCTTGGGCCTCTCCATTCTTCCTCCATACTCGGGGTCCTTGGGCCTCTCCATTCTTCCTCCATACTCGGGGTCCTTGGGCCTCTCCATTCTTCCTCCATACTCGGGGTCCTTGGGCCTCTCCATTCTTCCTCCATACTCGGGGTCCTTGTGCCTCTCCATTCTTCCTCCATACTCGGGGTCCTTGTGCCTCTCCATTCTTCTTCCATACTCGGGGTCCTTGTGCCTCTCCATTCTTCCTCCATACTCGGGGTCCTTGGGCCTCTCCATTCTTCCTCCATACTCGGGGTCCTTGGGCCTCTCCATTCTTCCTCCATACTCGGGGTCCTTGTGCCTCTCCATTCTTCCTCCATACTCGGGGTCCTTGGGCCTCTCCATTCTTCCTCCAAACTTGGGGTCCTTGGGCCTCTCCATTCTTCCTCCATACTCGGGGTCCTTGGTCCTCTCCATTCTTCCTCCATACTCGGGGTCCTTGTGCCTCTCCATTCTTCCTCCATACTCGGGGTCCTTGGTTTCCAAATGAGATGCAAAAGTTGTCTCATCAGAAAAGAGGACTTTGGACCACTGAGCACCAGACCAGGTCTGTTTTTCTTAGCCCAGGTAAGACGCTTCTGACGTTGTTTGTTGTTCAGGAGCGGCTTGACAAGAGGAATACGACATTTGAAGCCCATGTCCAGGATCCATCTGTGTGTGGTGGCTCTTGATGCACTGACTCCAGCCTCAGTCCACTCCTTGTGAAAGTCCCCAACACTTTTGAATGGCCTTTTCCTGACAATTCTCTCCAGGCTGCGGTCATCCCTGCTGCTTGTGCACCTTTTTCTTCCACTCTTTTCCCTTCCACATAACTTTCTATTAATGTGCTTTGATACAGCACTTTGGGAACATCCAACTTCTTCTGCAATTCCCTTTTGAGGCTTTCCCTCCTTATGGAGGGTGTCAGTGATGGTGTCAGGTCAGCAGTCTTTCCCATGATTGTGATTCCTACTGAACCAGACTGAGAGACCATTTAAAGGATCAGGAACCCTTTGCAGGTGTTATGGCTGAATGAGCTGATTAGAGTGGGACACTTTGAGCCGAGATTATTCCACCTTTTCACAATATTCTCATTTTCTGAGATTGTGGATTTGGGGTTTTCTTGAGCTGTAAGCCATAATCATCACAATGATGACAAATCACGGCTGGAACTATCTTGCTTTGCATGTAATGAGTCTCATATATTAGTTTCACCTTTTAAGTTGCTGCACTGAAATAAATGAATGAATGCACCAGATTCTAATTTTTTGAGTTTCCCCTGTATATATATATATATATATATATATACACACAGGGTGATTGAAAAGTAACCTTATTTTAAAAATCTTATATTTACTTTTTAATCATTATTTTTACAAAAAATGAATATGAGAAGAACACACATAATATGGAGTTTTATTTAGTATTCGAGCTTCTGAAGCCGCTTGGGAATCGCATCAACTGATCTTCGCAGGAACTCTTGTGGCACAAATAACTTCTCGTAGTCGCCCTTCAAGTTCTTCTAAAGTCTTTGGTTTCGTAGAGTAAACTTGTTCCTTCAACAAACCCCAAAGAAAAAAGTCACAGGGTGTTAAATCAGGACTTGTGGCCGGCCACTCATGCGGACCACGTCGACCCAACCATCTCCCGGGAAAATGTTCCTTCAGCCATTCACGATCAATAATGCTGCCCCAAACTACCTCACAGACCTGATACCCAAATACCTCCCTACCCGTAATCTTTCCTCCTCACAAGACCTCCTACTTTCTAGCTCCCTGGTCTCCACCTCCCACACCCGACTGCAGGACTTCTCCAGGACTTCCCCCATCATCTGGAACTCACTACCCCAATCCATCAGACTGTCACCTTCCCTCCTCACCTTTAGGCGCACCCCTGAAAACCCACCTCTTCAGGAAAGCCTACACCACCCTCACCTAACAGCTGATCTCCTACCACTCCATCCCCCACAGCCACTTCCTCCTGTACCTCTATCCCCTCCCTCCTAGATTGTAAGCTCGAAAGAGCAGGGCCCTTGACCCCCTCGTGTTTTGTTTTGTTACTGTCTTGTCTCATTTTCTGTCCCCCACTATAATGCACAGCGCTGAGCAAACCTTTTAGCGCCATATAAATACTGTATAATAATAATAATAATAATAGCCCACATGTGGAGGACACCATCTTGCAGAAAAATCAAGTCTTCAATGTTCTCCCAGGTATTGACAACTGGCCAGATTTCATCTTGCAGGATAGCGAGATACCTTTCGGCATTCATGATGTCGCAGATTTAATTGTCATAGATTAAGGAAAATACATTAAAGAACTGAGAAAAAAGTAACTTCATATAAAAATTGTATAAATAGTTTAAAATAAGGAGTTACTTTCCAATCACCCGGTACATCCCGACTGTATTTATTGAAATATATTTTGAATACCGAATACGGCCAAAATCGTGGCATATAAAATACATGGCGATATATTTGGGAAGAATATTTTTAAAATATATTTTCCTTCCGTGTGGGAAGGTCCGCCTCCTTCATTCATAGAGCATTTTCATTGAAGGAAGCTACAGTACAGTTCCTGTGAATAGAGGAGGGGGGCAGGAACGGCACATTAACCCCCCGAAGATTACCGCTCAAGGTTTTTGGATCTGCGTGCATTCTATGCATGAAGGTAAAAAACCTTCTGTGTGCTGCATCCCCCCCACATCCCCCCAGCCCCCCTCCCCACAATACTTACCTGAGCCCCATCGCGATCCAGCAATGTGCACAAGAACCTCCTCGGCCGTCCCAGGTCTCTGCCACCTCATTGGCTACCGATCACAGCCGCGAGCCAATGAGATGGAGGGCGGGGCCAATCCGCGGCTCCATGTGTGAATGAACACACAGAGCAGCAGCCCAGGAGTGCGCCTGCATGGGTGGCTCCTCCTTCCTGTTGGGTGCCCCCATAGCAAGAAGCTCGCTATGGGGGCACCCGACAGGAAGGAGGAGCCAGGAGCGCTGGTGGAGGACCTGAGAAGAGGATGATCGGGGCTTCTCTCTGCACACAGCAGGTAAGTATAGACATGTTTGTTATTTAAAAAAAAATAAAAATGAACCTTTAGGATCACTTTATTCTAAGAGAGCAGCCATCGGCACAAGGGGCCCCCCCTCACTGAAGTTCCATCCCTTGTGCTGATTAACAGAAAATAAAATCAACCACCATAGTTTTCCTTTGCTAAAGGCAAATAACCCGAGCACTTTGCATGTGCACCGGAGCTTAGCAAATGACAGGAAGCTCCGCTGGCTTCCATCATCCAATCATCTGCAACAATCTCATTTTTTTTTTATTTTCCCTGCATGTGATTAGGTATCCTTTGCAAAGTGAAGCTTCCCCTCATTTACTAAGCACTGGAAAAACTCCACTTTGCAAAGTACACACGGTCTATTTGCCTTTAGTAACTCCACCCCATTGTCTTTAGCAAAGGAAACTAAGGGGGTAGATTTTATTAAAGACTATGGGGTGGAGTTACTAAAGGCAAATAGACGGTGTACTTTGCAAACTGCAGTTTCTCCAGAGCTTAGTGAATGAGGGGAAGCTTCACTTTGCAAAGAATACCCAATCACATGCAGGGAAAATTAAAAAAAAAAAAGATTTTTGCAGATGATTGGATGATGGAAGCCAGTAGAGCTTCCTGTCATTTGCTAAGCTCCGGTGCACATGCAAAGTACTCGGGCTAATTGCCTTTAATAAAATCTACCCCCATAGTTTCCTTTGCTAAAGACTAAGGGGTAGACTTACTAAAGGCAAATAGACGGTGTACTTTGCAAAGTGCAGTTTCTCCAGAGCTTAGTGAATGAGCGGAAGCTTCACTTTGCAAAGGATACCCAATCACATGCAGGGGAAATTGAAAAAAAAAAGAGATTTTTGCAGATAATTGGATGATGGAAGCCAGCAGAGCTTCCTGTCATTTGCTAAGCTCCGGTGCACATGCAAAGTGCTCGGGTTATTTGCCCCATAGTTTCCTTTGCTAAAGGCAAATAACCCGAGCACTTGGCATGTGCACCGGAGCTTAGCAAATGACAGGAAGCTCTGCTGGCTTCCATCATCCAATCATCTGCAAAAATCTTTTTTTTTTTTTTCAGTTTTCCTCGCATGTGATTGGGTATCCTTTGCAAAGTGAAGCTTCACCTCATTTACTAAGCTCTGGAAAAACTCCACTTTGCAAAGTACACAATCTATTTGCCTTTAGTAACTCCACCCCATAGTCTTTAGCAAAGGAAACTAAGGGGGTAGATTTTATTAAAGGCAAATAGCCCGAGTACTTTGCATGTGCACCGGAGCTTAGCAAATGACAGGAAGCTCCGCTGGCTTCCATTATCCAATCATCTGCAAAAATCTATTTTTCTTTTCAATTTTCCCTGCATGTGATTGGGTATCCTTTGCAAAGTGAAGCTTCCCCTCACTTACTAAGCTCTGGAGCTACTACCCTTGCAGAGTGCAACTGCCCTTGCGAAGTGTACGGTCTATTTGCCTTTAGTACATCCACCCCATAGTCTGCATGTGCAACGGTGCGCATGTGTATTTGGCGTGTAGGGCAACCCATTCATCTCTTGTGTCCAAAAATCACACAAAATGAGTGCATGGCCGTTTTTCCTAAATTGTGCCGCACCAGAACGCATGTACTTTGGTGCGTTGGGGTGCCATTAGGAATTAATTTAGTAAAGGCAAATAGCCCGAGCACTTTGCATGTTCCCCGAAGCTTAGCAAATGACAGGAAGCTCTGCTGGCTTCCATCATCCAATCATCTGCAAAGATCTATTTTTTTTTTTTTCAATTTTCCTTGCATGTGATTGGGTATCCTTTGCAAAGTGAAGCTCCCCTCATTTACTTGGAATTATTGGCACCGCCATGCGCCTGCAAATCGACTGCTTTATTTTTTTTTTGTTTGAGCGTTGTGGGAACATGCGCATTTCTGCATTGCACCTGGCAGGATCCAAGGACTTGTCGGGTGAATTATATAAAAAGTTCGATCTCGGGTTCAAATATCTTTTAAGATCTTTATTTTCCTTTTTTTTTTTAAATTTGAAAAATTTCTTTTTTTTTTTAAATCTCTAACCGGTTGTATGATCTCGCCGGCACACTGCGTGGCGGGTCACGCGGAACCTTCTAGTATCTGTTCCCGTGTAATGATGTCGCTATCACGAGCCAACTGCAGATGGGCGATCAATAACCCGGAACCATTTTTGGTCGTTTTCCACCTGTTTGCGCGGCACATGAACTCTGCATGAACCGCGCACACACAACCACGGCGCATCAATAGAGTCGGCTGTATTTGGCATTTCGTTCTCCGACTTCCATTACATTTTATTTTGCATTTACAGAGCACCGCGGAGGCTTTTTAACGTTTCGGTTCATGCATCCGTCTCCAAGGTGCCGTTATAGCAGCAGAAGTCATCGGTTGAGGTTCCACGCGTTCTCGATTCGTCAGCAACAAGCGATAAAAATGAGGCTCAGATCAAAATGGAATGTAAAAAGGGTGCTGGTGGGAGCTTGCCCGGACAGGTCGGTGAAGTACGGTCATGTGACTTCCGCTCGGCATGCACCATACTAGACTCGATGTCTACGCCCTGCCCACCCAACCTCAGACCGGCTCCCCATTCTCACTCACGGAGATCGTATGTATTTTAATGGTGGGGATGTTGTGGTGAGTACGCGCCGGCTCCGTGCCAACGCAACAGCAGGTCCGCAAAATCGACTTGCTGCTCACCCTGGCCGTCGAACAGTTTGTGAAGTCCTTCGGCGCTCCGTAGGGTGAGGACGGGCTGGGGACCGGGAAAAGTACTTCCATTCGCAGACTCCGTCAGACTTGGTGATCTTGTAGAACGTCTCTCCGAACCCACTGGGATCCTCACCACGTCTCGGTGCTCGTCCGGACTGCGGTGCACCGGACTGCTCAGGATGAACCCCGAGGAGTACTTGCTGGAGGCCTGCCTCCGATTTGAGCAGCGGGCGTGCAGAATGTTCTGGAAGGCCTTCCGGAACTCTCGGCTGGAACACGGGTAGATCACGGGATTGATGCAGCTGTTGAAGTATCCCAGCCAGAAGGTGATTTTGAAAATGGTTACTGAAGGTTTGGCTGGAGGGTAAAGGGAGCCTGCAAGAGAAACAAAATCAAGTGAGAGAGATAGAAGAGAGGGGGGAGAGAGAGAGAGAGAGAGGGAGGGGGGACAGGAGATAGAGAGAGAGAGAGAGAGAGAGTAGAGAGAGAGAGAAGAGAGAGGGAGAGAGAGAGGAGAGAGAGAGAAATGGGGGGAGAGAGGGGGGGGAGAGAGAAGAGGGGGGGAGAGAGAAGAGAGAGGGAGGGGGGGACAGGAGAGAGAGAGAGAAGAGAGAGAGAGAGAGAGAGAGAGAAGAGGAGAGGAGAGAGAGAGAGAGGAAGGGAGGAGGAGAAGGGGGGAGAGGAGGAGAAGAGAGAGGAGAGAGAGAGAGAGAGAGAGAGATGGGGGAGAGAGGAGAGAGAGGGGAGGGGGGGGAGAGAGAGAGAGAGGGGGGGGGGGCAGGAGAGAGAGAGAGAGGAGAGGAGAGAGAGAGAAAGAGAGAGAGAGAGAGAGAGGGAGAGAAGAAAAAGGGAAAGGAGAGAAGGGGGAATAGAGAGAGAGGAGAGAGAAGAGAGAGAGAGGGAGTGAGTGAGAGAGAGAGAAAAGAGAGAAAGAGAGAGGGGAGAGGAGGGGAGAGAGATAGAGAGGGTGTAGTAGAGAGAGGGAAAGAGAACGAAGAGAGAGAGAGAGAGAGAGGGGGGGGGGAGAGGGAAGAGAAGGGAGAGAGAGGGGGGAAGAGAGAGAGGGGGGGGGGTGGGAGCGAAGCAGAGGGGGAAGAGAGAGAGGGAAGAGAGAGGGGGGGAAGAGTGAGAGGGAAGAGAGAGAGAGGGAAGAGAGAAAGGGAGAGAGAGGAAGAGAGAGAAGAGAGAGAGGGGAGAGAGAGAGAAGATAGAGAGGGGGGGGGGGGAGGGGGAGAGAAAAAGGGGGCAGGGGAGAGAGAAAAGAGGGAAGAGAGAGGTGGAAGAGAGACAGAGGGAAAAAGAGAGAGCGAGAGGAAGAGAGGGAAGAGAGAGAGAGGGAAGAAGAGAGGAAAGGAGGGGGAGAGAGAGAGAGAGTAGAGAGAGAGAGAGGGAAGAGAGGTAGGGGGGAGAGAGGGTTCAAGAGTGAGGGGAGAGAGAGGGGGGAAGAGAGAAGGAAGAGAGGGGGAGAGGAGAGAGGGAGAAAGAGAATCATATATATACATACACACACACTTATTGACTCTCTCCGCTCTCTCATTGGGGGGGGGGGGGGGGTGGGGAGGGGTGGGGGCCTAGGGCAACACAAAGTCTAAATACCCCACTGCATAAACCATTGCAGAATTTTCCGACCACTATACCCTATGGAGCTCTTTTCATTGCCAGAGTCAATTTTGCACACGTGCAACCAGTTCCTGCCCAGCCAATAGAAAAATTGATGGCGAGCAGGACTTTCGTCAACCCAGGTGGGTGTGTCATATGACATCCTCCCGGATCACTTCCTCACGTGCGAGATCTGTCACCAGCAAATGAACAATCTGTGTACAGGCCCATGCCAGAACCATGTGACCATTGTGACCAATCACAGCAGGTCACGTGACAACTATAAACAATAGATGGCTTTCTTACATACCATCCATTGTATACAATTGTGTTGCTAGCTGTGATTGGTCACAGTAATCACATGGTACAGACTGGGCCAATCACAGCCCATCTGTGCCATGTGATTAGCTGTGGCCAATCCCAGCTAATCACAACAAAAACCACTGAATGAATCGATTTCATTCAGTTAAATGCTTGCCTATGGCTGGGAAATTCACTGCTATAGACAATCATAATGTGTAAGAACAAATATACTGATCACTTCCCCAGAGTAGTACAATGTTCTTTTGGTAGCATTATATTACTCTGGTCAGATCTTTTTGTAAAAGAAAATGTAATAAAAAATACAAAAATAAAAAATTGAAAAAAAAAAAAAATTCAGTGTCCTTGATCACCAGCACACCAATTATACGATGACGCTGTCCTGGCTTTGGTGACAGTGTGTAAAAAAAAAAATAGTGAACATTGTTATTTTTTTCATTTCATTCATTCAAAATTACAACTTTAAAAAACTCGTTGTGCCTCTTATTAAATACCGCAGCATGTATACTTTCCAAAAAGGGGTCCTTGGGGGGGGGGGGGGGGGGTGGGGTTCTACTGTGCTGACATTTGGGGGGATTTGTACTGTCCTATCATTTGGGGGGGATTTGTACCGTCCTGATATTTGGGGGGATTTGTACTGTCCTGACATTTGGGGGGGATTTGTACTGTCCTGACATTTGGGTGGATTTGTCCTGTCCTGACATTTGGGGGTGGGAGGGTGAGGGCATTTGTACTGTCCTGACGTTTTGGGGGGGATTTGTATTGTCCTGACATTTGGGGGGATTTCTACTGTCCTGACATTTGGGGGTGATTTGTACTGTCCTGACATTTGGGGGGGATTTGTACTATCCTGACATTTGGGGGGATTTCTACTGTACTGACATTTGGGGGGATATCTGTACTGTCCTGACATTTGGGGGGATTTCTACTGTCCTGACATTTGGGGGATATCTGTACCGTCCTGACATTTGGGGGGATATCTGTACCGTCCTGACATTTGGGGGATATCTGTACCGTCCTGACATTTGGGGGTATTTGCACTGCCCTAACATTTTTGAGCCTCAAGAAATGAGATTGGCCGTCAGTAGATCAGGAATAATCGATAAATAATATACACTACTTTGTGTTAATGTAGCAGAATACATTTTGGTTTAAGTTTATGAAGAAAGATTATTTATTTGCAAACTTTATAACTGAAAAGAAGAAACACTGTTGTTCAAACATTTCAGTCTTTTTTCATTTATTTGCCAAAACAAAAAAAAAATGCCAGCGGTGATTAAATACCACCAAAAGAAAGCTCTAGTTGTGTGAATTAAATGATAAAATTTTCATATGGGTACAGTGTTGCATGACAGCGCAATTGTCATTCAAAGTGTGACAGCGCTGAAAGCTGAAAATTGGCCTGGGCAGGAAGTGGGTAAACGTGCCCGGTATTGAAGGGGTTAAAAATCATTTTAGGCCTGAAAATAACATAAAACCCCAAACGTTATATATTTTCTGAAAGCAGAGACCATGGAGAACAAAGCAGCGGTAGTTCTGGTTTTTATGTCACACAATATTAGTGCAGCGGGTTATGCAGGGCTTATCAGCGGCAACGCGGTGGGGGGGGGGGATGCAGTGTACCTCCAGCATGTAATGGCAAGGGGTGCTAGGGTGTGATGGACGGTCTATTGGGGCTGGCTGCTAGGGGTCTCTTGTCACTGGGGGATGTGTTGTTGGGAGGATCTACTGCTTGCCTGGGTGTCTATTGTTGCTTGTAGAGGATCTATTGTTGCTGGATTGGGTCTTATGTTGCTGGGGGTCAATTTTTGCTGGGAGGAATCTACTCTTGTGGGAAGGGATCTATTGATGCAGACTGATACGAGATCTGTTGTTGCGGAGGATCTACTGCTTGCCTGGGTGGTTATTGTTGCTTGTAGGTGATCTATTGTTGCTGGCTTGGGTCTTATGTTGCTGGGGGTCAATTCTTGTTGGGAGGAATCTACTCTTGTGGGAAGGAATCTATTGATGAAGGCTGATACGAGATGCTAACAGGGTTCTGTTGTTGCTAACAGGATTCCGCTGTTGCTTGGGTGTGTTTATTGTTGCTGGGGGGACAAATTGTTTTAGAGGGTCTGTTGTTGCAAGGAGGGTCTATTGTTGCTTGGGGATCTATTGTTCCTGGTTGCAGGGAGTCAAATATACTGCCTTCCTTGTTATCAGTAACAAATTCTACAAATTACTTGGCCCGACAAAATGATAATTGGTTTCGTATTTACTAAAAAGGGACGGTAATGAGAGATGGATAGGGGGTGGAACCAAGGGATGGTACTCGGGGGGGTGGGTTGGGGGTGGAACCAAGGGATGGTGCTAGGGGGTGAATTGGGGGTGGAACCAAGGGATGGTCCTTGAGGGTGGGTTGGGGGTGGAACCAAGGGATGGTACTCGGGGGTGGGTTGGGGGTGGAACCAAGGGATGGTGCTAGGGGGTGGGTTGGGGGTGGAACCAAGGGATGGTCCTTGGGGGTGGGTTGGGGGTGGAACCAAGGGATGGTGCTTGGGGGTGGGCTGGGGGTGGAACCAAGGGATGGTGCTCAGGGGTGGGGACTCAGAAGGGGGGAGTACCTATTCTCTAAGAAAAAAAACAGCCCTGGGTTTATGAAATGCAAACTTTCAGAAATAAATACACTAAACTTCAAAATAATAAATGCAAAAGTATTTCCTATCTTTTTGTAAAATATAAAAAGTGAGGTAAGTAGATACTGTCAAGCACCGCCTGGCGGAGTCTCTAGCAATCCACAGCGCGGGGTTCCTCAGGGCGCGGGGTCTAAGACCCAATCTGCTATTCACCAGGGCCCCTGATGGTGGGGGTGGACATGGCGCAGACTGAGACCAGGTCGCGACCCCTGAGTATGTCCGGCAGTGGTAGAGAGCACCGTCAGGGGTGTGCGGGAAATAGAGCCTGACGTGAAGAGGCTGGCAGGCCTGGTAACAGGGACAGATCGGTGCGGGATGGATGGATCGTCAGGGTAGCGTAAGGAGTAGTCAGGCAGGCCGGGTCAGCAACGTGCGGGCAGTGAGGTACCAGAGGAGCAGGCAGAGAATGGTCAGGGTCACAAGCCAGGTTCAGCAACTAATGGGCAGCGCGGTACAGAGGAGCAGGCAGAAGACAATCAGCAGGGTCAGGATCAAATGCAGAGGTTGGCAACAGGAAGCTTCACAGGATCAGAATACAGGAACAGGACAATAAGACCCAACGGCAACTTGTGTCTGTGCAGGGCTGGTTTAAATAGCCCGCCCGGCGCTGACATGTGCGCCTGGGTCCTAGTGCCTGCCAGCGTCGTCATAGGTGACAGGCACGCCTGGGTCCTAGTGCCTGCCAGCGTCGTCATAGGTGACAGGCGCGCCTGGGTCCTAGTGCCCGCCTGCCTGCATGTCTTGTCGGACACCTACGCATGTGCAGACTCGTGCGTCGCGGTGATCCCTGACAGATACCCAACATGTCCAGCCTTATGTAGGCCATACACGGGTCAAATTCCAAATGATTTTTAGTCCGAAAATCGGAAACATCGTTCGCTTGGTAATCCGATGGCACCATCATTGATTTTGAAAATCGGCCGACCGAGTCATAAAGTTCACCCCATATAACAGGCGAAACTTCTGTTCCTTCCAGGTCACGTGCATATTCTTTTTTGGAAAAATGATCGTACGATTTGACCATCATTGAGTCGAAAATCGGTTGTTTTTCATGAATTTTCCAACATGTCCGTTCACTGAAAAGGGGGAGGAACCATGAAAATCGGCCGGTGCCATCGACCTCACTAACAGGGCAAAAATCGGCCGATTATCCCTAGATCTGAATAATCGGTTGAATTTCAACCCATGTATGGCCGGCATTAGTCCTCACGCACACGGGACGGTTTGATAACGCTGGTAAAGTTGGCTGTGTAAAGTCACGTTTTTCAGCTTTATTTTAGTGTTTTTGCATTAGTATTTAGCGGCTTTTGCCGCGTTTACTAGCGCTTTCCTGCGTTCGGGTTTTTTAGCTATTTTTTTTACAGCCAAAAAACGTTGATTACAGTCTACGTGTGTATGGACACACAGGATAACATGCTGGGGAGTTCGAATAATGGGCCTAGAATTCTATTAATGGTCCTAGAATTCTAATAATGGGCCTAGAATTCGAATAATGGGCCTAGAATTCTATAAACGGTCCTAGAATTCGAATAATGGGCCTAGAATTCAAATAATGGGCCTAGAATTCAAATAATGGGCCTAGAATTTTATTAATGGGCCTAGAATTCGAATAATGGGACTAGCATTCAAATAATGGGCCTAGAATTCAACTAATGGGTCTAGAATTCGTATAATGGGCGTAAAATTATTGGTCCCACTCGAGGGTGTGCGCCCATGAACAACATGTGCAGTGCAATTGACGTTTTAATGCATAGGTGCCCCCGACATGCATTTATGCTCATACCTGCATGTATGTGGGGGAGGGGCTAGATATATTTTTTTGGGTGTAACTTTTTTTTTTTCCTGCAGCCATTCAGAAATACTGTGAGAGCTGTGATTGGTCACAGCTTGTCACATGGTACAAGGCTGTTGTGAATGGCCCTGTACCATGTGACCTCTGTGATCATTCACAGATTTCACACATAGTAAGCAATGATGTCAGGAAGTGACATCTTGTTTACTATTATTCATATGATCACTGATTGGCCAATCACAAAAAGGTCCCGTACGGTGATGTTTGTTCTCCGGACACAGCGGGCTCCCAGGGAGCGCGCACAGACATTGGATGCGGGGGGACGTTTAGAAACGTCCACCCGCTTCGGCAGCGCTCCCATCTGGCCGTTTATCTACATGGGCCGGACGGGAAGAGGTTAAGACTTAACATGTTTGGTATCTATTTACTTGACGCAACCCCATCTTTTATATTTTACCAAAAATCAGGTACAATATTGTATTTGTTTGCACTAAAATTCATTATACTGTATTTTTTTTTCCTGAAAATATGCATTTGATAAATAAACTGGGCAAATATCATACAGCATAAAAAAAAAGTGCAACTACCACCATTTTATTCTCCAGGGTTCCTGCCTTCAGAAGATATATACAGTGAAGGAAATGCGTATTTGCTCCCCTGCTGATGTTGAATGTTCGCCCCTCACAAAGAAATGATCGGTCTAACAATGGAATGTTCGGTGTAACACTGAGAGACAGAATACAACAACAAATTCAGCAGAAATGCGTCTAACAAATGATGACTGATCTGCATGTTCATGAGGGAAAGAAGGATTTGATCCCCTATCATTCAGCAGGATTTCTGGCTCCCAGGTGTCTTTCATACAGGTTACACATGATCATTGACAAGATCCTCACGTGTAGTTCTGGGATGATTCCTCCCTGTTCTCATGATCATTGACACTCCACGAGGTGAGATCTTGCATGGTGCACCAGACCTAGGGAGACTGACACTTGTTTTGTGTTTCTTCCATTTGTGAATGATTGCACCAACTGTTGTCACCTTCTCACCAAGCTGCTTGGCCATAGTTTGGTAGCCCAGTCCAGCCTTGTGTAGGTCTACCATCTTGTCCCTGACATCCTTGGACAGCTCTTTGGTCTTTGCCATGGTGGAGAGTTTGGAATCTGATGGTTTGATGGCTCCTGTGGACAGGTGTCTTTTATACAGGTAACACAATGAGATTAGCAGCACTCCCTTTAAGAGACTGCTTCTAATCTCAGCTTGTTACCTGTATGAGAGACACCTGGGAGCCAGAAATCCTGCTGAATGATAGGGGATCAAATCCTTCTTTCCCTCATGAACATGCAGATCAGTCATCATTTGTTAGACGCATTTCTGCTGAATTTGTTGTTGTATTCTGTCTCTCAGTGTTACACCAAACATTCCAATGTTAGACCGATCGTTTCTTTGTGAGGGGCGAACATTCAACATCAGCAGGGGAGCAAATACGCATTTCCTTCACTGTACATGTTTTGGGGTGGGGGGGAGGTTTTTTTTATAGTAATGTCTTGCAAAAAAATGCCAATTTTAACATGTGTGCAAAAAATTAAAGTTTGCCTCGGTAGACAAGTAGTTGAGAAAGACGAGGTTAATTTTTTTTTTGTTAGTATTTTGTGTGCTTTTTTCTATAAACAACGATGTGACCTCTGACCTGAACATTTCCCCGTTCCCTTTCCCCTGATGCTGGAGAAATGACTATTTTGGAGCTGCTTGGCAAGGATGTTACATTCCAAATAGAATTCATGAAACAAGACAATGTAATCAGCAGCCTGGGAGCCCCCATAGTGCAATTCACTGGACGGGCTCGGCGATCGGTAATTGATGGCTCCCCGTATCCGTACAATATCATCTGCCAATTAAACCCCTGCTTAGGGTCGCGTGCATCGCATTACACTCCGTCTTATGGAGTGTCTCATCATTTCGGAGAAATTCGGAGGAATTGGGAACGTAATGGCGTCCTTTGTGGTGCCCACAAAGCAGGATATATGCCACCAGCTGCCTATATCTCTCTATAATGGCGCTCGTTGACGTACCGAGGAATGAGAACTGGCAGCCATGCAAATTTGGGGAAGGAAAGTGTTGTACTATATAATGTTTATTATCCAGCCAAGTACCGTTTAGTAATATTTTATCATATGTAGCCGTCTCCTGCTCAGCGATCCGCCTCCAGAGGGCGATAATACATTTGTTACAACATTCTGTAATTTTGTGGAATGCTGCCAAAGCTTTTAAAACCTGTTTTGTAGAGTAGCGCTACCCACTCAAGAGCCGCTGCATATTTTTGGGCTCCCTTGTCTCCCATTTTCTTCTCGGCACCATGCAGTGGATTTTAGAGGGTTTCATGCTTTTTTTTCCTGAGACTCACAAACTCTCTGGATTGGGATATCCCGGACGAGCCCCCACATGTAGCACTACCCCTTAAGAGCCGTTTGTAACGGAACCGTCCCCAGACTGCACTTGGGTACTTCCGTTATTATACTGCTTCCCCGTCCGAACACCGACCACAGACACCACAGCCGACCATACAAGACTGGACGACACCAATCTTGAAGTAAACCAGGAGGTAGACTAGTTTATTTTAACACAGATACAAGACATATACATTCAATGGAATAACCCCCCCTCCTGCATATGGACACAGGGTGGGGCAATCTACCTTTAGAAACAAGAGACACACCAACAGACAGTCCCATCAGGAGGGAGGGCTGCTAGAGACACCCCCCACCAAGCCAATACACAAACACATACATCCCATAATAGTTTGCTCCCAAGCAAGACACACACTAGAACAATGGGATGCAACCACACGGTATTAAACAATCAACAACCCCCCCACCCCAATATTAGGACAGATCACCCTGTACCCCTAACAGGCACAGGGTGATTTACACATAATAGGAATATGGGGAGCTGAGACAGGGGTCTCTCCACCTCTGCAAAGTGAGCTGGGTTCCATGGGTCCCCCAACCAAAGTGACTCCCGTCACAAGCCCAAAACAGGATACATAGGGCATCATCAGCATGGCTTGCGAGCAAATGGTTAGGCGCAGGTCAAAAAGTTGCCGATGCAAACAATATAATACTTGTGTATTTGACCAATATCTGGCTTCAAGGCCAAGGCTAACTGACACCTTGTATGCAGTTAACAGATGAAAGAGGGGATGAGATGGGTAAAGAAAGAAGTAGAGAAGTGCAGAGGGGGATCAAAAATGGGGGGAGGAGCATCACAGAAGACGGTGGCCCATCAATTTTATGTAAAGGGAATGTCCACTCATAGGTCTAGGAGATGATGGTCAAAGTCTGAGTATTTTTACACCGTTGAGTATTTTTTGGTTCCCTGTCTGTTCTGAGCCTGTTTCGGAAGTGCAGCCCCTGCTGACACCACCGTGATACCTTGACTAGGAGGACTCCCTGGCTTTGAACCATAAAATAAATACACAGTTTAAGGCGAGCAAATATTCTAATTGTATTGAGGAGTATATGAGTGCAAGCACAAGAAGAATGACAATAGATGTGCAAAAAAAAAAACCACTGTAAAACAAAGTAATAAAGCACACTATCACTTTAAGCAAATCCAAATGTCCTGCAGGATCAGAATATAAACATCAGTTCCAGCTTATGAGATATCTCTTCCCAAGTGAGCAGAAGTGGACTATCAAGATGTCAGACTAACTCACTTTTGGGTTCTCAACAGCTGGTAACTGGGTTTAACTCTGGAGATAAATACATTTGTTATAAGCAGTAATGTCCCCTTTTGTATCTGATTAAAGAATGGTTAAAAATCTTCTACGCACTTGCTGGGGCCCTAGTTGGTACACATTAAGGTTAAGATCCCTTTTTGTGTAAGAGCAAACCTGACTAGGAGGACTCCCCGGCTTTGAACCATAAAATAAATACACAGTTTAAGGCGAGCAAATGTTCTAATTGTATTGAGCTCAGAGTATGAATAGTGCAAGCACAACAAGAATGACAGTAGATGTGCAAAAAAAAAAAAACACTCTAAAAGGTTTAACAAAGTAATAAAGCGCAGTATCACTTTAAGCAAACCCAAATGTCCTGCAGGATCAGAATATAAACAGCAGTTCCAGTTTGTGAGAATACGGCCAAAATTGTAGCATTTCTAATATATGTCAATATATTTGGGAAGGATATTTTTAAAATATATTTCAAATATATTTTTCTTCCATGTGGGTAAATGTATCTTTCCTGGAGGCGGTAGAGGCTGGTTCAGGCTCTCAGTGTAATGCTGAAAGGCTGAGCCAGCTGTCATCTGGGTGGATCCCGATATTACTGTTGGGATACATCCAGAGACTGCAGCAGTTCTATGATCTCCATGACTGGTTTTGGGTCATAGGAGTGCAAGTGTACTCCTGTGGCCCACATGAGAAGTAGCAATTGTAGTAAAGCGGTTCCCACTGACCAGTGAGATAAGTACAAAAGCAGGTCAACCTGGTGGATAATGCGGGCTCACCTGAGGGCGGGGTCTAAGCACTCACCAGTATTCACCAAAGCTCCTCGTGGTGGGGATGGGTTTTGCTGCGTGTTAGTACCAGGTCGCAGTCCTCAGGATCGCCCCACCAGGAGGTGAGCAAGCTGGGGCCCAGAAGAAGATATACCAGATCGGGATCAAGCAGAAGTGTAGTCAAGGAGATAGAGACAGGTACAGGTACACGAAGGAGCAAGATATCAGCTAGACAGAGTACAATAATCTGGCAAACAGGTAATGCACTCATGACTTAAATAGGAAGTTCACGGCGAGGGGGGGGGGGGGAGCAAGGAGTTCAAGGTTCATCAGAAACAAGAGACAAGGAAAGAAAGTTCAAAGGATCAGGAGCTAGCCAAAATCTCAGGTGGCTCATCAAGAAGAGCCACTGCTGGACGCAACAGCACAACCCTAAACACAGCACTAAATGGCAGAGGAACTGGAAATTTCACTTTAATTTAAGGATCGTTCCATTTTGTGTAACTTTAGTTAATTTTTAAATACTGTGTGCCAATTAAGCAATTTAAGCAGGTTAAGAACAACGTCCGGTATGAATTAGGAAGAGAGAAGAGTGAATGGGAACAGGGAATGGAGTGTAGCCCCTCAGATAACCTTCAGGGTGACGAAGAGTGGAAAGTAAAAGGAAAGAGGAGCAGACACTCCAGGTGTCAGAGCCTGGGACCGAACCTGAGGCTTCTGCGGTGAGTGGTAATGTTTCTTCTTGCTGAGCCACCTGGAATGCTGGACAGCTCCCTTGACAATCATTTGGATGATCCTACCTTGACCTTGTACCATGAACCTTGAACCCCTTGCTCCTCCCATGAACTTCCTGATATAAGCCATATCTCTGCACTTCCTGTTTGCCAGATTGTGCTCTCCAGCCTGTATCTTGCTCCTTGTCATCTCTGTAATTATCCATATTTTGCTACCACTCATTATTGACCCTTGGCTTGTTCTCAACCACTTCTGCCTGATCCCAACCTGCGACTGTTCATTACCAACCTTGACTTGTTTACTGACCACGTTTCTTTTTGATCCTTACCTGCTTATACGCTACTGGACCTCTGCTTGCTCATCTCCTGGTGGGGTGATCCTGAGGACCATGACCTGGTGCTAACACACAGCAAAGTCCATCTCCACCATCAGGAGCTCTGGTGAACACTGGTTGGTACTTACACTCTGCACCTCGGGTGATCCCACTCCTCCACTACAGTGACCTGCCCATATACCTATCCTGCTGGTTTCAGGTGAGCCTTTCCACTGCTATAGCAGGTCTTGAAGCCTGACCCCTGATTGTGACACTGGGAGAGGAGTGGGTGGTGGATGGTAAACAAGGTTCTGTTGGAAGGGTGGACTTGTGGCTGCATAGTTTGCCCTTCTAAGTAGCAGGGTCCCTATATTAGGGCACACTGTGTAACAGAAGCTTCCTAGGGAATGGGCCTAGACCACAGTGTGAAAGAAACAACAACATATCCTTAGCACCAAATTCTATAGCTGTCAGGGCCTGGACTTGAACCTGGACCCCCTACTGTGTCTGGCAGTAAGTCTTCTCACTGAGCTACCTGGGATGCTGGACAACACTCTGCCTGATCTATTGGACAATCCTGCCTTGTGCCTTGTTTTCTGCTGAACCTTGAACTCCTTGCTCCTCCCATGAACTTCCTGATTTAAGGCATGTCTCTGCGCTTCCTGTTTGCCAGCTTATTATGCCTTCTCCAGCCAGTGTCTCGCTTTGTCTCTCCTGCTGCCGTCCATACCTTCGCTACCGACCTTTGGCTTGTTCCTTCACTACGATTCTGCCTCATCTCAACCTGCTACCGCTTGTTACCGACCCTTGGCTTGTTTACGGACTACGCTTCTGCTAGATCCCTACCTGCCATATCTTCTACTGGGCCCCGGCTTGCTCACCTCCTGGTGGGGTGATCCTGAGAACTGCGACCTGGTACTAACACGCAGCAAAATCCATCTCCTCCATCAGGAGCTCTGGTGAAAACCGGTTAGTGCTTAGACCCCGCACCTCAAGTGAGCCTGCCTCATCTCCAGGGTGACCTGCTTGTTTACCTATCCTGTTGGTTGGTCTGTTGCTATAGCTACTGGTATCTGAACCTGACCTTTGACCGTGACAACAGCCTTCAAATTGCCTGGCAGCTGCTTACAACGCCTGGAGTAGTGACCACAAAAGGCAAGCAACAGCGCTTGAAGGCATATTGAAAAGAGCGATGGAATATCTTGCCGTTCATGAGAGAACCATCCAGTTGAAGAACACAATGACCGAGAGCCGATGAAATTCCTTCTCCCTGCAATGGAGCGTATCTTGGACCCTGGGTGCCACCGTGTACTGGAAGTAACGCATTCTGGTCCTGGGGAAACAGGAAGCTAGCCACAGAAAGCCAGGTTGGACCGCAAACAATTCGGGTTTCTAGGACAAGGCACTGTCAAGGAATTGAAAAAGTGCATGCGCACGAAGCGCGTTGGAACACAGGGCCCGAGATGCACTCCATTGCAGGGAGAAGGCATTTTATCGGCTCTCGATCATTGTGTTCTTCAACTGGATGGTTCTCTCATGAACGGCAAATACTCCATCGCTCTTTTAAATATGCCTTTGAGCGCTGTTGCTGCCTTGGATTGCCAAGGGATTTGCCACCAAGTACTAAGTCATGTTTTGTGAAGGGGATCAAATCCTTCTTTCCCTCATGAACATGCAGATCAGTCATCATTTGTTAGACGCATTTCTGAATTTGTTGTTGTATTCTGTCTCTCAGTGTTACACCGAACATTCCATTGTTAGACCGATCATTTCTTTGTGAGGGGCAAACATTCAGCATCAGCAGGGGAGCAAATACACATTTCCTTCACTGTAGCAGTTGGAGGACATTCTTCTCCTTAAGCAGGTAGAGAACTTGAACATTCTAGAGCCCCCACAGTTGAAGACCATAGGGTTCCTTTCTGGCTAATACTTCACAGCTGGAGACCATAAAGCAAAGTTCTTTGGCACATAATAGTGGACATTCTGGGCCCTCACAGCTGGAGACCACAAGGTGATTCTTTAACAGCTGGGGACCATAAGGCAAATCTCCTTGGCATAACTGTGATAACACTCCTTATTACTGGTAGAATACTAGGCAATCTAGGGCCACAAAGCTGAAGGCCATGAGGCAAGTCTTTTGGACATTTTGGGTACCTTATACCAAGCACAGAAATTGGTAGCCAGTGCAGATTCCCAACACACAGTTTCTAAGATCCACTTAGGGTGTCTACTCACAAGTGGAAGAACAAGTGCCGCTCTGATGAACTCTTCGTGTATTACCCCTTGGTTGCCGGTCCAACTTGTGATTGCGATAATCCAAATATTCAACAGGTAGAGGTAGACTGCACTCCAATAGCCAGAGAAATCCAAACTTTGTGTAAAATCATGCACAAAAACATCACAGTTGCTATGCTAGTATCTGATATAAAGGGGGCACTCTGAAGGCACCAAGGGGTACTCTGGAGGAATAAAGGGGGCACTCTGGAAGAGAATGTAAGTACTTCCAGAGTGCCCCCTTATATCCTTTAGAGTGCTGTTTACATCCTCCAGAGCTCCCCCTTACATCCTCCAGAGCGCCCCCTTACATCTTCCCCCCAGAGCGCCCCCTTACATCCTCCAGAGCGCCCCCTTACATCCTCCAGAGCGCCCCCTTATATCCCCTTACATCAGAGCGTCCAGCCCCCTTACCATCCTCCAGCAGAGCGCCTCCTTACATCCTCCAGCCCCCCTTACATCCTCCAAAAAGCCCCCTAGATATAGGTCAGTGGCGGAACCTATCAGGGTTGCAACTGCAACTGGCCCAGGCGTTCTGCCACCATGTGGGAGCCCCAAGTTGGCAGGAAGGAAGGGGACACACTGTAGAACATGAGAAAGGGCCCTGGGATGGGGGTCAGGGGCGCCCTTTATGGTTTCTTGCACAGGGGCCCTTAATGTTCTAGTTACTCCTCAGGCTCCCAGGCTCCGGTTTCCCATTGATGAGTAACATTTAGTTTTTCTACATTTTAGCTCGGCGTTCCTCCAGATTTTGCCTATTTCTGAAGGTCGCCGAGACTGATAAAAGGTTGAGAGATCTACAGGATTTGCAATCAAAAGTTAAAATTTTCTCTAAAATGACCGAGGACGGGGGCTGGGGGGGCACGCTGCTACTTCTTGTCTGATTGACTGCAGTGATGACAGAAGATTCGAATCTTTAAATAGATCAGGAGACCGGGAGCTGAACTCCAATTTGTTGAAGAACGTCTGCTGAGTAATTGTGGGTGTGAAGAGTGAGCGGAGCGCGGTTACAATCAGCGCAGCCTCTCACTCATTCAGTGACAACTTTGGAACATTTCCCTGAATCCAGAAAAGATGTAAAACTTAAAGTCACCAATAACCAGGACGGGCTGATGGGAGGAGTACGGAGCAGACTATACTGCAGATCTTTCACCCCTTGTCTACCGGGACATGTTTGTTTGTTTTTCCCACACATTAAAATCTGCATTTTTTTTTTCTGCTAGAAAATTACTTTTAACCTCTAAATAATGATACATTGTCTGAGATCAGAGACCCTGTAGAATAAAATGGTGGTATTTTTTATTGTCTTTATTTGCTTTTTTTACATGCACCTTTCACACAATTGTTTTCTATTATTTTTATGTATTTTTTTTTTACACTTTACGTTTTTTTTAACACTAAATAGACCTGCGTGCGTTTGTGTGTATGTGCGCAGGGGGTGGCAGGTTGCTTTTAAAATTTTTTAAATTATTTGTATTTACTTAATTAAAAAAAAAAAAAATTTACACTTACAGTTGTATTCAAAATAATAGCAGTGTGATGAAAAAAGTGAATAAAGCTGAAAATCCTTCTAATAGCTTTTATTTCCATCCACACAAATGCATTGGGAACACGACACATTCTATTCCAAATCACAACATGAAGAAAATACATCAAATTTGTGTTGTTCCTCTAAAAAAATGGAAGAAAAGTGAATATTAGACAGTTCAAAAAAATGGCCGTGTTTGTATTCTTCTTTCCAAACTCCAACATTCACTATATAAACTGAGAAATGTTTGAAGATTTTGCTTTCCTTTGAATGGCTTCATGAATATTTGGTTGTAGTCGCACTGTTTCTGAGAACTGCTGTACATCTGTGTTGCATGGAGTCCCCCAACTTCTGGCCCCTGTGATCAGGTATTCCAGCCCAGGATGATTGGACCACATTCCACAGTTCTCTCTATTTCATGGTTTTGCCTCAGAAACGGCATTTTTGATGTCACCCCCACAAGTTTTCTATTGGATGAAGATCCGGGGATTGGGCTGGCCACTCCATAACGTCCATCTTGTTGGTCTGGAACCAAGATATTGCACGTTTACTGGTGTGTTTGGGGTCGTTGTCTTGTTGGAACCCCCATTTCAAGGGCATTTCCTCTTCAGCATAAGGCAGCATGACCTCTTCAAGTATTCTGATGGATTCAAACTGATCCATGATCCCTGGTATGCGATAAATAGGCCCAACACCGTAGTATGAGAAACATCCCCATATCATGATGCTTGCACCACCATGCTTCACGGTCTTCACAGTGTACTGTGGCTTGAATTCAGTGTTTGGGGGTCGTCTGACAAACTGTCTCCGCCCACTAGACCCAAAAAGAACAATCTTACTTTCATCAGTCCACAAAATGTTGCGCCATTTCTCTTTAGACCAGTCAATGTGCTCTTTGGCAGATTGTAACCTCTTCAGCACATGTCTTTTTCCCAACAGTGGGACTTTGCGGGGACTTCTTGCAGATAGCTTGGCTTCACATCGGCGTATTCTAATTGTAACAGTCCTCACAGGGAACTTTACACCTTCTTTCATCTTCCTGGAGCTGATTGTTGGCTGAGTCCTCACAGGGAACGTCACACCCTTCTTTCATCTTCCTGGAGCTGATTGTTGGCTGAGTCCGCGCCATTTTGGCTATTCTTCTATCCATTCCAATGGTAGTTTTTCGCTTTCTTCCACGTCTTTCAGGTTTTGGTTGCCATTTTAAAGCATTTGCCATCATTTTAGCTGAGCAGCCGATCATTTTCTGCACTTCTTTATATGTTTTTCCCCTCCAATCAACTTTTTAATCAAGGTACGCTGTTCTTCTGAACAATGTCTGGAACAACCCATTTTCCTCAGAATTTCAGAGAGAAATGCACTGTAACCGGCATGTACAACATTTGCTGCCTTCCTTCCTTAAATAAGGGCAATAATTGCCACCTGTTTTCCAAAGAATGAATGACCTCACTAATAGAACTCCACACTGCTATTATTTTGAACACGCCCCTCAATGAGTGATTCAATGACACAGAATCAGCAGCATGCATGTCATAACTGTTGGGTCTGTTGGATTTCTATGACTCTACTACACCTGCTAGGAAATTATTTGCCATGTAGAAATATCATTTCTACCAAAAACAGAGATTGATCCGGTTAGTGATGTCTGACTGCTGTTATTTTGAACACAACTGTACATTTTTTTTAATTGAACCTTTTATTGCTATAACAAGCTAGATAGAAAGCCTCTAAGTGATAGCATCAGTACCGGCACAAGGTCATCTAAAGCCCAGGGTGAACATGTCAAATTGCTCCACCCCCCCCCCCCCCCCAAGAGGTATGAGCATTAAGTGTCAGCAAAAATACCCCCCCCCCAAAAAAAAATAAATTGAGCGCTAATCTACAGTGAAGGAAATGTGTATTTGCTCCCCGGCTGATGTGGAATGTTCGCCCCTCACAAAGAAATGATGGGTCTAAAAATCGAATGTTCGGTGTATTGTAACCCTGAGAGACAGAATAGCAACAAATTCAGCAGAAATGCGTCTAACAAATGATGACTGATCTGCATGTTCATGAGGGAAAGAAGGATTTGATCCCCTTCACAAAACATGGCTTAGTACTTGGTGGGAAATCCCTTGTTGGCAATCAGAGGTCAGACGTTTCCTGGAGTTGGCCCCCAGGTTTGCACAAATCTCAGGACGGATTTTGGCCCACTCCTCTTGGCAGATCCTCTCCAAGTCATTAAGGTTTAGTGACTGACGTTTGAAAATCTGTGGAGGGAGCTGAAAGTTCAAGTTGTCAATCGGATTAAGATTTGGAGACTGGCTAGGCCACTCCAGGACCTTAATGTGCTTCTTCTTGAGCCGCTCCTTTGTTGCTTTGGCCGTGTGTTTTTGGGTCATTGTCATGCTGGAATACATATCCATGACCCATTTTCAATGCCCTGGCTGAGAGAAGAAGGTTCTCACCCAAGATTTGAGGGTACATTGCCCTGTCCATTGTCCCTTTGATGCGGTGCAGTTGTCCTCTCCCCTTAGGAAAACCCCCCCCCCAAAGCAGAATGTTTCCCCCACCATGTTTCACAGTTGGGATGGTGTTCTTGGGGTCATAGGCAGCATTCCTCCTCCTCCAAACACGGCAAGTTGAGTTGATGCCAAAGAGCTCGATTTTGGTCTCATCTGACCACAACACTTCCCACCAGTCCTCCTCGGCATCATTCAGATGTTCAGTGGCAGACTTCAGACGGGCCTGGACATGTGCTTTCTTGAGCAGAGGGACCTTGCGGGCACTGCAGGATTTCAGTCCTTGTCGGCGTAGTGTGTTACCAATTGTTTTCTTGGTGACTGTGGTCCCAGCTGCCTGGAGATCATTGACAAGATCCTCACGTGTAGTTCTGGGATGATTCCTCACTGTTCTCATGATCATTGACACTCCACGAGGTGAGATCTTGCATGGTGCACCAGACCTAGGGAGACTGACACTTGTTTTGTGTTTCTTCCATTTGTGAATGATTGCACCAACTGTTGTCACCTTCTCACCAAGCTGCTTGGCCATAGTTTGGTAGCCCAGTCCAGCCTTGTGTAGGTCTACCATCTTGTCCCTGACATCCCTGGACAGCTCTTTGGTCTTTGCCATGGTGGAGAGTTTGGAATCTGATGGTTTGATGGCTCCTGTGGACAGGTGTCTTTTATACAGGTAACACAATGAGATTAGCAGCACTCCCTTTAAGAGACTGCTTCTAATCTCAGCTTGTTATCTGTATGAGAGACACCTGGGAGCCAGAAATCCTGCTGAATGATAGGGGATCAAATCCTTCTTTCCCTCATGAACATGCAGATCAGTCATCATTTGTTAGACGCATTTCTGCTGAATTTGTTGTTGTATTCTGTCTCTCAGTGTTATAATACACTGAACATTCGATCTTTAGACCGATCATTTCTTTGTGAGGGGCAAACATTCAACATCAGCAGGGGAGCAAATATGCATTTCCTGCACTGTGTACATATATATATATACAGTCAGGGCTTTTCTTCAGCAGGAACGCAGTTCCGGCACCTCCAGCACTGAATGTATATAATGGTAAGATATATATATATATAAAATTGAAATATATTGAATATGGCCAAAATTGTAGCATTTCAGATATATTTTTTTTCTTCCATATGGGGTAGCCTGTAGCTGTCTCCCGCCTGCAGGAAATGGACTGAGGGCGGGCAGCAAGTGGTTAACATGTTACATCTTATAAGAAATTTACGTGATTCAAGTTGGGATTACTTTAGTTTTTCAGTGAAGTAAATCTCCTAAATTTCAACTCAATGCAGCCAATTTCCTTGAAGATAATGAATGTCGCCGTAATGGCGATGGAAGATTCTTTTCTCCGCCTTTATTTATTTTACAAGAAGACATTAACTACAAAACAGAAGAGTTAAAATGCATAACGTTTCCTTTATAATATTATAACTATCCTATAAGCCAGGAATGATGGAAAGTGAATAACATTGTAAAAGGTTTTTGAATGAGAAGACGTGAATAAAGCAATCTTGGTGCAGAGAACAAATAGAAGTTTGACAAGAAAACATCACGTCTTATTTATTTGTATTTTTTCAGGGATGTCACAGTGTTGGGCTCTCTGCACATTGTTCAGGAAAATCAGCGTTCACATTACTACTTTCACAAAAGTTTGGATTCACTTTCCATCAGGTTATGAAGGACCAAAAGAACAACTGTGAGTGTAAGCGGTGATGATTCCCTGAAATGTTTCTGGGTTTACTCTTCACAATAAACCCAAGCAATTTATTATTATTATTATTATATAATACAGGATTTATGGCGCCAACAGTTTGCATGGCGCTTTACAATATAACGGGAGACAGTACAATTACAATACATTTCAGTACAGAAGGAAGGTGAGGGCCCGGCTCGTGGAGCTTACAATCTAAAGGAATTTATGAGTTGGGATGAGCTCTCGGTTCAGTCCAAATCTCACTATATTGCCCCAAGTATTGGGTCGCCGGCCTTTCCACGCACATGACCTTTAATGGCCCCCCAGTCTTAGTCCGTAGGGTTCAATATTGAGTTGGCCCCCACCCCTTTCCACACACATGACCTTTAATGGCCCCCAGTCTTAGTCCATAGGGTTCAATATTGAGTTGGCCCCGCCCTTTGCAGCTATAACAGCTTCAACTCTTCTGGGAAGGCCGTCCACAAGGTTTAGGAGGGTGTCTATGGGAAGGTTGGACCATTCTTCCAGAAGCACATTTGTCAGGTCAGGCACTGATGTCGGGGGGAGGCCTGGCTCTCGCAGTCTCCACTCTAATTCATCCCAAAGGTGTTCTATGGGGTTGAGGTCAGGACTCTGTGCAGGTCAGTCAAGTTCCTCCACCCCAAACTGGCTCCTCCATGTCTTTATGGACCTTGCTTTGTGCACTGGTGTGCAGTCATGCTGGGAACAGGAAGGGGCCATCCCCAAACTCTTCCCACAAAGGTGGGACCATGAAATTGTCCAAAATGTCACCTTAAGAGTTCCCTTCTCTGGAACTAGGGGGCCAAGTCCACCCCCTAAAAACAACCCCACACCATAATCCCCCCCTCCACCAAACTTTACACTTGGCACAATGCAGTCAGGCAAGTACCGTTCTCCTGGCAACCGCCAAACCCAGACACATCTATCAGATTGCCAGACAGAGAAGCATGATTGGTCACTTCAGAGAACACGTCTCCACTGCTCTAGAGTCCAGTGGCGGCGTGCTTTACACCACGGCATCCGATGCTTTGCATTGCACTTGGTGATGGAAGGCTTGGATGCAGCTGCTCGGCCATGGAAACCCATTCCATGAAGCTCTCTACGCACTGTTGTTGGGCTCATCTGAAGGCCACACCAAGTTTGGAGGTCTTTAGCTATTGAATCTGTAGACAGTTGGCGACTTCTGCGCACTGTGCGCTTCAGCATGCGCTGACCCCGCCCTGTCATGTGACGTGGCCTACCACTTGGTGGCTGAGTGGCTGTTGTTCCCAGTTGCTTCCACTTTGTTATAATCCCACTAACAGTGGAGCGTGGAATATTTAGTAGCCAGGAAATGTCACGGATGGACTTATTGCCCAGGTGGCCACCTATCACGGGACCACGCTTGGAGTCACTGAGCTCCTGAGAGCGACCCATTCTTTCACCAATGTTTGTAGAAGCCGTCTGCATGCCTAGGGGCTTGATTGTATACACCTGTGTCCATGGAGGGGATTGAAGCACCGGAATCACATGATATGGAGGGGATTGGAACACCTGAATCACATGATTGGGAGGGGATTGGAACACCTGAATCACATGATATGGAGGGGATTGGAACACCTGAGTCACATGATTGGGAGGGCGGGGCCAATACTTTTGGCAATATAGTGTATGTCTGGACTGAAATTTGCTAAATGGCTAAGCTAAACCTCTGACTGCGGCAGGAAGTGATGCATTTAGAATCAGTATTACTACAGCTGTTAAATATGACAGCTTCCTGCTCAGGCTGCAGATGATAAACTGTTTTCAACCATAAAAAAAAATCTGAAGCTTCCCTATAGATACACCTTCTGATGTGAATGTACAATATATATGTAAAGCGATACGTAAACTGACGGCGATATATAAGTACCTGAAATAATAATAAAGTGCGACTGAAAGCTGGCCTGGGCAGGAAGGGGGTGAAAGCACTGAAAGTATAGTAAAAGCAGCAAAAGTATGGAAGGAAGGGGTTAAGCGGATTTCCTGACTGGCAAGCGCTATTGTAACAGTCACTTAACACGAGTGGCAGTTCACCGATTGATTGTATTGGTTGCTCGGCGTTGTTAAATACAGATGTGTATATATTATAGACGTGTAAAGCTGGTTTTAGGTGTTCAGTTGGGATAAATATGCAATTGGAATAAAGTTCTTTTCTATCGATCCCGAATTCCTCTGAATTGGAGATCCCCCCCCCCCCCCCCCGGGCTGTGCGTGGCGCCCCCCCCTCCATCGGATGGATATATACAGTTTACACATACCGCCACCGATCTGATGGAGATTAGCTCCAACACTCCAGATCTGCTTTCTTCGTCCTCTGACCTGCGAAAATGACTAACAGCCCGAGAGGTTCAGTTTATGGAAAAAAGCTCCAGGAAACGATCCTCAATTCTAATAACACTTTCATTATCCAAACACAGACGGGGAGGGGGGGCTTAGTCGGTCCTTTTAAATCATGAGAGCGTCAGGCGTGTTTGAAATATTTTTCTCAGGTTGCAGCGACATCCTAGAAGGTTTTCTACTGTATTGTTTTTTTTTTTTTTTAACTTTTTTTTTTCATAGCGCAAAAAATAAAAAAACGCGCAGGCGATCAAATACCACCGAAAGAAAGCTCAATGCATGGGAAAAAAAGGATGTAAATTTCATCTGGGTGCAGTGTTGCACGACCGCGCAATTGTCAGTTAAAGTAACGTAGCGCCGTAACGCAAAAATCGGCCTGGTCAGGAAGGGGGGGGGGGGGGGGGGGGGATCCTCTGGAGGGCGAGTGGGGGGATCCTCTGGAGAGCGAGGGGGGGGGGGGGGAAATCCTCTGGAAGGGGAGGGGTTAATGAAAGTTCTCTTTAATGTGGGCTCAGATAAAGTGTTATCTCTCTTTTTTCAGGGAACACAAAATGATATGTAATGCAGTATTATGTTTATGTTTTTAATTACTGTGCTGAGGTTTATACATGACTATTGCACCAGAGATAGGCTCGTCCACTTCCCCATTACCACCATTACCGTTCCACACCAACCCCCTTCCCCTTAACCAATTATACTAACAAAAGACAGAACACCAATTTTGGAGTAAATGGCCAACATGGCCTTTTATTAACAACTCAAGTTACAATACACCAACCATTCCTTATAACAGAAACCCAAAGAATTGTTGTTGGTCTTCGAAGGCACCCCAAAACGATCCGAAATGCACCTGCGGACAACCATATACACTAGGCCTCCAGCCGCAACCAACCAGCTCGGAGACAACCATACCGTCCGCAGTGCAGCAACACCACCTTCCAGTTAAACCTTGGTTAACTGGGAATGTCCCCGGGCCCCCCATACCACGGATGGGTCCCGCACCATTGTTGTTTACCTTCCAAAGAAGAACCGCCTCCAAAGACCAACAACCGCCCATGAACCAACATAATCCCCCCCTCTCATATACAAAAACATGCAGCGCTAGAGTGAATGGATCTATCTCATGATACGGAGTGACCACTTAATGAGATATAAACGCAGCTACCATAATAGTCTTAAGCAACCAATATTATAACATTCTCATAGTTAAGAAGGTGTAAATGGTGATAAAGGTGTCAAAGTCAATCTATCATAGGAGTGACGTAAATCTGTGACATCTGTGGTAGGAAATGTGGCTGTAGAATGCACTAACCAGATAGCGCAAATAAAAGCGCATTGGAGTAAAATGACCTACTCCTGGTCACTGGATCAGGGGACCTGCCGGAATGGTGGTCGTCTCTACTGTGGTCACCAGAGTCATCCGTGTCCTCTCCAGTTATGGAATTCCCAGGTATCCAGTGGAATAAACGCTCATCCGGTATGCAGTAGAATCCTTGTGTCAGCGACCTCCAGGGGTGCGATGTGCGCTCAAGGACCAGGAATCACCTTCAGGGCTCAGAAATAAACCCAAAAGAGAGGCTTCCGATAGTGTGATAACTTTTATTATGGAGTAGTAGACAAAAAAACGCACTTACATGGTGCAATATACACTTCCAAAGATGGCCGCCCGTGTCAAGGTGTGGACCATGTGGGTAGTGGTTGTGGGTCAAGTAGCATCTCCCTAACGCGTTTCGTGGCAACTGCACGTTATCCCTCTACCTGGAGGGACCCAAAAACTCACCCAAACAGGGAGGGCGGGAGGGAAGCTCACACTCTTGCCATCCAGCTGACGCCCCCTCACAGAACCTCCCACCCTGAGGTGCAGCAAAACCCCACCTACACCAACCTCTACCAATCAGCTACCCCCCACTATCAATAACAAATCCCCCTGGAGCTACCTTAACCCTTTCTGCTCTTCCTTCCCCCACTCTGGGCCTAGTCATGTATGCCCTGCGCTATTTCTTCTTTATTTCGCTACGGGCATTTCTCGTCTGAGACTCTTACTTGTGGCTCAGCAATCTATGCAGATGTTATGGGTACAAGAATACTTTTGTGTCATTTAACCACGCCCCTTTGTTTAAGCTCCTCCCACTGTTATTGTGTGTGTAGTGTGCTGCATTACTACTCTCCTTGGGGGGGCACCCTGAGGTGTCCCAGGTATTTTACAATCCTATAGTGTATATTGCCATGCGTCGCTAAAGTGTTCGGCTTGAAGAAAGGATGGCAACCCTGCCCCCAACACTTCTGCAGCTGAGAACAGGGGGTATGCCGTCACTTATAAAAAAAAAAAAAAAAAGGGGAAAAGGGTATTTAGAATGTTTTTTATATCAATACACACAGGGCCGTTGTTAGACTATTTTGCGCCCTAGGCAAGACCAGCTACTTGTGCGCCCCCCCCCCCAAAAAAAAAAAATAATGATAAAAACAGTAGAAAATATTAAATTTAAAAAAAAAAATTAAACTGCTAAATTTCTTATAATTTGCAAAAATAAGTGCCATAAGATGCCACTGGGACCGATATTAAAGAGAACATCAGTGTCACGGACGGACTGTGTCTGTGGCTGGCAGTGGCCGGGTGACAGTTGATCTGTGGCTGGCGGTGGCCGGGTGACAGTTGATCTGTGGCTGGCGGTGGCCGGGTGACAGTTGATCTGTGGCTGGCGGTGGCCGGGTGACAGTTGATCTGTGGCTGGCGGTGGCCGGGTGACAGTTAATCTGTGGCTGGCAGTGGTCAGGTGACAGTTGATCTGTGGATGGCAGTGGCCGGGTGACAGTTGATCTGTGGATGGCGGTGGCCGGGTGACAGTTGATCTGTGGCTGGCAGTGGCTGGGTGACAATTGATCTGTGGCTGGCGGTGACAGGGTGACAGTTGATCTGTGGCTGGCAGTGGCCGGGTGACAGTTGATCTGTGGCTGGCAGTGGCCGGGGTGACAGTTGATCTGTGGATGGCGGTGGCCGGGTGACAGTTGATCTGTGGCTGGCAGTGGCTGGGTGACAATTGATCTGTGGCTGGCGGTGACAGGGTGACAGTTGATCTGTGGCTGGCAGTGGCCGGGTGACAGTTGATCTGTGGCTGGCAGTGGCCGGGTGACAGTTGATCTGTGGCTGGCGGCGGCCGGAGTGACAGTTGATCTGTGGATGGCGGTGGCCGGGTGACAGTTGATCTGTGGCTGGCAGTGGCCGGGTGACAGTTGATCTGTGGCTGGCAGTGGCCGGGTAACAGTTGATCTGTGGCTGGCAGTGTCCGGGTGACAGTTGATCTGTGGCTGGCAGTGTCCGGGTGACAGTTGATCTGTGGCTGGCAGTGGCTGGGTAACAGTTGATCTGTGGCTGGCAGTGTCCGGGTGACAGTTGATCTGTGGCTGGCAGTGTCCGGGTGACAGTTGATCTGTGGCTGGCAGTGTCCGGGTGACAGTTGATCTGTGGCTGGCAGTGGTCGAGTGACAGTTGATCTGTGGCTGGCAGTGGCTGGGTGACAGTTGCGGTGAGTGGAGGAGGATGGATCCACACTCTGACAGATCCCAGGCTGGAATTCCCTGGGCAATGGGGGGAGGTAAAACGCTATGACAGCAGGCAGCTGAACTGAGCGATCCCACACAGTGACAGATCCAACACAACACACCACCACTGACACTGACACAGATCAGCTGGCACTAGAAGAGCAGGCTGGGGGATCGTGATGATGTCATCACTCACTGACACATTGCACATGTGATGGATGGCCGGCCGGGTCACTCTCACACAGACACGAGACATCAGAGGCAGACTTTACCTTCCTCTGCCTCCACTGATGAATGGGAAGAGAAGGGCTGGAACTCTACAGTGATCAGCAGCCGCCAGCCAGCTTGCAGTAAGAGACTGAGTCTGAGAGGAACACCAGAAGGAGTGGCAGCTCAGCTGCTACACTGGCCCCAGACACCCGGCATCTTCCTCTATCCTTTCTTCCTCCCCTCTGCCACCCCTCCTCTCAGCTGAAGGGTCATTCATGACATGGCTGTGTCCCACGCAGACAGAGCTCATTTCTGATAAGGTGTAACATGTTAACCACTTGCTGCGCGCCCTCAGTACATTTCCTGCAGGCGGAGACCGCTACAGGCTACCCCATATGGAAGAAGAATATATTTGAAATATATTTTAAAAATATTCTTCCCAAATATATTGACATATATTAGAAATGCTACAATTCTGGCCGTATTCCATATATTTCAATAAATAAATAATAATAATAAAAATATATATATACACTGCATGTTGAAATGTGTTTTTATTACAGAATATATGAAAAAATATTTTTAAAAATACATTTCAAATATACTGTATGTCTTTATGAATACAAATCTACATTTTTGGAATGCATTTACAGATATATGTAAAAATATATGTTAAAAAAAAATCTGAAGAATATATTTAAAAAAAAATATATTTTTAAAAATATCTTTCAGATATTTTGTAATATATATAAAAAAAAAACGCATTTCAACATGATATATATATATATATATACACACTGCATGTTGAAATGCGTTTTAATTACAGAATATATGAAAAAAAAATTTAAAAAAATTAATTTTCAAATATACTGTATGTCTTTAAAAATATATTTAATCTACATTTTTGGAATGCATTTACAAATATATGTAAACATATATGTTAAAATAACTTTTTTATATGTTAAAAAAAGTCTGAAGAATATATTTAAAAAATATATATATTTTTCTAAATATTTTTCATATATTTTGTAGTATATAAAAAACCCATTTTAACATGCTATATATATATATATATATTTTTTTTTAATTGAAATAGATTTTGAAATATATTGAATATGGCCAAAATTGTAGCATTTCAAATATATTTTCTTCCATGTGGGAGTGCTGGCCTGTGCTGCGCCCTGGTGCCCCTAGGTGGATGTGCCCTCCTAGGCGGCTGCCTACTTTGCCTAGCCCTAGTGGGAGCCCCGACTCCGGATACACAAATGCTTTTGTTTCTATTTTAAACTATCCGGGTTGTTTTATGAGGTGAGGGGTCACATCTGCTTTAATTCTCAGAATGGGTTGAGATGTTCGGGGACTACAGGACGTTCATATAAAGTTCCCTTTTAGGTAATTATATCTGAAGTTTTAAATATAACTTTAATAAATGTTAAGTGAATACATAAATGGTTTTATTCGTTGGTCTTAAGAGGATTTACGACTTCTGGGCACAATGTAACATCCGGACAGTCATAACAAATCTATATGGAGATGGCGGCAATGTATAATGTGCACTGCGCAGCGCCGGGAGCCGGAATCTACAGCCAACAATTCAATTCCACTTTACAGGAATCAGTAAGACCAGGATAGCAGTGAACTCTATCCACCCCCCTCTGCCTCTCCCTCCACTGGCTCCCCATTGCCCAACGCATTAAATTTAAATTGCTCACCCTGACCTATAAGGCCATTCATAACACTGCCCCTAACTACCTCACCGACCTGATTCCCAGGTACCACCCTACCCGTACCCTTCGCTCTTCACAGGACCTCCTTCTATCTTGCTCCCTGGTCTCCTCCTCCCACGCACGACTGCAAGACTTCTCCAGGTCCTCCCCCATCCTCTGGAACTCACTACCCCAATCCATCAGACTGTCACCTTCCCTCCTCACCTTCAGGCGCTCCCTGAAAACCCACCTCTTCAGGGAAGCCTACCCCACCCTCACCTAACAGCCGCTGCCCTTCCCTCCTCCTACCACTCCATCCCCCACAGCCGTTTCCTCCTGTGCCTCTACCCCCTCCCTCCTAGATTGTAAGCTCGAAAGAGTAGGGCCCTCTAACCCCTCGTGTGCTGTTTGATGTTACTGTTCTGTTTCATGTATTGTCCCCCCTCTATTGTACAGCGCTGAGCAAACCCTTTGGCGCTATATAAACTCGATAAATAAATAAATAATAAATAAATAACTCTGGTTGCCTCTCTGCCCGGCATCCGGCGCGCCAATCGCAGTATGAATGACCCACCACAGAAGGGGGGTTCTGGTTTTATTATAGACACGGGTCTCTTGCTAAATGGGTGGAACAGAGAAGGACTATAATAATGATTAGGGGGTAAGGGATGTGATTTCATCACAGAGGACAAGGGAGCGCTCTTTACATCTGGAGGAAAAGAAATGTCATCTCCAAACACGGAAAGGTTTCTTCACAGTAAGAGCTGTGAGAATGTGGAATAGACTCCCTCCAGAGTTGGTTGTGGCCAGCTCAGTGGATTGAGCAGCGAGGAAGGACCCAGCCCAGCAAAAGGCCTGAAAACAGATATCAGCCCACCATCCTGACAGGACAGTGTGAGCGCTCCTACACCCCCTGGGTCAAATAAGGGGAGAGGGTGGTCAGGGGCAAGACCCAACTAGTCTTCATCAGGGACTGCTTAATTGCAAGCTCTTGGGACCTCCTTGCTCAGCGATACCTTCAGCACAGTTGGGTGAAGAGAAGGATCCATCCAGGGTCTGAGGAGGTACACCAAGAATGGGGCAGTGCTTTTCCTTTTTTTTTTACCAGTCCACTCTGTTTGTACATAGTTGCTAAGGAGGCTGTCCTCGAGGTCTAAAGTTCCTTGGGCGTCCCATATACCCCTAGACCCCAACCAAGTTGTTACTTTATTTATTAAAATCAACTAAAAACCAGTTCAAGAACTGTTTACTGACTCTGAGAGTACAAGTGTTGGAAAATGCATGTTGCCTGGCTGTGCGGAGCTTAGGGGGACCCAAACAAATGCAGCGGCCCTTATGAGGGTAGTGCTACACATATATAAAGCCAGAGACATAAGTAGAACCTTCAGGGCCTCAGTGGAAGAAACCATAGAGGGCCTCCCTGACCCCCAGCCAGGGCCCTTCCCACTGATCCCAGGGCCCTTTACTCTCGTTGCAACAGGGCCATCTTAATAGCATCATGGGCCCCTGGACAAAGTAATGCACTGGGGCCCCTACAAACATGCCCTAATTTATGCACCTATTCTCAAGTAAAAACAGGTGAAATAATTAAACATACTATTTATTAGAACGTTCTATAAAATTTATGTAGATTTTAAACAGTGTCCAAAATTTTTTGGAATTAAGGTTGTATATTCACACCAGATACAGTGTTGGGAGGCTATTCCAGAACAGTCCCACCACGTGACACGTGAAAATACCGTGTCTCTGGTATGTCTGCTTCATACCAATGCGTTGCAGTGAAAAAAAATTTGCATGCAGTACTTTTTTGCAGTGCAGTGCAGTGCAGGGCAAGGCAATCCACCGCCTTGTACCACACAGCGGCCAATTGCACTTTATGAAATGTCTGTGTGGCTTTTCAATAAAGTTTGTTTTGAAAAAAGAAAAAAAGAAACAGTAGCATGCATTGAAATCTACACTGCACTGCATCACCCCCCCCCCCCCCCCCTAGATCCAAGCAATCCTGATGGGTACCGGGCACGGCACATTGGAAGGCAGCAGCTGGGGTGAATGGACCCTTCGCCGGCCAAGCAGCGGCTGTACAGTTCTGCGGTCCCAATGCTTTGCTTCACGACTGCGGCAAGAATTATACCCCCAGTTGCATTTAATGGGCGCGATCGCTCCACAAACATAACGCATTCATATAAAACGGTCCGCGTGCAATGCATGTGATTGTGGGCGAGTGATGCAGCATTTAGGGGGTTAAAATAGGTGGTGGGGAGGCAACATATCGCCTCCTCAACCCTGACAAATGCCTCTGAAAAGAAATCTGTGTGTGGATTCCCTTTCAAAAAAAAAGGCAGTCTTTTTTCGGTCAGAGACTCACCGATGATCCAGCCAGGATCTACCGCTGTGGGCACTCCAATCTGCCGTCGGCACCGGCACATAGAGGGGGGGGGAAAATGCCCTTTCATGGTGCTGCATGTGAGCACACCAGGGGGAGAAGCATGGGCAGGGCCACCGGGGCCGATACGGCGGTAATAGGATGGATCACGGGAGGCGGGCAGAGACCGACAGTCACCCCAGCATCACTCCCCCCAGATCCAAGCAATCCTGATGGGGCCCCCATGCACCAGGGGCCCCTAGGCAGTGCCCAGGGGTACCCATGCGATAAGATGGCCCTGCTTACAGCCACAAACTCCCGGGCAGAGACCGACAGTCACCCCAGCATCACCCCCCCCAGATCCAAGCAATACTGAAGGGGCCCCCATGCACCTGGGGCCCCTAGGCAGTGCCCAGGGGTACCCATGCGATAAGATGACCCTGCTTGCAGCCACAAACACCCATGCAGAGACCGACAGTCACTCCAGAATCACCCCCCCCTAGATCCAAGCAATCCTGATGGGGCCCCCATGCACCTGGGGCCCCTAAGCAGTGCCCAGGGGTACCCATGCGATAAGATGGCCCTGCTTGCAGCCACAAACTCCCGGGTAAAGACCGACAGTCACCACAGTATCACCCTCCCTAGATCCAAGCAATCCTGATCTGGCCCCCATGCACCTGGGGCCCCTAGACAGTGCCCAGGGGTACCCATGCGATAAGATGGCCCTGTTTGCAGCCACAAACTCCCAGACAGAGACCATCAGTCATTCCAGCATCACCCCCCCCCTAGATCCAAGCAATCCTGATGGGGCCCCCATGCACCTGGGGCCCCTAGGCAGTGCCCAGGGGTACCCATGTGATAAGATGGCCCTGCTTGCAGCCACAAACTCCCGGGCAGAGACCGACAGTCACCCTAGCATCACCCCCCCCCCAGATCCAAGCAATACTGATGGGGCCCCCATGCACCTGGGGCCCCTAGGCAGTGCCCAGGGGTACCCATGTGATAAGATGGCCCTGCGTTGTGGAACTCTTTATTATGGTCCCGCAGCGGGTCCTTTCACATGTTCTGCAACGGGCCCCCTTCCTGCCATCTTGGGCCCCCCAACATGGTGGAACACCAGTGCGCAATCACAAGTGTGACCTTTGCAACTCTGGTAGTTCTGCCACTGGTGTCAGTAGTTTTTTTTATTTTTGTTATTTTATTTTTTTATTACTTTTTACCATTTTATTATTATTTTTTTTTTTTTTATATTTTTTACAGTTTTTTATTTAGGAACAATGTTAGGAGGCTTTGGTGAGATTTCAGGGGTGTAAACAGACCTCTGATGTTTCACCTTTGAAATGGAGAAAAGAGATTGAGACACGGCCCTCAATCTTCCTCTCCGCAGCCTCAGCTGCACGGAATGAATAGACAGGAATAGCTCTGTAAAAGAGCTTCCCGTTCATTCACAAACTGAAGCATAGTAACACACAGTTTACTATGCTTCAGTTATGAATGAAAATAGTCAGTGATCAGTATCAATCACTGACTCTGTCTATTCAGAAAAGGAAGGGGCCGGTAAATTACATACAGTTGTGTCCAAAATTATTCAACCCCCACTGAAATTGAGTGTTTTGGCCAGTTTGACATTGCTTTTGATCATTCAGTCATCTTGCTTACATTTACATTAAAGAGGCACTTGTAGGTCAGACAAATATAACATAACAGTTATAATGAAATAACCACAAATGTCTTTTCTGTGCTCACAGCATTATCAGTTTTATTCAACCCCCAAGTGACATTCAATCTTAGTACTTAGTACAGCATCCTTTTACAGTTATAACAGCTTTTAAACGTGAAGCATAGCTTGACACAAGTGTCTTGCAGCGATCTACGGTATCTTCGCCCATTCTTCATGGGCAAAGGCCTCCAGTTCAGTCACATTCTTAGGCTTGCGCACTGCAACTGCTTTCTTTAAGTCCCACCAGAGGTTCTCAATCGGATTTAAGTCTGGTGACTGCGATGGCCACTCCAAAATGTTCCAGCCTTTCCTCTGCAACCATGCTCTAGTGGACTTGGAGGTATGCTTGGGATCATTGTCCTGTTGAAAGGTCCAACGTCTCCCAAGCCTCAGGTTGTGACGGACTGCATCACGTTTTCCATCCAATATCTCCTGGTACTGAAGAGAATTCATGGTACCTTGCACACGCTGAAGCTTCCCTGTACCTGCAGAAGCAAAACAGCCCCAAAGCATGATTGACCCTCCACCATGCTTCACAGTAGGCAAGGTGTTCTTTTCATCATAGGCCTTGTTCTTCCTCCTCCAAACATAGCGTTGATCCATGGGCCCAAACAGTTCTAATTTTGTTTCATCAGTCCACAGAACACTATCCCACAACTTTTGTGGTTTGTCCACATGGCTTTTGGCATACTGCAGTCGACTCTTCTTATTCTTTGGAGACAGCAAGGGGGTACACCTGGGAGTTCTGGCACGGAGGCCTTCATTACGCAGTGTGCGTCTTATTGTCTGGGCTGAAACTTCTGTACCCACATCTGACAAATCTTTTCTCTCAGTTCCTCAGCAGTCACACGGGGACTTCTCTCCACTCTACGCTTCAGGTAGCGCACAGCAGTCGAAGTCAGCATCTTCTTTCTGCCACGACCAGGTAGCGTTTCAACAGTGCCCTTTGCCTTGAATTTGCGAATGATGCTTCCTAAGGTGTCTCTTGGTATGTTTAACATCTTTGCAATCTTCTTATAGCCATTGCCCTTCCTGTGAAGAGAAATCACCTCTTCTCTTGTCTTCCTGGACCATTCTCTTGCCTTCACCATGTTTGTAACCACACCAGTAAATGTCTAGAAGGAGCTGAGTATCACAGTCATTTTAAAGCTGCCTAATTGGTGCTTATTATGCAATTGCTGCTCGGTGACATCCACAGGTGTTTTCAATACCTGATGGAAAGCACCTGTATGAACCTCTGTTCTTCAGAGTGGTAGTCTTTAAGGGGTTGAATAATTGTGGCAATGAAGAAACCACATAAGAACCATTTACTACTGTATTACATAAACAATTGATGTCATTTTAGTTGCATTTGGGTAGTTACAACGTCCTTGTAGGATTTGATTCTGAATACAATTCCAAATGTACACTATAGTCCCTAAACCCCTTTACAGCATTGGGGGTTGAATAATTTTGGACACAACTGTATTTACCGCCGCCTTCCTTGCTCTCTATCCTGACACATCCCCCGCAGCAGCCAGTGGGAAAGGGTAGGGTGGAACCCAGAAGCATTGTGGGGGGTGGGGGACAGGGGAGCAGACAAGGGCCTGGGGGCAGCAGGATCTGAACAGGAGGGGTGGCATGTAGAGAAAAGGATCCTCTCCATTTTCCTCCTGCAACTTCCGAATGCCTGTGGGAGGGAGAGGAGAAGTAGGCATTCAGAGGCTGCAGGAGGAAAATGGAGGGGATCGGTTCATCTACATGCCACTGCCCCCGCCACCCCTCCTATCCAGGTGTACAAGGGAGCCGCACGGATTCCCTGGAGCATGGGGCCAGGTCGCAATTTAGACCCCTGCAGGCACGCTCCTGTTTAAATCTGAAACGGTTTCTTTCTAATTTGGTATAGAATAGGGAAGTCCTGTTTTTATTCTCTTTTGGTCATCTTTGCTCAGTGCAGGGGACAGGAGTGTGTAATGTACAGAGTTCAGGGGACAGGAGTGTGTAATGTACAGAGTTCAGGGGTCAGAAGTGTGTAATGTACAGAGTGCAGGGGTCAGGCGTATGTAATGTACAGAGCACAGGGGTCAGAAGTGTGTAATGTACAGAGTGCAGGGGTCAGGCGTATGTAATGTACAGAGCACAGGGGTCAGAAGTGTGTAATGTACAGAGTGCAGGGGTTAGGAGTGTGTAATGTAAAGAGTGCAGGGGTCAGGAGTGTGTAATGTACAGAGTGCAGGGGTTAGGAGTGTGTAATGTAAAGAGTGCAGGGGTTAGGAGTGTGTAATGTAAAGAGTGCAGGGGACAGGAGTGTGTAATGTACAGAGTTCAGGGGACAGGAGTGTGTAATGTACAGAGTTCAGGGGTCAGAAGTGTGTAATGTACAGAGTGCAGGGGTCAGGCGTATGTAATGTACAGAGCACAGGGGTCAGAAGTGTGTAATGTACAGAGTGCAGGGGTCAGGCGTATGTAATGTACAGAGCACAGGGGTCAGTGTGTGTGCAGAGTGCAGGGGTCAGGAGTGTGTAATGTAAAGAGTGCAGGGGTCAGGAGTGTGTAATGTACAGAGTGCAGGGGTCAGGAGTGTGTAATGTAAAGAGTGCAGGGGTTAGGAGTGTGTAATGTACAGAGTGCAGGGGTCAGCAGTGTGTAATGTACAGAGTTCAGGGGTCAGGAGTGTGTAATGTACAGAGTTCAGGGGACAAGAGTGTGTAATGTACAGAGTGCAGGGGTCAGCAGTATGTAATGTACAGAGTTCAGGGGTCAGGAGTGTGTAATGTACAGAGTTCAGGGGACAAGAGTGTGTAATGTACAGAGTTCAGGGGTCAGGAGTGTGTAATGTACAGAGTGCAGGTGTATGCAGTGCATAATATACAGAGTGCAGGGGTCAGGAATGAGTAACATATATAGTTCAGGGGTCAGAAGTGTGTAATGTACAGAGCACAAAGGTCAGGGGTGTGTAACATACAGAGCGCAAAGGTCAGAAGTCTGTAATGTACAGAGCACAGGGGTCAGGAGTGTGTAATGTACAGAGCGCAGGGGTCAGCAGTGCATAATGTACAGAGTGCAGGGGTCAGGAGTAACATACAGAGTGCAGGAGTGAGTAACAGGAGTTCAGGGGTCAGATGTGTGTAATGTACAGAGCACAAAGGTCAGGAGTGTATAACATACAGAGTGCAGGGGTCAGGAGTGTATAACATACAGAGTTCAGGGGTCAAGAGTGAGTAACATACAGAGTTCAGGGCGTCAGGAGTGAGTAAGTGTACAGAGTTCAGGGGGTCAGGAGTGAGTAACGTACAGAGTTCAGGGGGTCAGGAGTGAGTAACGTACAGAGTTCAGGGGTCAGAAGTGTGTAATGTACAGAGAACAAAGGTCAGGAGTGTATAACATACAGAGCGCAGGGGTCAGAAGTCTGTAATGTACAGAGTTCAGGGGTCAGGAGTGTGTAACATATAGCGTGTAGGGGTCCAAAGTATGGAAATAACAGAGTGCAAGGGTTAGGTGGAGGTAACGCACAGGCAAAGACTGCAAAGGAGCACGCGAAGCAAAATCTGCAAAGGCAGTGTATGGGGGTATACACATGCCACGGCCATGATGTGCGGCACAACTGATCCCCCTTTCAAGTTTGGTCACCAAACAAAATCCATTCTGCTGAACGAGGCCGCCCTGCAAGTGCATGCAATGTGTGTAGTCGCAGCGCATGGTGCATGTTTTAGGATTTAAATCAGGTGGGGAAAAGGCAATGTAACACAACTATGTAAAGTGGAGGGGAGGGGATGTAATGTGCTGGGGATGCTGGAATGCATTGGAGATTTTTGAGGAAAATGATCATTAATGGGGAAGGAACCCTCTAAAGTACGGGGAATGGGAGGCCAAAGTTCTACTTTCATTTGTAAACTTGTTCCCAATAATGTGAGCAGCCAATGGCGCGCCTTAGATCCCCCCAACTAGCGATGGAGCCATACGTCTATTAGCGGCTGTCAGTCACAATACCCGTAGACCGGCTCCAGCGGCGCACGGCCACTTCCCCGTGTAATTAAATGGAACCTCTCCGGGAAATAAATGACAGTCGCAAGCTGGTCGATGACAATCATAAAACTCCATCAAAATGGGAAAATAACTGGAAACAAAACACTGAATTGGACGCGCGTCACGCCCTCACGGGCCTTGTCATCATCAGCGCAGAAAAACAGATGGAAGGGGAGACTTTATAATTCTCCGTAGTTAATTAGAAGGTTCGGCTTAATTAAAGAACATTTTTACACTCCATCGGCAGCATAATTAGAGACAAGGGTGTGATCATTCCTCGGTAATTAGTGCTTTTAAATTAAAAACAGTTCATAAATAATAAACACACATGTAGAGGTTCACAGGGATATAATCAAAGCTGATTGGACGAGGGCCCGGAAATAACTTTTCATTTACATCTAGGACATTTACTGCAAGCAGTGCTGGGACAAGGTCATCCAGTGACGAAGAAGTCAAACTGTGCCCCCTCCTCCCCTGATGGGGGCGCCACAACATCATCTTCTGTAGCTGAGATCTATGATATTAGCAGTACAGCATGGCTTCTGCCTGACAGTTGCAAGGTGCAACAAAAAGATAAAAATTGTTGGCTGATTGGTTGGCATATCCAGAGTGCCGGTACGGAACCTGGTGTGGATCGCAACCCCCGAACCCGCAAAGTATGCCACTGGTGCAGACAATGGATCTCACCATCGGAGGAACTAATGGACCTCTGCTCAAGCCCCTCCTGTTAGGTAGGGCAGCCCCCCAGGCAGCATGGCAGGACAGTAAGGGCTCTTTCGCAAGAGTGAACCAATGGACCTTTACTCAGACTCCTCCTGTCAGGTAGGGTAGCCCCCAGGCAGCATGGCAGGACAGTAAGGGCTCTTTCGCAAGAGTGAACCAACGGACCTTGCTCAGACTTCCTCCTGTTAGGTAGGTAGGGCAGTCCCAGGCAGCATGGCAGGACAGTAAGGGCTCTGTCGCAAGAGTGAACCAATGGACCTCTGCTCAGGCTCCTCCTGTCAGGTAGGGTAGCCCCCAGGCAGCATGGCAGGACAGTAAGGGCTCTTTCGCAAGGGTGAACCAACGGACCTCTGCTCAGGCTCTCCTGTCAGGTGGGGTAGCTAACTCCCAGGCAGCATGGCAGGACAGTAAGGGCTCTTTCGCAAGGGTGAATCAATGGACCTCTGCTCAGGCTCCTCCTGTCAGGTAGGGTAGCCCCCAGGCAGCATGGCAGGACAGTAAGGGCTCTTTCGCAAGGGTGAACCAATGGACCTCTGCTCAGGCTCCTCCTGTCAGGTAGGGTAGCCCCCAGGCAGCATGGCAGGACAGTAAGGGCTCAGAGTGAACCAATGGACCTTTGCTCAGACTCCTCCTGTTAGGGGCAGTCCCAGGCAGCATGGCAGGACAGTAAGGGCTCTGCACAAGGGTGAACCAATGGACCTCTGCTCAGGCTCCTCCTGTCAGGTAGGGTAGCCCCCCAGGCAGCATGGCATGGCAGGACAGTAAGGGCTCTCTTTCGCAAGAGTGAACCAACGGACCTCTGCTCAGGCTCCTCCGGTATGGTAGGGTAGCCCCCAGGCAGCATGGCAGGACAGTAAGGGCTCTTTCGCAAGGGTGAACCAATGGACCTCTGCTCAGGCTCCTCCTGTCAGGTAGGGCAACCCCCAGGCAGCATGGCAGCACAGTAAGGGCTCTTTCGCAAAAGTGAACCAATGGACCTTTGCTCAGGCCCTCCTGTCAGGTAGGGCAGCCCCAATGCACATGATGGGTCACCAAGAGCTCTTTCACATGGGCAGCTTAGGGGCAGTAAAAACAGGTGGCTCAGCCACAGTTTTACTGCCCCTAGCTACTCACCCAAATTCAAACATTACAGTCTGACAGGGCTGTACACATGCCATGGCCGCGATGCTGTGCGGCATTTTCAATACCGCCTGTAAAACATGCCCATCGAGTTCATTGGGAGCACACTGCAACAATGAGCCAAATGTTCAACCCGCAGTTGCATTGCAATATTTTTACTACATAATCCTCCTTGGGATTGAAAAAAAAAAAAAAAGTGTTTTGGGAGGAGACAGGATCTCCTGAATGCCTGCCAACTATGGCAATACCACCCTTAGAAAAGCGGTCCACTGTGGGGTCACAGAGGGTGGTAAGCACTGTCACATGTATGAGTACTACAGGATGGGGTGAGGGCAGCTCTCAGCTCAAATGAATGTACCCCATAGGCTGCTGCCTTGCCCCCCCCCCCCAGCAAATGCACCAGAGAAAAGATTTGCTAATATATTGTGTTTTCTGGCCTAAAATTAACTCTGGTATATTTTTTTTTTTACCGACATTTTGCATTTCCTAAACTGTTGTGCTAATATTACATAGCAGGCAAGGTTGAAGAAGACACCAGCCCATCCTGTGTGGTTGTATGTATTAAAGCGGAGTTCCACCCAAAAGGGGAAGCTCTGGTTGTCTACCTCCTACCCCTTTCTGCTGCCACATTGGCACCTTTTTTTTCGGAGGAGGGCGGGCTTGGGGGGAGCGGGTACATGGTTACGACAGTTACCCACTCCCACTTCTGGCTCAGTTTGCTGTGGCGAACTGATCCGTAAGTCCCCCCCTCCTTCCGTCGCAGCCGTCAAGGTCACTTCACAGGTGCCAGAAGACTGCGGACCATTCACAAAGCGGAGCACGCTTTGCACATGTGCAGCAGGCAACGGCTGTGAAGCCGCAAGGCTTCACTCCCTGTTTCCCTTACTCAAGATGGCGGTGCCAGCACCTGATAGCCAATTGAAGAATCAGCTCAGGTGAGGACACCACTGGTTGCCTGGACAGGTAAGTACCCTAATACTAAAAGTCAGCAGCCACAGTATTTGTAGCTGCTGACTTATTATTTGGGGGGGGGGGGGGGTTGGGGATCTCCTCTTTACTATTTCCAATATCGCTGTCTATTGCGTTCGCTAGGATGTCCATCTTAGTGAATGCAGCAGCATTGCATGCTTTTCCTGAGCCTTTGATCTACAAGAACCCCCAGATCTTTTTCCATCCATGATTCCTTCCCCCAGAGGTTCTCCCCCTAGCGAGTAACTTGCATTCATATTTTTCAACATTAAATATAATTTTTTTCATGTAGTTGCCCACCCCTTTATTTCATTAAAGTCTTCCTGTTTTCTTGTATTGCATGATATAAAAAAATTGGAACTACCACTATTTTATTCTCTAATGTTCGGGGGGGGGGGGGGGGGGGGGGGGGGGGGGGGGGGGGTGGGGGGGGGTTTAGGTAATCTTCAGGACTAAAATGATCATTTTAAACATAGGTGTAAAATGGCAAAAAATGACTCTGGCAGCAAAAGGGTTAAAGTGAAACTTTATAGAACAATGTTCCCGGGAGACCTTTACTGCAACATAAGGTTCTATAGTAATAAAAGAATCACTTACCTATAGGCATTGCAAGAAAAAAAGGAAGCCAGCATAGGACAAAACATCCCACTACTATCCCCAGTGTCTTTGCAGCTTTCTTTTCCCTGGAAAATTTAAGGAGTCGTACTGAGAAGTGGGTTTTGTGCTTGTGCTGGAATTGGAGTTGATGCTATCAGGGGTGCTCTTCCTATGAATCCTCAACGTCACCTCTTCAGAGTCCGATTTCTCACATTTCATCCCGGAGTCTAAAACTTTGCCTTCCCTCTTGGCCACAATGTAAACCCTGAAGTACATGACAAGAATAATTGTAAGGGGGAGATAAAAGGATCCAAAGGCAGAGAAGAGTGCATAGCCCGGCTCTTCTGTGATTTCACAGATGGTCTCGTCTTCTGGTGCCGGCTCCTTCCAGCCAAACAAAGGTCCAATGGAAATCACAAGGGATAAGACCCACACACAGAGAGTAGAGCGAGAAGACCTCTTCTTTCGGTCATAATGCTGGGGTATCTCAATGGATAGCTAACCCCTATGTAGCGGTCAATGGAGATGACACATAAGCTCATTATGGAAGCTGTACAACAAAGGACATCAACGGCTGCCCAGATGTTGCAGAAAATACGTCCGAACAGCCAGTAGCCTTGGATCTCAAAAGTGGCAGAGAATGGAAGCACCATGGACATCAAGAGTAGGTCTGCTACAGCAAGGTTGACGATGAAATAATGGGTCACGGTTTGTAGGTGCCGGTGGCAGGCAACTGAAAGTATGACCAAGATGTTTCCAAGAACACCAAAGGTGATGAAAACCCCAAAGATAACTCCGATGATGATGGTTTTGGAGATACTGTTGGTCGGTGTCTGGTGAGTGCAGTTTAGACAGAGAGGGATCGATTCTACTGTGTTGTTCTGATTAAATAGGACCATGATCAAGTTGAGTCAAGTCTGTTTAAGGAAATGATGTCTCCAAAGTTCCGAGTCAAGAAAATATTCTATGTTTAAGGTCCTGGAAATGTTTTTTTGGGCCAAAATACACACTCATGCACTGATTAACATGCAGAATTTAGAACGCGGCCAATGCGATGTTTACATTCCCCGTCCTCATGATTGATCAGAGATAGTAACTCCAAAATAATTTTGAAATGTTGGGAGTTGATGTTTCCTTCACTCTGGGCACTTCCAAAATATTCCGATGGATTGCAGATGTGAAGAGGTTTCATTGCGCACCGTTTCTTCATGAAATGACAGGTTTTAGGTTTTCACATTTATCGTACAAAATGTCTTCTTCCTGGGAATGTGTTTTTGGGTTGAGTAGCTTCCTGAGAACGGTTTGGTTGTAGCAGGGCATATATTTGGCAAAATGTGCTTTTCCAAGGTTTATCTCATATGTTGTAATACTCTGTATTGTATTTCTTATTTCACTTAGAAATACTTTATAAACGTCTATTCGTTGAGATGAATCTCTCCTGGAGGAAAGGCCGTTGAAGGTTTTTGGTGGACCTTCCAATTTCCAGTCCGTTATCCAGTTCCTCGGAGGTTTATGACAAAGTTTCTCTAATTGGACTGGTGAAGACTGGTACACATGGCCCCTGTGACATTGCCGTCTTCTCATGTTACTCCAAAGGCTCCGATTACCTTCAAAATAAAATGCAAAAAGAGGGTCAGATAAGCCTGAGCAGATGAATCTGGAATATTTTAATTGATGAATGGATTTGGCTTTAACAATGTAAAACATAAAATCCTACTTCTCAGGTGGAAATCCCACCATATTTCTTTTTTGAGCCATTGGCTGTCAATTACAACCAGTGAGCCAATCAGAAGAGAGAGGGGGCGGAGCTGATCCATGGCTCTGTGTGTGAATGGACACGCAGAGCCCCGGCTTGGGAACATGCCTGCTCAGGTGCCCCCATAGCAAGCTGTTTGCTGAGGGGGCACCTGACATGAGTGAGGGGCCAGGAGCGTCAGTGGAGGACCCAAGAAGAGGAGGATCCAGGCTGCTCTGTGCAAAACCATTACAGAGCAAGTGAGTATAGACATGTTTGCTATTGATCAACTCTCCATCGCTCCGGGACCTTGCTCCTGTTCAGGGGCAGACTGACCATTTGGAAACTCGGGCACTGCCCGAAGGCCCAGGGTCAGTAGGGGGCCCCATGAGATGCCCCTGGTACCTTTTTCATAGGCTTTTTTGAGTTTGGGCAAGGACACAGGGGCCCCATGATCCTCTATTGCCCAGGGGCCCCATGAGTTGTCAGTCCGCCCCTGCTCCTGTTTAATTACGCAGAGGAGGTCAGGTATGCCCAAGCATTATGTTTTTCTCTCTACTCTCTTTTTCTCCTCCCTTTTATTTCCCCTTTCATTTGATACTCACTACAGATATCTACACTTGATGATTCACGCCTTCATGCAAGTCTTTCATCTTTGTCTAACCCAAGCTTTTCTCTCCTTGGCCTACAAAGCAATTTACTTTGAGTTACTTACTGCCTACCTCTCCTGGTTTTCATACGCATTCACCATATATTTTTGTAATTACGGTTTTTTACTCCTTTCTTGTGATATGACTGCACACTATGGGGCTGATTTACTAAAACTGGAGAGTGCAAAATCTATTGCAGCTCTGCATGGAAACCAATCAGCTTCCGGGTTTTGTTTTGACAAATCTTCATTCATCTTCATCCTCACTGGCCTGCCTCGCCGCTGGCTATCCCCGCTTCAGTCGATCCTGAATACGGCTGCCAGACTCATTCACCTTTCCAACCGCTCTGTCTCCGCCACCCCCCTCTGCCCAATCCCTCCACTGGCCTCCACTCAGTGTCCTCCACCCCTCTCTGCCAATCCCTCCACTGGCCTCCACTCAGTGTCCTCCACCCCTCTCTGCCAATCCCTCCACTGGCCTCCATTCAGTGTCCTCCACCCCCCTCTGCCAATCCCTCCACTGGCCTCCACTCAGTGTCCTCCACCCCCCTCTGCCAATCCCTCCACTGGCTTCCGATTGCGCAACGGATCAAATTCAAAATCCTAACGCTGACGTACAAAGCCATCCACCATACTGCCCCAAACTACATCACTGACCTAATATCCAAGTACCACCCAACACGCACACTCCGCTCCTCACAAGACCTCCTTCTCTCTAGTTCCCTGGTCTCCTCCTCCCATGCCCGCCTCCAGGACTTCTCCAGGGTGTCACCCATCCTCTGGAACTCCCTGCCCCAACCCATCAGATTATCACCTACTCTCCTCTCCTTTAGGCGCACCCTGAAAACCCATCTCTTCAGGGAAGCCTACCCCACCCCCTGCTAACTCGCCGACCTCCTCCACTCTTCCTACCACTCCATCCCCCACAGCTATCTCCTCCTGTGCCACCATCCCCTCCCTCCTAGATTGTAAGCTCCAAGGAGCAGGGCCCTCAATCCCCTCATGTTTTGCATTTTATTGGTATTGTTCTGTCTCATGTTCTGTCCCCCCTTTGTAATGTACAGCGCTGAGTGAACTATTGGGCTTTATAAATACTGTATAATAATAATAATAATTGAACAAGCTGAAGTTAGATGCTTATTGGCTGCACCAGATTTTGCACTCTCCAGTCTTAGTAAATCAACCTCTTCGGATCTGTCGGATAGAAGATTATGACATATGCTTTGTCATTTGTTTGATGTTTGAGTGACGCTGTATACATACTTCATGATTATCTTGTAATCTGTTTCTGAAAGCTTTATAGCAATAAAAATAGTCAGTTTTCAAAACAAATCCTACTTCTCCGGCATTGAGCAGCTGGATTTTCAACAATTTTTAACAATTTCCCTAAAAGGTACAGCACAGGTACATGGATACGGGCTGCTGGGGTTCACATCAGAAATGCTTCTCTCATCACACAGGTCAGTGGGATATACTGCAGCTTTGAAGGAGTTCCAATGGAAATCAGAAGCATCTCAAATACAAGCTACATAAGTGCACCTCAAAGCTCGCTGCGTCTACCTACCTATATAAACCCCAAATAACAATCTGAAAATAGTTGCACTCCACGGGACCCGGCAACAGAGATGACATTCAAAAGTGTCGTTTCTTCAGGTCGATGTTTCGGTGGGGCACAGCTCAACTGACCCTAAGTAAGGGATAAAATCTCACTAGAGAAACTCATGAAATACAATGAAAGAGATCGAAAAAAAAAATCTTTTACAATATGTAACAGTTAGTTATTCTTAAAAGAACAACCAACATGAATATCCCTCTTTTTACTTCATCAAAATGCTTACAATCCGCAATTATTTTATATAAAAAGACAAAGAGAGAGAGATAGAGAGAGGGAGAGGGGGAGAGGGGGAGGGGAGGAGAGAGAAGAGAGAGGGGGGAGAGAGAGAGAGAGAGATAAGGGAGAGGAGGGAGAGGGGGAGAGAGAGGGGGAGGAGAGAAGAGAGAGAAGAGAGGGGAGAGAGATGAGAGGGAGAGAGAGGGGAGGGGGGGAAGAGAGAGGGAGAGGGGGGAGAGAGAGAGGGAGAGAGAGAGGGGGAGAGAAGGGAGGGAGAAGAGAGAGGGAGAAGGGGGAGGAAGAGAGAGAGAGGGAGGAGGGGGGGGGAGAAGAGGGGGAGAGATAGAGAGAGAGAGGGAGGGAGGAGGGAGAGAGGGAGAAGGGAGAGAGAGAGAGAGAGAGAGAGAGAGGGGGGGAGAGAGGAGGGGGGGGGGAGAGAGATAAGAGAGAGAGGGAGGGGGAGGGAGAGAGGGAGAGAGAGGGAGAGAGAAGGGGGAGAAGGAGAGAGGGGGGGGGAGGGAGGGAGAGGGGGAGAGAGAGGGGGGATAGAGAGAGAGTTAGAGGGGGGAGAGGGTAGAGAGGGGGGAGAGAGAGGGGGCGAGAGGGGGGAGAGAGAGAGAGAGATGGGGGGAGAAGGGGGGAGAGAGGGTAGGGAGGGAGAGAGAGAGAAAGAAAGAGAGAGAAAGAGGAAGAAAGAGGGAGAGAAAGAAAGAGAAAAGAAAGAGAGAGAGAGAGAGAGGAAAGACAGTCATAAAGAAAAAATATTATTACAAATAATTTATAATAATATTAATTAATCATTATTATTTTAAGATAAAAGACTAAAATAGAGAAAAGAAAAAAACTCCTAACACTCTCAAAAATAAAAAATACAATTAATATTATTATATTGTAATAATAATAATAATCATATCATTATTATTATTATTATTATTACAGACTCTCAACATTACTAAATGACTGGGAGGGGCTGGGCATGACTCAGCTGTCTTGGTTCATGTTGGAACCAATGACAGAATACATGGAAGGTGGAAGCTCCTTAAGAATCAATGTAAAGAACTCGGCTGCAAGTTGAAGGGAAGGACCTCCAAGGTGATATTCTCTGAAATATTAGCTGTGCGCAACTCGGGAGAGACGGGGAGATTAGAGAACTCAATGCATGGCTGAAGACCTGGTGTAAGAGGGAAGGATTTGGGTTTCTAGAGCACTGGGCTGACTTTTGCACTGGGCTGGGGTGCAACCTAATATATATATACAGGGGTGGACTGACTATTCGAGCACTCGTGCACTGCCCAAGGGCTTGGGATCAGTAGGGGCCCCATGAGATGCCCCTGGTACCTTTCATTGGCTTTTTCATAGGCTTTTTTGGGTGTGGGCGAGGACACAGGGGCCCCATAATCCCCTATTGCCCGGGGGCCCCATGACTTGTCAGTCCACCCCTGTATGTATATATATATATATATATATATATATATATATATGTAGGTAGAATATATATTATATGTACACTGTATGTAGGTAGAATGATGTTAGTAGAAAAGTTACAAAGTTGAACATTCAGACCGATAAAAGGAATTAATAGGTCAGACAGTAGGGAAGAATAGAATATGTGATTTATAATGATCCCTCTGTAATGAGGCGAGGTCGGTAGTAAGGGATTAATTACACTTCTCTGATTTTATTCAGACCGCTCTTCTTGAGGCCGGTCTAATTACTAGGTACTTACAGTACAAATTGTATGGCAAGCCATAGCCACTAATCACATATCAGATCTGAGCAGTTTAGAGGAAGTGAAGGCTAATACACGGGAGAGCTACATGGAATATAAAGATCACTCGGCAACGTTTAAAAACTTTTTCAGTCAAAGCGAAGATGAGACATTAATAATCACTTTCCTACCAGGGAAGATTTTTCATTTTTTTCACACACATATTAAAATTGCCATTTTTTTTGCTAAAAAGTACTTAGAACCCCCAGACAATTATATATATTTTCTGAAAGCAGAGGCCCTGGAGAAAAAACAATGGTGGTAGTTGCAATGTTTTTTTGGTCACATGATATTTGCGCAGCCATTTATTAAATGCAACTGTTCAGGAAGGATACACTAAAATGAATTTTAGCGAAAACACATGCAATATTATACCTGATTTGTTTGGTAAAATATAAAAGATGAAGCTGCGTTGAGTAAATAGATACCGTATTTTCCGGCGTTTAAGATGACTTTTTACCCCTCAAATCTTCTCAAAAGTCGGGGGTCGTCTTATACGCCGGTATACGGCATGCTGACACTTTTTAGGGGGGTGGCGCGATGCCGCCCCCACCCCCCCTTCCAATGGAAGGAACACTAAGTACAGGGGTGGGCAGGGGCTGCTGTTTCTTACCTGGCTCCGGCCCCACGACGATCCGGTCCAGGAAGCGTGGCTGCTCCTTCATTCAGTTCGGTAAGTGTGCCGTACAGAGGTGCTGCTGCAACCACATATGCTGGGTGCAGCAGCACCATACTGGAACAGGGGTCAGCAAGTGTCATTGGTGTCAGTGGGAGGAATAGTGCCCCATCATTGGTGTCACTGATACCAATGATGGGGCATTATTCCTCCCACTGACACCAACGATGGGGCACTATTCCTCCCACTGACACCAACGATGGGGCACTATTCCTCCCACTGACACCAACGATGGGGCACTTTTCCTCCCCCCCACTGACACCAATGATGGGGCACTATTCCACCCCCCACTGACACCAATGTTGGGACACTATTCCTCCCACTGACACCAATGATGGGGCACGATTCCTCCCATTGACACCAATGATAGGGCACTATTCCTTCCACTGATACCTCCCACTAATGATGGGGCACTATTCCTGCCACTGACACCAATGATGGGGTGCAATTCCTCCCACTGACACCAATGATGGGGTGCTATTCCTCCCACTGACACCAATGATGGGGCACTATTCCTCCTATTGATACCAATGATGGGGCACTATTCCTCCTATTGATACCAATGATGGGGCACTATTCCTCCCACTGACACCAATGATGGGGCACTATTCCTCCCACTGATACCAATGATGGGGCACTATTCCTCCCACTGACACCAATGATGGGACACTATTCCTCCCACTGACACCAATGATGGGGCACTATTCCTCCCACTGACACCAATGATGGGACACTATTCCTCCCACTGACACCAATGATGGGGCACTATTCCTCCCACTGGTGTGCATTGGAAGAGGGGTAGTCTTATACGGAGAGTATAGTCCAAACACTATATTTTAACAGGAAAAGTAGGGGGTCGTCTTATACGCCGGAAAATACGGTACTAAAAACATATCAAGCCTTAAAATTGCGTATTAAAAAATATTTTTTTTTACCATAGGCGATGCTTTACAAGCTTCTACAGGCTGTGAGTTTACAGTTAGCCGTGAATGATGGTCCTTTAAAGCCTAATAAAAAGCGATCGGGGCGCCTTCGCTGGTTGTAAAAATCAATAGCAAGCTCATGGATTCAGCAGCAGCTGGGAGCTTGCTTTAACCCCATTTATAAATGTATTTTATTAGAAAAGGGTTGTCACAGCCTGACATGCATTGCAGCGCATTAATCAGCCAATTCAGAATGGGCTGAAGGACACAGCAATGCATGCAAAAATAGGGTAGGATGCAGGGGCGGACTGACAACTCATGGGGCCCCCTGGGCAATAGGGGATCATGGGGCCCCTGTGTCCTTGCCCAAACTCAAAAAAGCCTATGAAAAAGGTACCAGGGGCCTCTCATGGGGCCCCCTACTGACCCCGGGCCCTTGGGCAGTGCCCGAGTTTCCAAATGGTCAGTCCGCCCCTGGTAGGATGTATTTTACTGCGACTCATGGAAAACCATGTCTTGAGCTGCGCTGGGTTGCATGGCACTTTATTTGCATTTTGGAGGAGTGTTGGGAGACCGCTGGCACCTCAGATCACCAACTCATGTTATGTGTTGGCCAGAGGCGTCCCTAGGCAGGTGCGGGCGGTGCGCACAGCAGCGGGTGACACCTATCCACACGGGGGTGACACCAGACCCACTCCACGAAAAGGTAAGTTTTAAAGCAAACCGACGATCCCCGCAGGATGGATCGGATCTGCGGATTGGGGAGCATAATGGATTAGAATCTGATCCATTATGTTCAATCCGCAGATCCGATCCACCCTGCGGGGATCATCGGTTTGCAACCTATACGAGGTTAACTGATCTCTCCACGAGCTCCATGAAAAGGTAAGTTGTAAAGCAACCTGACGATCCCCGCAGGATGGATCGGATCTGCAGATTGAGCATAATGGATCGGACTCCGATCCATTATGCCCCCCAATCCGCAGATCCGATCCATCCTGCAGGGATCGTCGGCTTGCTTTAAAACTTACCTTTTCGTGGAGAGATCAATTAACCCCGTATAGGTTGCAAGCCGACGATCCCCGCAGGGTGGATAGGATCTGCGGATTGAACATAATGGATCAGATTCTAATCCATTATGCTCCCCAATCCGCAGATCCGATCCATCCTGCAGGGATCGTCGGCTTGCTTTAAAACTTACCTTTTTGTGGAGAGATCAGTTAACCCCGTATAGGTTGCAAGCCGACGATCCCCCTAGCAGGGTGGATAGGATCTGCGGATCGAACATAATGGGACTGGACTCTGATCCATTATGCTCCCCAATCCGCAGATCCGATCCATCCTGCGGGGATCGTCGGCTTGCTTTACAACTTACCTTTTCGTGGAGCTCGTGGAGAGATCAGTTAACCCCGTATAGGTTGCAAGCCGACAATCCCCGCAGGATGGATCGGATCTGCAGATTGGGGAGCATAATGGATCAGATTCCAATCCATTATGCTCAATCCGCAGATCCGATCCATCCTGAGGGGATTGTCGGAGGGGGTGTCACCGAGTGTTACCGCACCGGGTGACACCAACTCTAGGGACACCCTTGGTGTTGGATCACTTTGTGCTAATGCACACACGGCGGGGATCCAGGGGCGGACTGACAACTGATGGGGCCCCTGGGCAATAGGAAATCATGGGGCCCCTGTGTCCTCTCCCACACTCAAACCACACCCAAAAAAGCCTATGAAAGGTACCAGGGGCATCTCATGGGGTCCGCCCCTGGTGGGGATCACACATTATCACAATGCAATGGTGTGAAGGGGCCATTGGAATTTCCATGCATGCCCTGAGAAAAGTTTGAAGTGCAACAGAAGCGACGGTCAAGTATAAGCCAAAAAAGGGTCAATCATTTTTGATAATCTAGTGTAGCACTGTCCTAGCGTAGAATTCTAGGTAAAATTTAGTTTTTTGGCTCCTTCTGTAGTCATGAGAGCAGTGATTGTTTGGTCTGGTCTGTTCAGGGTTTCACTGGCTGGGAGTCTAATTGCTTCCCCCTGCCTCAAGAACAGACTTTCTCAACCAGGGTGTCCAAGCAACCTGGGGTGCCTTGAGGTTTCTTCAGGGGTGCCTTGGCAAAATGTCTAAAAATTTCCCAAAACCTGTATGGTGCATGCAAGCCAGCAGGTGGAACAAGCCGGCCCTTTAGTTGCACAAAGCCACAGGTTCCCATTGTGCACCATTACGACCTTCTAGCCACCGCTGTCCTGACAACCAATGACATCATTATTTGATAGGGAGGATGCCAGCTGCCTGCACAGCATCCTCGTCTGACCCTCCCCCCGCCCCCTATCATCAGTGCTGGGGTCACATTAGCTCAGTGATGGATAAAACCTGAGGGAGAAGAGAAACATTGGAATACTAGTCAGTACCAGTGTGCAAAGGTGTATTTGCTTTGGAAGAATAAATCCCCTCTAATGTTGGGCGTCCTACCAGGGGCGGGTGACCATTTGGAAACTCGGGCACTGCCCGAGAGCCCTATCAGTAGGGGGCCCCATGAGATGCCCCTGGTACCTTTTTCATAGGCTTTTTTGAGTTTTTACACAGGGGCCCCATGATCCCCTATTGCCCGGGGGCCCCATGAGTTGTCAGTCCGCCCCTGCGTCCTACATGTGTGGGTGTTGCTGCGTTATATAAAACTATTACAATAGTTTTCACATTTTAATATGGGGTGCCCCTGGACTGTCCATAATTTTAAAGGGGCCTCTGGACTGTCCATAATTTTAAAGGGGCCTCTGGACTGTCCATAATTTTAAAGGGTGCCTCAAGACTGTCCACAATTTTAAAGGGGTCCTCAAGACTGTCCATAATTTTAAAGGGGTCTCAAGACTGTCCATAATTTTAAAGGGTGCCCCTGGACTGTCCATAATTTTAAAGGGTGCCTCTGGACTGTCCATAATTTTAAAGGGGCCTCTGGACTGTCCATACTTTTAAAGGGTGCCTCAAGACTGTCCACAATTTTAAAGGGGACTCTGGACTGTCCACAATTTTAAAGAGTGCCCCTGGACTGTCCATAATTTTAAAGGGGCCTCTGGACTGTCCATAATTTTAAAGGGGCCTCTGGACTGTCCATAATTTTAAAGGGTGCCTTTAAGCTTCTAGAGCTTAGGGAGGGGGATTCAGATAACCAGCCTGAATTTTTATCATGTTCCAGTCAATCCCTGGAGAGGAGTGTCCAGTATGGGGCTGGAACAGTGATAAAAGCCTGAAACACTGGAGAGCTGGGTTCCTTCCCACCAGGAGGGTTCCAGAGCCTGAGGGGGTGCTGTCCTCAGGCAGCCCATGCACTGTGTAGCAGTTCTAGAGGCCTCGCCCTGGGTCAGGGCTGAGGGCCTGGATGGACCTTGTTAAAAAGCTGATTGCAGCACCTCACCACAAAGGAATCGTGTCTAGAGAAGGATTTTCTCCCTCACTGGTCTGTGGCTGGAGGAAGCTGGAAAGAGGTCCTAGGGACTTGTGAGTAAGACCCTAAATTAATCCTTGTGGCTGTGTAGTGTTCTGGAGAATACAATGGGTACCAAAACTTGTGGTGCAAGATAACCAGATCCCAAAGAGGCTTGTCTCATGGTCTTCAGCTGTGAGGTCATATATTGTCCAACACCCACAAATGCTTAAGGGGAACACTGTCCTCTAATTGCTATGTGCTAACCACTTTGGAGTGTCCCATGTCCAAACCCCTTTATTGTTGAAGTTTCTTCCAGCTATAAATCCTAAACAATTCGCAAGATTGAGTGATGGACCATTTAAAGGGACACCAAGGCTGGGCCAGGAAGCGGTTAGGAAATTATTATTATTATACAGTATTTATAAAGCACCAATAGTTTGCTCAGCGCTGTACATTACAATGGGGGACAGAACATGTGACAGAACAATACCAATACAATGCAAAAACATGAGGGGATCGAGGGCCCTGCTCTTTCGAGCTTACAATCTAGGAGGGAACTAGAGAGAAGGAGGTCTTGTGAGGAGCGGAGTGTGCGTGTTGGGCGGGGTACTTGGATATTAGGTCAGTGATGTAGTTCGGGGCAGTATGGTGGACGGCTTTGTACGTCAGCGTTAGGATTTTGAATTTGATCCGTTGGGCAATCGGAAGCCAGTGGAGGGATTGGCAGAGGGGGGTGGCGGAGATGGAGCGGTTGGTAAGGTGTGGATGACTCTGGCAGCCGTATTCAGGATGGACTGAAGCGGGGATAGCCAGCGGCGAGGCAGGCCAGTGAGGAGGGAGTTGCAGTAATCGAGTCGTGATATGATGAGGGAGTGGATGAGCTGTTTAGTGGTTTCTGGAGTTAGGAACGTGCGGATTTTGGCGATGTTGCGGAGGTGGAGTCTGCATGTTGCGGAGGTGGAGTCTGCATGAGTTTGTTAAAGATTGGACTTGGGGCTGGAAGGATAGGTTGGAGTCCAGAATGACACCAAGTACTCTGGCCTACGGGGCGGGTTTGATGGTAGCGTTGTTCGATGTGATAGAGAAGTCAATGGGGGGTGGGGTCCGGGCTGGGGGAAGACAAGAAACTCGGTTTTGGAGAGGTTCAGTTTAAGGAGGTGGAGCGACATCCAGTCTGATATGTCGCTCAGCAGGTGTGTGATTCGGGGGAGACCGAGGGGGTGAGGTGGGGGGTTGAGAGATAGATTTGTGTGTCGTCGGCATAGAGGTGGTAGTTGAAGCCGTGAGAGTGTATGAGTTGGCCAAGGGAGGAGGTGTAGATGGAGAAGAGAAGGGGCCCGAAGACAGACCCTTGAGGGACCCCAACAGAGAGGGGGAGTGAGAGGGAGGTGGTAGCATTATAGTAACTGTCAGGAATGGACTTGCCAGTAATGGTGAGACTCACCTGCCTTGTGGGCTGCAGTACCAGGGCTGGCCAGCGGGTGCTCTCAGCAATCAGAGACTCAACCCTGCAGCCAGCCAAACACCTGAAGCTGATTATGCAGGTGTATTTAAGGGATGGCCAGACCTGCAGTCTGGGCCTTGGTGTGTGTTTTTCCTGGGCCCCTGGATCTTGTTACCTGCATCCCTGTTCCTGTTCCTGTCTGACTGATTCATTGCTGACCCTGCCTGATCCGGACCTCTGCTGACTTCTCCTGTTTGATCCCTGGCTTGTGACCCCGACTATTCTCTGCCTGACCCCCTGTACCTACCTGCCCATTAGTTGCTGTACCCGGCTCGTGACCTGACTACTCTCTGCCTGCTCCTCCTGTTCCTACCTGCCCGATTGTTATTGACCCGGCCTGCCTGACGACTCTTGCTTGTATGTATTGTTATCTGTGGGTGGTTTGGTTTGGTTCGTTTGCACTGTGTTATGTTTTAGTATTGCACTGCGTTTATGTATTGTTAGTGTTAATAAATTATTTTTGTTATAACATATCTGAAGCCTGCATTTCCCTGCGTCAGTTCACATACCTCTGGTCATACCCTGGAGCCCTGACAGTAACGCTGAAAGAGCGTTGTGACAGGTAGGATGAGAGCCAGGAGAGAGCAGAATCTCTGAGGCCAAGGGAGTGTAGTTTTTTTTGAGGAGGGGGTGGTCGACTGTGTCGAAGGCCGCAGAGAGGTCAAGGAGTAGGAGCACTGAATAGTGGCCATTAGCTTTGGCGGTTAGCAGGTCGTTGGAGAGTTTGAGTAAGGCAGTTTCGGTGGAGTGTAGGGGGCGGAAGCTGGTAGGGGAGCGAGGAGATTGTTGTCGTTGAGGTGAGAGCATAGGCGGGTGTAGACTAGGCGCTCGAGGAGTTTAGATGTAAATGGGAGCAGGGAGATGGTTCTGAGGTTGTTCGGGTCATTGGGGTCCAGGGAGGGCTTTTTAAGTATGGGGGTGAAGTGTGCATGTTTCAGAGGGGAGGGGAAAGTGCCGGAGGAGAGGGAGAGATTGAAGATGGTGTGGTGAGGGAGCGTAGGATGGAGGGGGAGGGAGGTCATAGGAGTTGAGAGGGGATAGGGTCGAGGGGGCAGGTGGTGAGGCGGGCATCAGAGAGGATCTTAGAGACTTCCTCGATGGTAGTAAGTTCAAAGGTGCGGAGTGTTGGGGGGGCTTCAGTATGAGGAATGTAGGGTGGGGTGGGAGAGGAGGTCAGAGCAGTGGTGGGGCCCTGGGAGAGGGGTGATGAGGGGTAGCTGAGTGAGGGGGTTGGAGGGAGTTTGAGCAGCGACGAAGTCCCTGCGCGTTATGTCGAGAGGGAGGGGGGATAAGGGGGTAGCTGTGTGAGAGGGGACGGGTTGAGGGCGTGTGAGTTGCGGCAATGTCCTTGCGAATTGTGTCAATCTTGTTTTTTTGAAGTGATTGGGCAATCTCAAGGGTAGAGTGAGTGAGGTGCTGGGTGGAGGTGGGGGTGGCGAGAGTAGAGAGTTGAAGGCGGAGAAGAGGTCGGTGAGGATTGGAGGAGAGGGCCTTGATGAGGGTCAGGAAGTAGGCTTGTTTGGCAGCATGGAGGGAGGAGGTGTAGGTGTGGAAGGCAGATTTGTATCGGGTGAAGGCATGTTGGGATTTGGTTTTTGCGCCATAGTCGCTCCAGGGCACGACTGTGTCGTTTGAGGGTTTTGGTGTGATCAGTCTGCCAGGGCTGGAGCGGTCGGGGTCTGGTGTTGGTGTGGTTAAAGGCGCTAGTGAGTCAAGGGCTGTTGAGAGCGCGTTGTTGTAGGCAGTCATAGCCAAGTCGGGGCAGGACAGGGGGAGGATGCTGTCGTGGAGTTGATCAGCTGCAGAGTGGAGGGGGGCAGGGTTAAGGTTGCAGAGGTTACGGCTGGGTTACGTGTAGTAGTGTGACATTTGGAGGGGTAGGCGTTGGAGGACGAGGAGATAGAGAAGGTAATCAGGTTGTGGTCAGAGAGAGGGAAGGGGGTGTTAGTGAGGTTGTGGGGAGCGCAGCGGTTGGAGAGAAGACGAGATCAAGGATATTACCGTCAGAGTGGGTGGTGGATTGTATGCAGTGTGCAAGTGCAAAGGAGGAGGTTAAAGTGGAGGAGATGGGATGTGTCCGGGATGTCGAGGTTGACAGGGATGTTGAAATCCCCAAGGATGATGGTAGGTAGCTCAGAGGAGAGGAAGAAGGGTAGCCAGGAGGAGAAGTCGTCCAGGAAGCGGGTATGGATCCAGGAGGCCGGTATATCACAGCAATCTTCAGGGGGGGTTGGGAGAATAGTCGGACGCAGTGGGCCTCAAAGGAGGAGAAGGATAGGGAGGGGGGGTTTGGGAGGACTCGGAAGGTGCTCTGCGGTGACAGGAGCAGACCAACCCCACCACCTTTACGACCGTTGGGGGCCTGGGTGAGTGGGTCCAGGTGAGACCTCCATAGGAGAGTGCAGCAGGGGAGGTAGAGTCAGTGGCCTGGATCCAGGTTTCCGTAATCGCCAGGAGGTTGAGGGAGCGGGAAACAAAGAGGTCGTGGATGGCGGTAAGCTTGTTGCACACCGATCGGGCCGTTCAGGAGTGCACATGAAAACGGGGGGGAGATTTTAGGGAGCAGGGGGGACAGATACTAAGTTGCGGTGGGTTGCGCGGCGGGACGTGGAGGCGGAGGGGTGTTGTGCGGGTGAGGGAGGTGGTGGAGGGCCAGGATTCGGGGAGATGTCCCCCGCGGTTATGAGGAGGAGAAGGGTGAGAAAGGAAATGGTAAAGTTATGGCTGAATATACAGATCCATAGCATTAAAGTAAAACTTGCTTTGATCCATAGATGGCCTAGAGGTGTGACAGCTGAAGTAGTTAAATATTACTAGCCTGGATATGTTCTTTAGTAAACAGTTTCTATTCCTACCAATTCTCATATACGCCTCTGATAAAGTTATCCTTTTGTCTGTCTGTAGGCAGGTGCAGTCTGCTTTCTCCACTGTAGATGGCGCTCAAATGAGTGGTACCACAGCCTGGAAAGGAAGTCAAAGAAAACCTGGTTTCCCTATCTTTTTCCTGGGTCATGGAGCAGCGTTCCGGTTGGCTACGCTGCATCCATGTGACCCCTGGTGACCATCTTCGGTCAGAAGGGTCTTTATAAGTCTATGACCCTGCATTTGCCAAGTGGGTAGAGAAGAGCGAGAAACCCCATCTGACATGGAAAGTGACTAACAGCAGGGGAGAGGTTCTTGATGAGTAGGGACAGACTAGGGATTTGCTGTCCTCAAGGAAGCCTCCCCTTTGGGACTGGACCAGCCAGGCCGCACTTTACCCTCTGAAACAGACACTGTCGGTGCATCTCTTCCCACTGCATCTCTGCATTAGAACCGAACTGTGACTTTTTTTCCCCTAAGCGGTGCCCCTCCCATTGGAGCGTTTGGATTTTGCCATTCTCCTTCAATATAAGTTCCAGGTTTTAATTGTAACCGGACTCTGTGTCTTAACTGTTGCTGTGCCATGCCGCACCTCCCCATGTCTATGACCCTGCATTTGCGAAGTGGGTAGAGAAGAGAGCGAGAGACCCCCGTCTGACATGGAAAGTGACTAACAGCAGGGAAAGGTTCTTGATGAGTAGGGACAGACTAGGGATTTGCTGTCCTCAAGGAAGCCTCTCCTTTGGGACTGGACCGTCCAGGCCGCACTTTACCCTCTGAAACAGACACTGTCGGTGCATCTCTTCTCGCTGCATTTCTGCATTAGAAACTGAACTGTGACTTTTTTCCCCCTAAGTGGTGCTCTCCCATTGGAGTGTTTGGATTTTGCCATTCTCTTTCAATATAAGTTTCCAGGTTTTATTGCAACCGGACTCTGTGTCTTAACTGGTCGCTGAGCCATGCCGCACCTCCCATGTCATTACCAAACAGTTACAAAAAATAAAAAATACATAAACCATTTCATCCAGCCTCCCAAGAAAGAATGATAACCATATTTTATAACATTCTAACACAATAACCCGATCTGCTCATATAACAATCTATTCATCATCCATCGCCTGTAGGGTTGGGCTGGAATATTGCACAGCGTGCCACTGCGATGAGCTGAGATAAAACCAATTACCCTGAAATAGGTCCAACTGGAAAAAAAGAATCCAGATGTATCGGGTGTCCTCGGGGAGATCAGGTACATGTAGATTTTACAGCACCGGCTGCTGTGTTGCTGTCATAGGAAATCAATCATATTCTAGCCGCAGCTACTTTTTTGCCTGAAAGGGTTAGAAAATGTGAAAAAAAATAAAAAATTCTAATGGGCAATGACTGTGCTGGTACCACTTCCTCCATCTGTATGAAATTCAAGACAATTGATAGAATGAAGTCTTATTGCAGGCATAGACGGGTCAAAAACTGGCCGTTTTAAAAAACCCCCCCAAAAAACCCCGAAAAATCGGTCGTTCAATAGGCTGACGTTACCACCAACGGTAAAAAAAAATTGACTGATTTTTCGTCCCGTCTACGGCCGGCATTTAATTACTTCTGTCCCTGCAGAGAGCTCCGCTATTATATTTTGACATGAAAAAGTCTTGCGGTTGCAACAATGATCCATTTGGATCCATTTCGGATACAGATGTTTTTATTCAGATACAAATAGATTACATTGTTGCAATCGCAAGACTTTTGCATGTCAAATATAATAGCAGGCTGGAATTCTTCTTTTTCTTCTTGCAGGTCACGGCTCATGCCGCAGATTTTTTTATCGGTAAAAAGATTGGCCGATTTGCCCATCATTGCCACGAAAATCTGCCGATCGGCAAAATCGGCCGATTGTTTCCCAACTTTACCAATTAAAAAAAATCTGCCAAAATCCCGAAAAAAAAAAACGGCGCCCCGGCCAAATTAACTCACTAACTGTGCGAAAATCGGCCGATTTTTGACTGACCGTCTATGGCCTGTGTTGCTGTGCGATACAATATTTTGTGGAATTTGCAATTCAAGAATGAACTGGAATGACCATGATGGAGGAATTTGTCGATAATTGGCCATCTTTATCATTCACCAATAGCTGTCCCCAATGAAAAATGGCCACAGCAGCCACTTTATTACACAAATTTAAAAAAATAATTAACAAAAAAAGTCAATAGAAATAACAGAAAAATCTAATTTTTACAAAAAAAACTAAATTAAGAGAGAACGAAGTCAAAAGGGAAATCTTTGTTGGCCATGTGTTTGGTGAACCATACCTAAAGCTGCACCCTCAGCTGCACCTCATCGGCTTGAGGACATGTCGCCAAAATACTACAAGTCCCTTGGGAACTGAGGCCCTAAGGGGGCATCCAACAGTCATCATATACCGGAGGGCTCCATATCAACAAATGTGGCCCCGTCACCAAAACCAGCCTGTGAGCAGGGTGCAGCATGGTGCGTCGGTGGCAGAAATCAGAGGCCGAGGTGTTTCCTGCTCCTGGTGTTTCCTGCTCCTGACCCCAGCGTACTCCAGACTGTTTCCTCCTCCCCAGTGACCCTGCTCCTGTGACCCCAGCGTACTCCAGACTGTTTCCTGCTCCAGTGACCCCAGCGTACTCCAGACTGTTTCCTGCTCCTGTGACCCCAGCGTACTCCAGACTGTTTCCTGCTCCTGTGACCCCAGCGTACTCCAGACTGTTTCCTGCTCCACCCCAGCGTGACCCCAGTGACCCCCAGCGTACTCCAGACTGTTCCTGCTCCTGTTTCCGTGCTCCAGTGACCCCAGCGTACTCCAGACTGTTTCCTGCTCCTGTGACCCAGAGCGTACTCCAGACTGTTTCCTGCTCCAGTGACCCCAGCGTACTCCAGACTGTTTCCTGCTCCTGTGACCCCAGTTTCACTCCAGACTGTTTCCTGCTCCAGTGACCCCAGCGTACTCCAGACAGTTTTCCTGCTCCAGTGACCCCAGCGTACTCCAGACTGTTTCCTGCTCCTGTGACCCCAGCGTACTCCAGACTGTTTCCTGCTCCAGTGACCCCAGCGTGCACTCCAGACTGTTTCCTGCTCCTGTGACCCCAGTGCACTCCAGACTGTTTCCTGCTCCAGTGACCCCCTCAGCTGTACTCCAGACTGTTCCTGCTCCAGTGACCCCAGCTGTACTCCAGACCCCAGCTTTTCCTGCTCCAGTGACCCCAGCGTACTGCCTCCAGACTGTTCTTCCCTGCTCCAGTGACCCAGGTAAGCAGGTTTCTCCACCCCAGACTCCTGCTCCTGTGACCCCAGCGTACTCCAGACGGGTGTCCTGCTCTGGATACACCGCCAGTGTACTCTGTGGCAGCCCACAGCACAGAACTTTTCCTGCTCTCTCCAGACTGTTTTCCTCCAGTGACCCCAGGAACTCCAGACTGTTTGGCACCAGAGACAACAGGTAACGCCAGAACCCTTCCTACAGATCCTGTGACCTCCGAGCTCAGTGCAGCCACAGCAACAGCTTGTCTCTGTGACCCCATACTCCAGAAGCTGTTTTTTGCTCCCCCCAGCGTTCCACACTCAGATTGTGCATCTCTCAGTGCAGATCGAACAGCACAGCTCTCCTCCTGTAAATCAGCAGTGGCAGCAGAGAGGAGGACAGATCCTCCTACAGATCCGTTGCCTCTCAGTGCAGCCACAGCACACCTCGTCTCTCTGCCTCCCTCCTTGTCTCAGCAGCAGTTGGCAGTATAAAGGACAGAACTCAAGATACTGCACCTCTCAGCACCCCCTCATCTGTACCTCCCCTGGTCTCAGCATTCAGCAGACCCTGGCAGCTGACTCCAGCCCTCCTCTGGTCCTCCTCCAGACTCTGCACTTTCTGCCTCCCAGCTCCGCCCCCCAGCTTCTTCCCGGCAGCAGCACAAGGTAAGGGGGGGTGCACTGTGATGTAAAGGGGGGGACTCTGGATACAACCGGCCCTTCTAGGGCAACCATAATGCTGATTTGCTATTCACTAATGAAGGAACAGATTGGGTCACTTGACAACAACGGTAACGCGGGCCCTTCACAGAGCAATCCGTGATATACCGAGCTCTGAAAAAATAATTGTTTGCTGAACAATAATCCAATTTTGACACTCATTGAAAAAATCGAACAATCCTCGTCATTCCTGTAAATGGAATTAGCATATTTTATGAGGCTTTGTTAGCCGTCTCGCGTTCCCCGGCTGAGCGCAAAGCTTCGTAAACGATGACAACATGACGCGGCTAACGAGGCAAACAAAGCCGACGTGTCTATTATTTATAAATGAATCAAATTCAGCCGCAGACAACCTGACGGGCGCAGCCAGCGAATCGGCCGGGACGCACACACGTACAATCATTCATTTAATGAGGATAATGAAGTCTGACGTTCCTAGAGGGAAGCTTTCTGGGCGTGAGAACCGGCTAATTACCCCTCACCCTTTCGGAGAGGATCCCCCCCTCGCCCTCATGAGGATTTCCCCCCCTCACCGTCCTGAGGATTCCCCCCCCCTCCTGAGGATTCCCCCCCCTTGCCCTCCGGAGGATCCCCCCCTTCGCCCTCCTGAAGATTCCCCCCCTCGCCCCCTCCTGAGGAGTCCCCCACCCATCGCCCTCCGGAGGATCCCCCTCGCCCCCTTCAGAGGATTCCCCCACCCCTCGCCCTCCGGAGGATCCCCCCTCGCCCCTTCAGAGGATTCCCCCACCCCTCGCCCTCTTGAGGATTACCCCCCCGCCCTCCTGAGGATTCCCCCCCCCTCACCCTCCAGAGGATTCCCCCATCCCTCTCCTTCCAGAGGATTCCCTCCCTCACCCCTCGCACCTCCAGGTGGATTCCCCCCCTCACACCTTCACTGAGGATTCCCCCCCCCCCTCGCCCTCCTGAGGATTACCCCCCCCCCCCCTCCTGAGCATTCCCCCCCTCGCCCCCTCCGGAGGACCCCCCCCTTCCTCGCCCCTCCAGAGGATTCCCCCCCCGCCCTCCGAGGATCACCCTCCGGAGATTCCCCCCCCACCCTCCTGAGGATTCCCCCCCTCGCACTCCTGATGATCCCCCCCCCACCCTCCTGAGCATTCCCCCCCTCGCCCTCCGGAGGACCCCCCCCCTTCGCCCTCCAGAGGATTCCCCCCCCTCACCCTCCGGAGCATTCCCCCCCTCACCCTCCTGAGGATTCCCCCCCTTGCCCTCCGGAGGATCCCCCCCTCGCCCTCCGGAGGATCCCCCCCTCGCCCCTCCGGAGGATTCCACCCCCCTCGCCCTCCGGAGGATCCCCCCCTCGCCCTCGGGAGGATCCTCCCCCTCACCCTCCAGAGGATTCCCCCATCCCTCTCCTTCCAGAGGATTCCCCCATCCCTCTCCTTCCAGAGGATTCCCCCCCTCACCCTCCAGAGGATTCCCCCCCACTCGCACTCCTGAGGATTCCCCCCCCCTCGCCCTCCTGAGGATTCCCCCCCTCGCCCTCCGGAGGACCCACCTTCGCCCTCCGGAGGATTCCCCCCCTCACACTCCTGAGGATTCCCCCCCTCACACTCCTGATGATCCCCCCCCCCCACCCTCCTGAGGACCCCCCCCTTCGCCCTCCAGAGGATTCCCCCCTCACCCTCCAGAGGATTCCCCCCCTCACCCTCCTGAGGATTCCCCCCCTTGCCCTCCGGAGGATCCCCCCCCCTCGCCCTCCGGAGGATTCCTCCTCAACCAGGCCATTTTTTGTGATACGGCACTGCGTTTCTTTGACAATTGCGCGGTCATGCAATGCTGCACCCAAACAAAACTTATGTCCTATTTTTCCCACGAATAGAGCTTTCTTTCAGTGGTATTTGATCGCCTGTGCTATCCACAAAAAAAAACTGCCAATTTTGAGAAAAAAAAAAACAATATTTTTTACTTTTTGCTATAAAACTTGTCCAGTACAAAAAAAAATTAAAAAATCAAATTTCGTCATAAATTTAGGCCAAAATGTCTCCCGCTCCGTGTCTTCGCTAAAAAAAAATATCACAATACGTGTAAATTAATTGGTTTATGTGAAAGTTATAGCGTCTACAAATGGAGGGATAGATACTGGGATTTTTTTTTATTATTTTTACTAGTAATGGCGGCGATCAGCGACTTATAGCGGGACTGCGGTGGACATTCTAACACTGGGGGGGGGGGGGGGGCACTGACTTGGTGTCACTGACATCCCCAGTGACACCAATACAGTGATCGGGCCTAATAAAAAGCACTGACATTGTACTAATGGCACTGGGCAGGAAGAGGTTAACATCTGGAGTGATCAAAAGGTTAACTGTGTGCTGGGAGTGTTTTACTAGGAGGCGGGGTCTGTGTGCTTCACTGTATTCACACTGCTCTATATGGCTGTGCTGTGCAGTGTGCCCGAGCCGACAGGGAGGAGAACTGTTGTGTTTGCAACAGTTCTTCCCGTTGGAGATCCTCGGCAATCACCATGCGCTGGAGAGCAATCACCGGTCGGGACCCGGTGTTTGACAGCTGCGGTCATGAATGGTGGCCAGGGGTGGACTGACAACTCATGGGGCCCCCGGGCAATAGGGGATCATGGGGCCTCTGTGTCCTCGCCCACACCCAAAAAAACTTATGAAAAAGCCAATGAAAGGAACCAGGGGCATCTCATGGGGCCCCCTACTGAGCCCGGGCCCTCAGGCAGTGCTTGAATGGTCAGTCCGCCCCTGACGGTGGTGAAGGTAGGGCACTCACCCCCCCCTGCCCGTGAATGGAGAATTATATATATATATGTGATTTTGCGCACCCGTGACACCCTGTAGCAGCACTTCTGCAATAGGGCGGACAGGAAGAGGTTAACAACCCCCCCCCACTGCATGGATCACCGCTATCTGCACCCCAGCTGAACACATCTAAATGTGCGCTCACCAGGTATGACAGAAGGAATTCTGCTGCATTTTCCATTGACTTTAACAGGTCCATTCCCACCAATGCGTTTTATGGAGTGACGCCAGAAAAAACTCCGGCACATGGAGGAGGCTCTAGGCTTTGTAAGGCCTTAGGCAAACTTTAGACATGAGGCCCCACTCAGGCCCATCCATCCATCCGTCCATCAGCCACACGGCAGGCCTTTCCAGATTGAGATCCTCATGCGGGGGATGGGGGGGTAACGAGCACGGACACAACATCACTCCTCATTGGCTGGCGGTCGGAGCCCCAGAAGTCTTACGGATGAGTGTGGCGGGGTTCCTAACGCTGGCCTGCGCACAGCGGCGTTAACCAGTTCGGCTCCACAGCCATTTTTTAAAAAATTTGTTCGCATACACATAAAAATCTCAATTTTGGGCAATAAAATTACTTAAACCCCAAAACATTCAACATTTTGTGAAAGCAGATGCCCTGTAGAATAAAAAAGGTGATGTTTCCATATTTTTATGTCGCGTGATATTTTCTCAACTGTTTAATAAAACGCAAAATTTCAGGAAAAAAAGATGATAAAATGAATTTTCAGTGCAAAAAAAACCACAATTGAATACCCATTTTTTGGTTAAAATACGAAAGATGAGGTGGCATCGAGTAAATAGGGACCAAACATGTTCATGTCTTAAAATTGCGTGCGCCCGCGATATCGCCAAAAGCTACGGTGCCCAAAAATCACCATAGGTGGCGATTTAAAAGCCTCTACAGCTCATCGGTTTACAGTAAACGAGGAGCTCCTGTGCTGGAATTGTTCTCACTTTGATGTTTGCGGCGATATGTCACACGTGTGGTGCGAACGCGGTTTACATACACGTGCACACCCTGGGCTTGCGTTTGCTCAGGTGTGCGGGGCAAAGGGGGCTACGGCAATTTTTTTTAAAAAGTTTTATATTTTTTAATATAATTTTCATTTTTAAAACTTTTTTTTTGATTTATTTTTACTTGATTGTTATCAGAAGGGGTTAACCACTTCCAGTCCGGACACTTTCCCCCCCTTCCAGTCCGGACACTTTCCCCCCCTTCCAGTCCAGACACTTCCCCCCCTTCCAGTCCGGACACTTTCACCCCCTTCCAGTCCGGACACTTTCCCCCCCTTCCAGTCCGGACACTTTCCCCCCCTTCCAGTCCGGACACTTTCCCCCCCTTCCAGTCCGGACACTTTCCCCCCTTCCAGTCCGGACACTTTCACCCCCTTCCAGTCCGGACACCCTCCCCTTCCAGTCCGGACACTTTCACCCCCTTCCAGTCCGGACACTTTCACCCCCTTCCAGTCCGGACACTTTCCCCCCCTTCTAGTCCGGACACTTTCCCCCCCCTTCCAGTCCGGACACTTTCCCCCCTTCCAGTCCGGACACTTTCACCCCCTTCCAGTCCGGACACTTTCCCCCCTTCCAGTCCGGACACTTTCCCCCCCTTCCAGTACGGACACTTTCCCCCCTTCCAGTCCGGACACTTTCACCCCCTTCCAGTCCGGACACTTTCACCCCCTTCCAGTCCGGACACTTTCCCCCCCCTTCCAGTCCGGACACTTTCACCCGGACACTTTCACCCCCTTCCAGTCCGGACACTTTCCCCCCCCTTCCAGTCCGGACACTTTCACCCCCTTCCAGTCCGGACACTTTCCCCCCCTTCCTCCCCCTTCCAGTCCGGACACTTTCCCCCCCTTCCAGTATGGACACTTTCCCCCCCTTCCAGTCCGGACACTTTCCCCCCCCTTCCAGTCCGGACACTTTTCCAGTCCGGACCTTTCCCCCCCCTTCCAGTCCGGACCGGACACTTTCCCCCCCCCCTTCCAGTCCGGACACTTTCACCCCCCCTTCCAGTCCGGACACTTTCCCCCCCTTCCAGTACGGACACTTTCACCCCCTTCCAGTCCGGACACTTTCACCCCCTTCCAGTCCGGACACTTTCACACCCCTTCCAGTCCGGACACTTTCCCCCCCTTCCAGTCCGGACACTTTCACCCCCTTCCAGTCCGGACACTTTCACCCCCTTCCAGTCCGGACACTTCACCCCCTTCCAGTCCGGACACTTTCACCCCTTCCTGCCCCCAGGCCAATTTTCAGCTTTCAGCACTGTCACACTTTGAATGACAATTGCGCGGTCATGCAACACTGTACTCATATGAATTTTTTAGGATTTTTTTAAGACAGATAAAGCTTTATTTTGGTGGTATTTATTCACCACTGGGGTTTTTATTTTTTTTTTTGATATATAAATGAAAAAGTCCAAAAATTTTGAAAAAAAGTATTTTTCTTATAAAATTTTGCAAATAAATAATATTTCATCATAAATCTCGGCCAACATTTATTCCGTTATCTTTTAAGTAAAAAAACCCCCCCAAATTAGTTTATGACCAAAAATGATAATTTAAAAAATCCTTAGATTTTTATTTTATTTTTTTAATATTATTATTTTTTTTTTTCCTACATACTGTCACCCTAGCAGTACAGTCACCATGGTGACACTTTACTACTTGTGGGGGGTGATGAAGATTTTTTTTTTTTTTTTACACTGATTGCTTTTACACCCATAAAGGCTGTGAAATCAATCATTTTCTCCTTCTTTCTGGCTGCATTCCTGCAGCCAATGAGAAATACTGTGTGAGTTGTGATTGGTCACAGCTTGTCACATGGTACAAGGCTGTTGTGAATAGGCCCTGTACCTTGTGATCTCTGTGATCATTCACAGATTTCACAGGTAGTAAGCAATGACATCTTGCTTACTACTCTGCATGTGATCACATGATCGGAACCTCGCAGTATTCTACTGTGTCCCGAGGACACAGCGAGCACTGGATCGCGGTGCTGTGCGCTCCCAGGGAGCGCGCACAAGCAGGGGGCAGGGAAGACGCTTATGAACTGCCACCCGCCCCTGCACTGCCACCGTCCGGCCGTTTATATACAGTGGCCAGATGGACAAGCAATAAGAAAAATTAAAAAAAAAAGCAAAACGCAAAATGCATCAAACACACAAGTGCAAAAAAAATGCAAAACACAACGCAGAAATGCATAGGCGCGAACCTAGACTCAATTCGGTTGAATCGGGCCCTTCAAAAATTGACCCAATACACCTGAAAAGTGTAACAACTCACATGAGTGTAATGCACAAAAAAAAAAAAAAAAACAAAAACAGCCCTGGCAGCAAAAGGGTTAAAGGTGCTTTTTACCCTTTTGCTGCCAGGGCCGTTTTTGAGGTTTTTGGGGTTTTTTTTGTGTCTAAAAAAGCATTTATGTCTGAAATTTACGTGATTACTTCCAGTCTGGGAATTCTAACATTCCTCTCCTACACATAAAAAGCATCATTTTTGTTGTTACAGCTACTTAGAATCCTCAAACATTATACGTTTTTTTTAGGCAGAGGCCCTAGAGACTAAAATAGTGCGTGTTGCATATTTTTATGTCACCCAATATTTGCGCAGTGGCCTTTAAAAAAGATATTTTTTTGGGGGTGGGGTAAAAAAATTAATTTTAATGAATTTTAATGTACAAAATCACAATATAATACCCAAATATAAAAGATAATTCTATGCCAAGTAAATAGATGCCAAGCATGTCACGCTTTTAAAAATGCGCAAGCCTGTGGAACGGCGCCAAACTAAAATACCTTAAATTCTCCACAGGTGACGGTTCAGAAGACTTTACAGGTCACCAGTTTAGAGTTGCGCAGGAGGTCTGGTGCCAGAATGATTGCTGCCTCTCTGAAAAAATCGCGGTGATACCTCACATGGCAATTGTAGTTCACATAGGTGTGCGGTACTGAAGTGCGCATTTGCGTTTCTGTGCGAGTGCAGTGGGATGGGGGTGCTTTAAAAAAATGTTTTACATTTATTATTTACTTATTAATTTTTTTTTGTTACACTGTAACTTTATTTATTTTTTATTACTTTTATT